>OW804102.1:5272931-5872931 GCA_942159475.1 Sthenelais limicola | reverse complement strand
TGACCAATGAGAGGACACCCTGGGCTTTTCTGCGGTACCAGTTTCATTGTAATGCGCCATTCTTAAATGGTTGAGCGGGTAGTTTTAAACATTCAACTTAACTTTGCACTGACATAAAAGATTATTTTGAATGCAATCCATACTGATTATAATAAGGAGCTTCTTCTGATTTACAGGATACCACATATATTGTATTTTGATTAGGCTTTGTCCCGCGAAAAGAGATTTTAATATTGCAACATTGGCCTGCTGACCATTACTTCTCATTGTGGCGCCTATGTGAAGTGGACACTGCACAGAGCTACCCTTATGTAATTAAGGGTCCATTGCCTTATGGCTAATCCTATAGGATGCTGATCCTTCAGAAATTTATCATACTCCTTTAGTTTATCTCTCACAGCTTAGCAAATATTTTACCGAATTTTATGAAACAAAAAGGAGTGGATTTATAAGTATCAGCTCAATACGGCCATATATTTAAATAATCACTCAGAAGTAGTACCAATTTTTCTGTGGTAATGCTACTGTTAGTTAATTACCTCCAGATTTACATGCAATATCAAAGACAGCTTTTCAGCATATCAGTTGAAGGGAAAAAATAGATGGTTTTAGTTGTGGACATGGCAAATTGTTGGTACAATTGGTAATGGTAATTGGTAAATGTTGGTGTAACCAGGTCTACGATGAAAATGTAGGCACTGTGAGCGGCCTCAATGATAACAGCATGCACTGGACGAAATCTCTGCTTTACACTTAGCGTATAACAGGTCCTATTAGCAGCTTGTAACACACAATAGAGAAGCACATGGATAGTAGCTGCTATTCACTACACACACTATAAGGTTGATATATGATGCAGTGATATCCTTAGGGCACTCACCCACTGTCCACATTACCCTCCAGCACAGCTTGTGTTTATTTTAGTGACAGGTTGCACAGAGCAGCAAGCACGTTCATAATGAGTATAAATAAACACGCTTTTTAAGAATATGTGTGCCTTGTTACTGTCATTAGTACTGTGAGGGAGTAAAATGCAGGTGTAACAGTCAAGTGTCACAAAATGATGTGAAGTAAACACATAGACTAGAGTACCATATGGGGAGGATAATCATAGATTGGGGTTAAAACAACAAGTTCATGGATTTCCATTGGTTTATTTTGCTTTGACATTAGAAGCCCTGTAGCAATACAAACAGACAAATGACTTTTAGATGGGTTTGAAAAGAATGGATCACAAAGTAGTGAATGCTTAGTTCTTGACCGCCGTTAGCTGAAAGTCATATTCAGTGTTAATACCACATACATTAAATAGCATGATGTCCCATGTCGGCAAAATTGATTTTGAAGCTTTCTAAGGATGTATAGTACTTAATTTTAGCCCTATTGGGTATACTTTTACGTTTGCGGTGAGTATTTAAGCAAAGCAGTTTCTGGAGGTACTGGAAACTGTGATATCCAAGGTCAAAGTTGTAGGACTTTTCTTTGACGCGCCGACCTTGCTTACGCACATTACTTATGATGCAATTTCCATGAAATTTGGGACACATATTATTACATACTAGGGCCATAAGATAACCAAAAATCAGTCTATTTCATTAAGGTAATATCCTTTGGATTGTGCAACTAATAAACGTTTCCACTAACGTTGGGTTTTCAAATGTCAAAATAACGTTATAATATGTTTTTATTACAGACGTGAAATGAACATTGAAATAACATCGAAATAACCTTTTCCCTGATGGTTGAATGAACGTTAATTTGACGTCTATAAACAGTGTTATGGCCTGTTTTTCTGACATTGGTTCGTTTTTTTGACGTTTGTTCAGGTCCAGACGATTTGATATCAAATCAACGCTAATAGTTAACGTTCATTTGATTGACCAAGGAGGTTTATTTAACGTTAAAATGCCGTCATTTTGTTACCTGAGATGCACTGTAAAATCCCCTATTGACTTGTTGTTTGGCTTACAGGACTAAAGCTATCAATATTTTGTTGTTGATATAATGTTTATACGATGATTTGAAGTCTGCCAGAATGAAAACAAGTGCTGGTGAGCAATTATAACTAAAAATAACGCAGCAAAGTATTTCGGTAGTCCACCAAAATTATCCTAAGAGGTCTTATTTATCTAATTAAGTTGCAATTGTCCATCCAGATATATATCGCTAACCTTTTTTTCACAAAAAAAATATTATTAGAAACATTGTTAATATAGAAATATCTCAAAATGTATAGCGACATGATGAGACTCATTTTCCTGTGATTATATACATATAAATGAGTATATATATGCATAGTGGATAACATCCCCCCAGAACAAGTTCTTGTATGACTCTGTGATGGAAATAATAATTACATGTATTTCAATTTGACAACCTTTCTTTGATTTTTAATATTTTATTTGTGTTACATTCTACAGATATATACTATTCTCACACCCGCACAATTTGGAATGTTCTGATGATTCATGCATGATGATCAATCTAGCTTGAAATATCCCCCAAATCTCTGAATAAATCTTGAAAGTCAAGTTAATCTCTGACTTCTCCATACATTGTTATAACTCGCTTAAGCCAGCCTTGAAATATATTGATGTTTTTATTTAAAAGAAATAATTTAATCGATGTTTCGAGGTGGGTGGTTTATCGTTTTGTATCGAGAATCCCGGTATTCTTAGTAGTATGATGATGATAGGTAGGAAAAAACCCTTGATGTAAGTTTTGTTTTGTTTTATTCACTAGCTTTAATTTAGAAATATTTACTGGCTCTAGAATTGAGTGACTGATGTCAATCAATAGGAAATAGTGCCCTAAAATAGTTTTAATTTGACCTAAGATGTCAGTGTATTATCTCTCGAGTTATTTGCAAAAGACCTACAAAATAATGACCTTTGATCATGACCGTTAATAGGTCTTTTACAAATAACTTGGAGAATAGGCCTAATGCTTTGACATCTTATGTCAAATGAAATCATTTTTAGGGCACATTATTTCCTATCGATTGATATCAATCACTTGATTTTAAATCTAGTAAATATTTTTTATTTAATATTTTTATTGATTAATTTTATTTATTTTTACTTTTTTTCCAATGTTGAGAACTAAAATTCACCAGTAGTTACAAAATGGAAATTGGCAGATTTGGAATCAGGAGATTCTGGAGATTAAGAACCAATAAAAAAACATTGGTATGTTCAAAATTACAAGGTTCTCCAAATAGCATGACATTCAGCCCCCAGGCTATTAAAAATGAATCCAGGCCGCTGGTTCCATAGGCTTTGCACTGTTAGAATCAATGCCAAATTCCTTAAAAACTGGCAGGAATTACATGGAGAACTTTTGGCATATTATAGTATAGGGTTTTAGCAATTGAAATATGTTGCCATTCCATGCCTCACGGCGGCGGGACAGACTACACATAATTTTTGCTGATACATTTTGTTTATTTAAGAAACTAGTGGAAGGTGAAAAAACCCACAAAAACAGACACATCAGGCATTATCTTTTATTACTTATATATGACAGCGGCGTATCACATATATACATGTGATAAGTGTATCTGATACCACACATGTGATAATATAACTCAGAGCAGCTTTTGTTTAGTATACACCTATTCATTTTAACATGCATCTAAGTAGTGTGATTTTATCTTTTCCCTTTTATGTTCAAGCATATATAATACAACAATTGATGGTTAGTTTGGGTCACTTAAAGTATAAAATCAAAATGTCCTCTACTTGAATATATGTTGCGAACCTAGTATACTATTCTGGAAGACGTAAAAAACGAATCAATAATTGGGCTATTCGATCAAAATGTTAAAAGTGATTTACTCCATGTTAATGTATGTACCACATGCTATTTGTATGGGCGGGAGTAGTGTGGTGATTTGCACCAATTCCACGCGTGTGGTATGACTTCCTGTCCCCCAGTAAACATAGCCATATAAGGTAAGCATAGCAATGTGGGAGTAAATATAGAACCTAAATTCGAATGTGGTACTCGGGACACTATTACACTGTCCTCGATGTTTTTGTTTTTTTGTAACCCACTCGCCTATTGGCTTGTAGGCCATGAAAAAACAAACATCGAGGACAGTGCAATAGTGTCCCTTGTACTACATTCTCATCAGGTACTATCTATTTATTCAATTAGCCTGGAAAATTCACGAAGAACTGAAAATTGTCGAACTTCTCCGTTGACCGGTAGACCCCCTCTATTTCTCCTTTACCCCAGTATACGTGGTAGGCTTCCAGTGAGAGGACGGTAGCAGTGTTCCCTCCTGTATGTACCTTTGGTGCCACGTCATTGAACCTGACACAGAAGCTCTTCCCGTGTTCTAAAAACCTGTTGAAAGACAAGAATAACAATCATAATGTGATGTGCCACAGAGAAATGAGCCATAAGTCGAAAAAAACAATTGAGATACGATCATATTTGAAAAGATGAAATATATTTGAAACGATGAAATGTGCCTAAAGCCCCGGTAAAAACAATTTATAGTAGTGGTAACTCAGTGGCTCTCCCGTGGCTGCGCTCACCAAGCAATGAATAACAATACATGGTTCCTTTCTATACAGGGACATAATACATGAACCTCGAGACCACTCCCTCATATATCAGGGCAGGGAATACCTTTTTGGGAACCGGGATTGGGGTGTATTTTAGGTCGGCTTCAGGATTTTAAAGGGTCTACAGGATTCGGAATTCGGGATTCAGAATTCAGGATTCATTCAGAGCCGGATTTAATTTTCCCAGGTAGGGATTGAATATAGAAAAAGGTGATTGCAAATTGAAAACCTGCGGTATTCGGGAAATGAGGCTTATAAAAAACGGGAAACGGGATTCAAGGGTGGGGTGGGGCCTTCCCTCCCTGATGATGTATAGTTCCGGACTTAAAAACAGCTGTGAGTGGCGGGGCAGGGGGGGGGCTGCATAAATATACACTTTTGTCATTGATTAGCATTGGATTTCAAGAACACCATTACCTTAAACGTATCATATACAAACCTCTAGAATGATATAATATAATAATATAATAAATACAAAATAGCCCTCTGACGATCATGTAATCCCATATTTCCCTTGGGCTATGTGATTCCATTCTATTTTTCGCACACACTTATGATAAAAGTATTTTCATTGCACCCCACTTATTCATTGCACCTTTAACTTTTAAGGCCCTTTAGTCTTCCTTTGGCCAAACACTGTCTGACGATTAATACTTCACTCAAGATTAATGCACATATAACATAATTATATAAATATACATGCAATTAGCCAATTTATTATATGCGCATTCTATATGAGAGGTGCTATAAGTGGGGTGCTATAAGAATATTCATATAGTACGCGTCCTATATGAACTACTTCGTTATCAATTCGGCCACTTTTATGCACTTTTAATAGTTTTATGCACCAAGTTTTATGCCCATATTATAATAAATATAGAATGGAACTCGCCTGCAATAATCGAAAAATTTATTGGACTTGCATTGTGCTTATGTGGACGAATCTCGTCCAATAAATTTTCGATTATTGCCGGCTCGTCCCATTGTCGCTATGTATTTGAGACAATTATACTAGAAATAAGTAATAACTCTACCTGTGTACCCCATAGACAGCCCAGGTACCAGCTGGCATTTCCCCGCGAGAACCATTAAGAGCAGCCTTAGCCCTCAACACCCACTTAGCGGTAGTGAACTTGGCATTCCGGTAGGTAGAAAACTCGTAGAATGTGGACACAAGGATCCTAGAGCACTCGTCTGACTCAGGGCTGGTAGTGAATGGAATGATCTCATACCTGGGATCATGGTTGTTAACAGCGTAAGGATCTTTTATTGTGTCAGGCTCCACTCCGTAACCCTTGAAGTAGGTTCTCATGTTTTCTGCATGTTGCTCTGGTGTGACACAGTCTCCCAGAGCCTGTTCTCCCAGCTCAGAGTTGGTGATCAGGTTTTTAGGGCTAAATGCAAAGCCTGTGAATGAGCGAGGGTACTTGGGCGGGGGGTCGGCCTTGCATACTTTATGCCCTGCATGTAGACGTGGGTCGGCGGAGACGGCAAGGACACATGCCACCAGCGCCAGCAGAGATACAGAGATGCCTTTCATCTTCTCGGAAATTTCAAGGTTTCCTTTTTTGTTTCCTATTGAAATTGAATAAAAAAACCAATTAACGTAGTAGAATTAAAGCTGCACTCTCTGTTTTCTCCTTAATCATTAAGGATATTTATATGATAGTAAATACCTAAAGCTTTTCTTTTTTGATTGACCTTTTCCTTTCCTAAGATCTTCGCTCCCAGTATCAACAGCACTTATGGATATTTTGTTATCTTAATTGTCACTATCTTGGTTTAGAGATATTCTTCTGTCAGAAAGGTATCCAAATATCTGGCAGAGGCAGAGGGCAGATCAGATAAAAATTGACATTCCTGGCCCAAGACTAGGCATCCTAAATGGGATTATAATGACATTGTTTGGTCCTAGTGGAATTATAATCGCACATTGAGGATTGAGGCGAGAGGCTTTCCCTAAGTTTGAAGGGATTCTCTCAACTTTGAGCCTAAACTGAATAACCAAAATGTGCAATTTGACTTCAAATCCTTGTATAAACAAATATAACAGCAGCAGAATATTGATAAATTTAGTCCTATAAGTCATAATATGAGTAGCTCTTGTTTAAACATATAACAGCAGCAGAATATTGATAAATCCAGTCCTATAAGTTGTAATGTGAGTAACTGTTGTATAAACATATAACAGCAGCAGAATATTGATAAATCCAGTCCTATAAGTTGTAATGTGAGTAACTCTTGTATAAACATATAACAGCAGCAGAATATTGATAAATTCAGTCCTATAAGTCATAATATGAGTAAATTTTGGTAAAATTGTCTTTGTCATATAATAGCTGAGAATGCAGCTGTAACAGTGATTTAAGATATTATTAATTCAGAGTTTCAGTTGTAGATCGCCAGAAAATTCACCTTCACCAATTCTCTCAAATAACCCAAATTTCAGAAAATAATCAGGTTCGAAATTCAGTTCAACATAATCAAACAGATTGTTTCAATCAAGGCAATGTCCAACACACTCGCCCCCTTTCTTTATTGAAATCTTTGCCGATTAGATGTGTTTTTTACACTTTCGTAATAGAATATCTGTTCTTTTACAATCAGTCGAATTTGTTAGGAAAACAAAAACTCTAAAATAGAAAGACACTTCTTTATACTAGTTGAATCATTCAATATTATGTTTCTAATGTTGAAATAAATAGGAAAAGTTTCAAAGACCTACCAGTGAACCTGCTCCGAGACGAACGTGGCAGTTATGGTGAATCCCAAATATTTGGGGGCAGATTTATATGAAGCTCTGTTCACCATCCACTCAAGATGGAATGCACCTAGGAGGTAAAATCGCCAGAAAATGTACAATTCGCCTTCACCAATCCTCTCAAATAATCCAGATTCAAGACAAAAGTGATGTTCGAAATACAGTTCAACATAAACAAACAGATTGTCTGAATCAAGGCAATATAAAAAATAATCAGATATGCCGAGTATAGACCATTTTTCAGTCATATTTAGCAGAATTTACTAAATGTGTAGATCTGTCAATTGCACACTTTCTGAAGATCTGACCCCAGGGTAGTTGCATAACTACAACCCTAAACAAAAATATAAAACCACAATGCGTGACCTTGGATTAATTCTCGGATCTATCTTGTCAAGTTTTGAATTTTTGTTGCAGTACATCGCAGTCGGCATGCTTTGCAATTTCGTATTTTTGATTGAAAATTAATGTCTTAATGCGATTATAATTTCATTTAATTTCAACAGCTATTCATCATTCATTATGAATCACGTTTTGAATTTAATGAATATTTTTGTATGTTGGTATGGAATAAGTATGACTTATGAATTAAGATTAAAAAGAAACACACATATCTAATGACTTTATCGCATGTCTGTCCAATAAGAGGGGCCATTCTACCGGAACATGCAAAATTAAATTAGATTACAATTTATTTTTTGAAAAATCTCAGTGCTCATTTATCATGTGCAAAACTCATTATGACTGGTATTGACATCGCAAATACTTTCACCTAACATCGAATTGCCATGATACTCTTGACTCTTAGCATGATAAGTTATACCATTTTATATGTGAAATCATAACGATTATAACCATTTTATTTAAATTACTTTGCAACAATAAATAAGGTGGATGGAATCTTTGATCCAGATTATTTAGATCCAATCTGTTTGGTTAGGTTAAACTGTATTTTGAACTTTATTTTCGTCTGGAATTTGGGTTATTTGAGAGAATTGGTGAATGTGAATTGTACGGGTTTTTTTGGTTTTTTTTTAATATTAGAACATTGAATGTTTTATTATTTGGATACATGGAGCTCCACAACACACTTAGAAACGGAAACCCTGGGCACCTGACACTTATTATGACTCGACGATAGAATTTCTCAGAAATATCGTCCCTAATTATCTCTTAAATTGGAAAAACATGATTTATAGTGTCTGGTCTGTTATCTTATTCCTGAGGAAGGAACACTCAAGCAATGGACATGCATAGCTATTAAAAATAGTGTGTATCTTACAGGTCACCATATCGATCTATTTGTTTAACTGACAAAAAAGTATCTACCGGGGAGTTGTATGTTCCGAAGTGAACAAAACTTTTCCTAGCTGCCTTAATTTTTGCACAAAAATTGAAAGCATTTAGGTTTCGCAAATCCTCACATTCCCAAAATCATTTTCCATCTCATTTAAAAACTAAAATTCCTTTTGTTTTAAAGTATGTTTCAAAAGACACAGGCGTTTTCATTTCCGTTTTGAATTTGATTTCCGTTTTCATTTCCATCTTGAAATGGAAATGAAATTCTATGAACGAGACTTAGAACGAGATGAGATCTCACGAGATTTCGAGCACAAAATGGCGGCCCCCATAGGTGTCGCCATCTTTGATTCCTTCCTCAGGGGAAGTGAAGGGAGAGAGAGAGGGACGGACAGAGAAAGAGAGAGAGAGAGGGACAGAGAGAGAGGGGGAGGAGAAGAGAGGGAGAGGAGAGATGAGAATGACTGATATAAGCATAGTTTTCTTGGCCATTTTCGGGCATCTTCCTTTTCACTGCAGAACTGGCCATGTTTAATTTCCTCAGTTGCCTCAACCACATGCAATTTACCGAGCAGTACGTCATGTTATTATTATCATCATCATACATTTTCTGGCGAATTCAGCCTATTAATTAAATTAAATCGATGTTAAACGTTTTAAAGTGTTGTTTATTCTGCCTAACGTTGTGTAAGGTGCGTTACACTGTTCTCAGTTCAAGCTGATGTCTAGCGATAGAAAAATCCTACGGAAAATAGTACAAATAGTTAGCAATCAATTAATTTGAACAATTCAATTTTGGTTATTTTTTGGCTACACATTATATGAAAACAAATTTGAAATTTGAAGAGTAAGCTGTCACCCGGCGCTTTGTCCATCATAATTAGACAGAAGAGGGAGTCCACAGAAAGTTCCTGCATAAAGAGATGATAAATGTGATGTGTTTCGGGAAAATGAGTCACAAGTCGCAAAAAAATGTTTTGAGATATCATTACATCCGAACAGATGAGATGAAGCTGATTCCAATGATAGTAAACATTAAGGACATCTAAGAAGCGTTTCTATATTTTATCTTTGATATTTTTATGTTTGAAAAAAGTTTGCAATATTTTCTGGGTGGACAATTAATTACCAGTCAAGTAGCCAAATATATTTAACCCAGTCTTGAAATTTGGTACATGTGTAGTGATCTTTCGGATCCGATCCGCTCAACTACGCCGATAAAAGACTCAAACTAGGATAAACCTTCTGCACAGCTTTTATTAGCTTACACGGGGCAATCTCCCCAACGACTTGACCAGTCGAGATGGTCCGGCCACCTCGTTAATCCTACACCAACACAACTATGGTGTCTTATCCGCAGGTCGATGAACATATTCACAGGGATAATAACCTTTCTCACGGATGTTACATACAACAGCATGGTACAAGAGGTTTGTAATAGAAACATAACGAATGACATACATAAAAGGTGATATAAGAATAATAGGAAAACTTCTTCCTAGAAAGGTAAAACTGATAATATAAGCCGGTACTGCCCACTGGGTTAGTACAAGCGTACCAACCTCAGCAGACAGCACCACACAACAGTAAAACTGGACACTAAATGTCCCAGACCTTCTTATATGATACCCAAACCCACTACAATACTCCCCCTTTAATAAAAAGAGTTTAACATCAATATAAACTCGGCAACAAGGCAGTAATAAACAGCATAAACACACCAGAGACAAATCCGTTGAAAACAGTAGACTTCGGACAAAATAAAAGGCACGTCCGAACCACTCACACACATCCGTAAAAGTGAAGAAAAATTTTCAGATACATAAAGGAGCATTTGTGTCCTCACTATTCTACAGAATCCAGTGAAAGTAGTTAAATATAAAATATAGTCCGCAGAACGGATTCAGATCTCTCCTTCTGAGAGAATCAGAATAAAGTCACTGTTCAAAAATATATATCAACGTCTCACTCTCTTTCTGGTGGTAACAAGTCCGGAGGGATGTCCGTGGGCAAAGCAGTATGTCAGAGAAGCGTAGCTCGACGCTGACACAGCGGAGGGATGTCATGAAATGCTCGACGCTGCGTCAGCGGAGGCTTACAACTGCGGAGAGGGAGTTGGCTAGGCGACGTCCATGGCGTTGTCGTCGGCCTGGTCCGGGTCCTCGGGTTCCTTGGAAGGGTCCGCGGGGGCTGTTGGCTCAGCAGCTGGCTCCTTGGTCTTGAGGGGCGTGACAGCAGCCTCAGGAGTTCCGAAGATGCTCCCCAGGTAATAGGGATCATCCGCTGTATCCTCAGCAACTGTCCTGCTTACCAAAGGTGGAGAAGACCGTGGAGCAGGGACAGAAGCGGGCTTAATCTGCGCCAGCAGCCTGGTCAGCAGCTCGTATTGAGCAGCGTCAACACTCACTGCCGCACCGCCGGACGCAGACACAACTGACGTGCTGGCAACAGCTCCGCCGGACTGGGTGGTCTGCTCCACCTCCTCGCTTCTCACCTCTTGATCCAAGTTCTCTGGAGAACTAGATCTCCCGCACTCTGCCAATTCGCCCTTGAGACTGGCGTTCTCCTCAGTCAAGCTGCGGATCACGCCGTCCTTCTTCTCAGCAGAAGTGCGGAGGACTTGAATCAACTTGGCCTGTGTCCTTATTGTCTCACGGAGAGAGGCCACCTCCCCGATCTGTTGCTGGACTCCTTGCAGCTGACGCAACGGAGTGGTCAGTGTCGCCAAGGAGGTCTGCACCTGCTGCTGTGCTGCGTCTGAAGCTGCCCGGAGGGTCAGCAAGCAGCGCTGCACTTCTTCTGTAGCAGTCTTCACCAGTTTGTCAGTGTCGACTGCTTCCGGCAACTTAGAGACCAGATCTTCTGTCTCTTTCTGAGCGTTACGCCCTCTCTTGGCGGCGGGTGGGGCAGGGGACACCAGTTCCACGGATGCTGAGCGCCCACGCTTCTGAGAATCACTTGCTCCACCTTTTGGAGCACTCCGGCTAGAGCTGCTGCTGGAGCCTTTCACGCGTCCACCTCTACCTCCGGCCTTGCCCTTACTTCCACCAGAGCTACCGGGAGCGCTGGTTCCGGCAGTAGGGGAAGAAGAAGTTTCCTTCTCCTTGGCTGAAGCCGACTTAGTGGCAGTCTTGGTGACGGACTTCATCCGGCGCATGACCCGAAGGTGCTGCGCCGAACAGTACGTCATCCTCAAGAACGCACTGTTGTTCACAATAGTGGGGATGACGCTCATCACCCTACCCACTGCCTTCTCCCGGGACTGGTTGTGAATGACCGACTCGCCATTCATCAGGTGTTTCACCAACTCGACCCTCCGATCAAGCACCTGGGAGCAGTTGGGGTAGGGACATATCCATGCCTGAGAGGAGGGGGCATGGACCTCACAGAGGTGGCGGAAGAATCGGGCCCGGGTGGAATAGGCCCTTACACCCTTCTCGTTCAAGCGAGGGTACCTACAAACCATGAAGGGGCAACGGAAGCCCGGCTGCCACAGTTTGTGTACGCTAGACAACTTCCCGTAGGTTCCGGAGTCTAGACTATCCTCGCGGACGAGTTCCGGCCACAACACCTCCTCATACCTGGCCATTTGCTTGTCAGTCCTTTTCCTCGGAATCGGACTCCGCTGGCGCCTGGTTACTGGATCCAGGTTGATCCAGTGCAGGGTTCATTGGCACCAGCTCTGCCAGGTCCATGTCTGCCTTGAACTTCGGGAAGGATCCCATGGAAGACAGCTGGATCCGGCGGGCCTCCGAGCGGTGCTCGTGTTCACACTTCAGCTTCCTGATCCGAGGAAGCTGGGAGATACCTTGAGAGGCTTGACCTCTACTTCGTGAGACACTAGTCCGACTAGTGCCAGCAGCTTGGGAGTCAGCGACTTTGGTTTTTGACGCCCTTGTCAAGCTGCGGCCTCTTGTCTCACTCGCCGGAGGAGGGTCTGGCCTGGGAGAGGGAGAGCGAGAACGGGAGCGGGACTTCCTGGTTGAGGAAGACCTACTCTCATCACTCTTCCTCGGGACAGACTGCTTTCTCGGACTCCGGCGCAATGGTGGCACTTCCACCTTAGAGCTAGGGTCTGAATCCGAGGGCTTGCCGGACTGCTTGCCGGACCGCTTGGTGGCGGACTTGTCCTTGGACGGCTTGTCCTTGGACGTTGCGGACTCTTTGGCTACCTTGTCAGCCACCACCTTGCAAATTTTCTCGACCTTGGACTGCTTGTCCTTAAAGGTCTCGGACTCAAGGCCCACTGCAGGATTTTCACCTGTCTCCTTTTCCGTCTCAACTTCAACTTCAACTTCCATCATCTCCGCCTCACCGTCCGGGAACGGGGCTGGAGGTTGCACCTCGGGTGCGGATCCTGAGTGGAGTAGGCCGTCTAGCACTGCGGCCGCCTCCTCCTCCGTCAGAGGCTCTCCCTCGGACTCGGACAGTCCGAGCTCTTCCTGCTCGAATTCGCGGTCGGACATAGTGAATGAACGATACACTTACTCTGCAACAATTAAGGAGAGAAACAATCAAACATAGAGTATAACAGAGTATAACTGGTCACACCCAACTCAACACCCCTTCCGGACAACGTCTCGGACTTAAAGAGATAAACCACTGTTCTCCGCACTGCTGCAGGCGGGAGTTAAAGGAACTAATGCATGAAAAATAAGGATTGACAGTAATTTTTTCAAACTTTGTCTTGAGAAAGTACATGGTTGGAGGATAACAAAAAGCAAAAAAAAATGGATCTCAGCATATTTTTTTTTCTTTCTAGAGACCAGCAAAGTTTAGTATTGAAGTATGTGGGAAAAATGGATATTTTCTCAGTTTTCCCAAGATTTCAGACAAACAAATAACATTTTTCAATTGAAATGTCTTCTAAACATAACCACTATAGATGTTTGCCCTCATGTATGAAAGAACAGGGTATCAACATATTTTGAAATATATTATTTAGCATTGAAAATCTTCAATATTCCTGTTTTTAACTCACCGCCATGCAGATTCAGTTGAATAACTTTTTTAAAAGGTCGGTGACCCCCATTTTTTATTGCTTGAAAGGGTAAAGCATTATGTTAGCTATGTTTATAGAGATTTTTAGGATAAAGTTATTTTCAATTTTTTTTTTATACTGAAAAAACGAAAAAATTGTCCTTTTCTCATAGACTTCTATAGTGAACAACCATAAATTTTGAGGCTCCCTAAAATGAAAACTAACCCGGTGACATATTGTTTTTATTGGCTTTTTGAATTCACATAACCTTGTTCTTTCACGAGGCAAAGTTTAAACAAAATGTTATTTTCAGTTTTTTTCCCAGTTGAACTGTGGTTTATCTCTTTAAAGAAAAAGCCTGGTCTTTCACTACCAATCTTAGATTCGGCGAGTCCGGGACCTACTACCGGCGTAATTATAACTTGGTTTCTAGCTCTAATAACACACCACGTGCACTAGTATGTTACTTCGAGTTCCACCCACATAAAATACCGGGACTTGACAAGAAATGGCGTGCTTTAGTCTAGGAACACTACAGTCATTCATTCGCTAGACAAAACAACCAACATGGCGGCTACGTGTTTTAGCGCCAGACCGCTAAGTTACTTTCAACACTGATATTGCAATAAATATCGTACACAAAGTCACCAAAGTTCTTGTCACCTTCTTGCAACATGCTACAAACATTTCAGGGTACAAAGCAATAAGTTCATCCATTTGAAAGACTTACAGTTTGAACTTCTTTCGGTCGTAGCTTGTTACTCTCTTGAAAATCGGAAGCAGAGTGCAAATGGTAAAACACACCAGCGGAACCAGTGGTCACACCCGATGTTTCCAACCGCCGCCGCTGTTAGCAGCGCCACCCGGCTCCCGCGCTCACACTGAGCCTTAGCGCAGACGTGTTTGACCAGTCTGGCTAACCTGTTCTTCCCTGCTGAGACTATACAGGGTGTTTCCTCAAATTTCCTTGCCTATCTGGACAGGTTCGAGCAACCATCTATTCACTATAAATAGATTCTGGCCTTACAGCAAGTTCCGAGCTACCATCACTCGCAGGGCAAGCCTGGGCCTAGCTTTTTCCTGTCGTTCAAAACAAGTACTCTCCGAGACCATATTCGTTTCCCAGTCATGTTGGAAAGCAATCCAATCTGCCGAAATGGGAGCAAACAATTAACATTCGGTACAAATAAACTGTCTGCTTGACTTCTCGTTGTGTACTTTTTTAGGGGAGGAAAACCAGTTCAGAAATTTCCCTCCTGGATACCATTTTTCTTACTGATTCAACCGAACTGGGGCCTTGCGCGTGCGCTGAGCCCTCACCAGTGGTGGGGATGAGTCCCCCAAATTAGGAAACGGATTTCTCCGTACCCTCCTCTTAGGCAAAGGGGTTGGCAAGGTGACCACTGGAGCTGGTAACTTCCTGGGCCGACCCACTTTCCTTTTAACAGGCAACAAAGGAACAGCTGGTTGATCCGAAATCTGTTTTTTCGGCCTACCCCGCTTTTTCCTTGGGAGAACACCAGTACTAGGTAGGACAGGGGGATCAGCCAATGCTGTTCCGACCCCCGTCCCCCCTTTCTTAGGTCTCCCAGGCCTACGTTTGACACCCTTAGGAACCTGTTTTGTGGCAGGCAATGCATGATCACCCGCCTTAACAGCATCCTTTTTCTTCTTCTTAGTCCGAGGGGGAACACTGGCGGGCGAGGTAGAAGTTACCTTCTTCCTCGGCCTACCCCTAGGCTTAACGCCTATGGTGACCTTCCTCTTCTCGGACTTGGAAGGACATTCTACTCCCGCTATCACTTTACCAGCTTCCAGCCTGAGTATATCTCTACCCGCTTTCTCCAGTTTCCTAAACTCTTGAGCCCTATGAAGGTTGCTAGCCTGGATAGGACCATTCTCATCAAAAGCGGGTTTGAGATAATCAATATGATACCTCAGCAAGCCTTCAGTGGTCTCAAGTTCACAAGTGGTACCGCCTATGAACTTGTGTATCTTAAATGGGCCATCCCATTTTTGTCCAATTTTCTTGCTTGCCTTTGGGGGGCAATATCTGTAGACAACATCCCCCACAGCAAACTTTGGTGGTCGTGTACGTTTATTATAATCTCGTTTCTGGTTGACAGCAGAAATTCCGAGATTAGTACGTACGTACTTGTGGCCATCACGCATACACTGCTTCAAATTCTCGACAAAGGAAACCTTACAAGGGAAATCCAACCCACCCGGCTCCACCCCATGAACGATATCCATAGGAGCAACCAGTTCTGCACCAAAAACCACAGAGTTTGGTGTACACAAAGTACTGGCATGTACAGTCGCCCGGTAAGCATGAGCTATACACGGAGCTAGCATATCCCAGTTATCTTCGTGATAGTCCGTCAGACAGGAGAGCTGCTCTACAAGAACCCTATTTAGCCGTTCGCTCTGTCCATTGGACTGAGGTCTATACGGAAGAGTTATGAGCTTCTCAATCCCAAGCATGTCTAAAAGACTTCTCAGCAGCTGTGATCGGAATTCCGGAGCTCCATCAGTCTGTAAAGCTACCGGGCATCCGAAGCGCAGAATCCATTCCTTGAAAAGGACTTCCGCACAGCTCTCTGCAGTGTGGTCTCTCATGGGATAGGCTTCGGCCCATTTGGAAAAATGATCCGTCACAACCATTATATAATTGTTTCCTCTAGGAGTTTCTTTAAACGGTCCTAGAATATCCAAAGATATACGGTTCCACCTATCACCATGTTTCTCTTTCTTTAGGAGAGATTTCCCACCTCCTATCCGAGATTTCCTTGTACTACATTCAGGGCAAGCCCTGATCCAGCGTTTCAGATCATAACGTTGGCCGGGCCAATAATGCCTCATCTTGGCTGACCATGTGTTCTTAAAAACACCAAAATGACCTGAGGTCTTCGGACCATGCATGCCCAAAAATACCTCCCTTCTCATTGAAGCAGGAACCACCTTACGCCAATACTTCCTACCAGTGGCTAGCCGGACCCAGCCCAAGCATAGCACACCGTCCTTCATTTCCATACTGCCAAGATGTTGAATGCAAGTCCGAAGTTCATCGGATTCTCCAGCCAGATCTTCCCTGCTAGGAATCTCTTCAGAGCCATCCAACATCGCGATTAATCTCTTGATCATCGGATCAGACTGTTGAGCTTCTTGTAGCTTATTGCCTTTAGCCTCCACTACAGGGGTGACTTCGGTAACAGCTAACACAGCGTCATGCAGTCCGCAATCTAGACAATCCAGTCTTCCACATTTTCGTGTTGGCAGGCGAGAGAGCGCATCAGCATTTTCATGTCTGCGGCCCGCCCGGTGCAGGATCATGGCCTGATCCAACCCATACTCCTGCATGGTAGTTAGCCATCTAGCAAGCATGTCTGTCGGATCCTTAAAATTTAGCAACCAGCGGAGAGAGGCATGATCCGTCACGCACCGCTATTCATGTTAATACATTAACATTACATCAAGTCTAATTGATTTAATTTTCACCAACTATGATAACATTTCTGATATTATAAGGCAGAAATTGCTGAATCTGAAGCAGGACAAATTCTACGAAATAACGACTTCCCACAAGTGGGGTGCCGGCATCAGACTTCCGGCCGTCAAATTCAAAAACAACACACGGAACACCATAGCAGAAAAAGACTGCACTGGAGACAATAAATTTGGCAAAATCATTTCTAAGATCAAGCAAGAACTCCAGGCAGGGCCCTAAATAACTAAGAATACTCACTACTACTTACACCAGACCTGACTACGGACCTGACTCCCCAAAACAAATCGGAGATGGCTAGACTGACAGCTCTAGTCCTCACAGACTCAAGAGGCACCAATCTTCACCAGTTATTTTCGTCAAAACATCCAAGCCTAAACATAAAGGTAGTCTCGATAAGAGGAGGTAAAATCATGGACCTCGTCTCAGATGCGGAGCAAATCGTGAGACTCAGGAGACCTAGAGTGATTTACTTTTATGTGGGAATATGCGACATCACCCTAAGAGACAGGAGCAACATAGGGAAACAGATCTCAGTCAGGTATGACTCAGCTGCGATCTTTGAAGAGGAGATATCAAACAAACTGACCCATGCAACAGGTATCCTGAAAGAGGCTGTGATAAACAGAGACGAAATCCCCCTTGTAGGATTTTCAACAATAACAGGAGTAAACTTAGACACCTATAATAACCACCTAGCCTGCCACTGGGGAAACCAGGTCATATTCCAAAGCACCCCCTACACCATACAACAAACGCTGAACAACCTCATCATCTCATTTAACAACATTGCTGGCAACCTCAACGCAATGCAAGGCATCCCCACACCACGCATCGGAGAACAAGTGCATAGGAGGAAATCCACCAGAAAATCGAAGACAACAGGAAAGACCAAGTACCTCCATTCATACTCCAAATTGGCCCCAGATGGATGCCACTATACAGCAGAATTCAACCTAATGGCCATGACCAAAATTGCCAATAGCATCAACGGAGCATTGGTAGCAAACAACTAGAGGGACAACGCCAAACCTCACACCACCCTGTATGGAGCTGGGACGGTGTTCGCAAGAATGCACCTAAATCCAGGCAGGGCAGGTGAAGGGTAATTACAAAAATCTTAATCTAAAACCATAACCAGTAAACTAAGACTACTAACAGAACCCTACAGTGGTACAGTGGAGCGGGAACTGTGTTCGCCAGAATGCAACCCAACCATATTCCACAATCTACCATAAACCACAAATAAGGGGAAAGTGAAAGTGATAACATATGTGAGAGTGATGAGAAAAGTGAAACCCCAAGAGTGCAAAATATATGCAAAATATATCAATAAATCAGGGCCAGTGGAAAAAAAGGCACCCATACCACAGGGACCAGTGTTTCATAAAATGCACCCTAAAAACGGTAATGAATATATGTGCTTACGGCCCACTTGTGCAAGAGAACCAAAGGTGCAAAAGAAACTGGAGTAAGTAAGAGAGTAAAAAGGTATACAAACCGAATATGTACTGCATACAAATACTTATCAAGAGATTATGTGTTATGACTAGAAATGAAAAGCTAAAATAATAACTAGCAAGGAAAGAAAGAGAAAGAAAAATGACTATAATCTGAAACCAAAATATAACCATAACTTACACTACCTATTTATGTATATTGTTCAATATATCTATGTTTATATGTATTACCGAGTGAATTGTAAAACCAACATTCACAAATCCTATTATAACCCAAAGCCATTTATAAATACATCATTTGTTGAGAGTTAAGGCACAAACGCAAGTAAGATCTATAAGTTAACTACTACTGCTACATCCATAAGGAGCTGTTGGGTATGTCCAACAGTTTAGAACTGGAAGCAGAACATCTAGGGAAAGAAAAAGGTACAACTCTTATGTCATGGAATATAAGAAGAAGTGCCCTCCCTAAAATCAACCAAATCAGTGACCTCCTACGGTCAACACAAGCTGATCTATTGGCCATACAGGAATCTTGGTTAAACAGCAATGTCCTGGATGGCCAAATAACCATTCCTCAGTATCAGCAATGCAGAGCTGACAGGCTCATCAAGAGAAAGGGTGGTGGTCTAATTATATACGTAAAAGAGGAGTACATGCTCGACGACCAAACACATGCACACTTAAACATACAGAACAAAGATCTAGAGCTGCAGGTGGTCACATGCAGGAAACCAAAATCAAAACAATTTACTGTCCTAAATGCTTATCACCCACCAAACGCAAACCTAGCAGCAGCAATAGAAGCAATAAAAAGCACAATCACAAAAATAAGGCAGAAAAATGACATCTATATAATGGGGGATTTCAACCATGACACAGACAAAGATACATGCAAAATCACACCCATACTAACACCAAGTGGCATATTACCACAAATAAACTTACCAACCAGAGTCACAAAAAAATCCGCTAAAACCATAGACCAGATATACACAAATGCAAAATACATAAAAAACTCGGGCATAATAAACAACAATGCAAGCGACCACCTACCGATCTTTATCACCAGGAAGAAAGAAAGAAACTCATATGAGAAAGCACCATTAGTCACGAGAAACTGGAAAAACCTAGACACAAAAATATTATGTGAAATTCTGACCAATGAAGACTGGTCTACAACATACCAGTCAAACAATGTAGATGAATGCTGGGAAAGTATCTCTGAGAAAATACATTTCTTCCTGGACAGGATGTGCCCTGTCAGACGCATTGCTGAGGCAAGGATAAAACCCCCATGGTATTCGAGTGAGCTGCGACGCTTAGCAGGGGAGAGAGATAAGGCTTTCAAAAAAGCACGCAGCTCAAACAAACAGGCAGACTGGGACAATGCCAAGTTAATCCGCAACAGCATGAACTCAAAGCTGGTTAGGGCAAAAAACGATTACATATCAGAACAGCTAGAAGAAAACTCAAATGACCCAAGCAAATTCTGGGAAATATTGAAACCTTTGATAACACCGAACAAAACGAAAATAAAACAGAATATTAGACTTAAGGACGAAGAGGAGAAATTCCTGTCCACCATGGACACATCAGATTTCAATTCCTTCTTTGCCTCAGTAGGCCAAAACCTAGCTGCAAAAATCAAACCCATACCAGAAACTGAAGCAGGCCCAGATCGGCTTGTAACAGAAAACAGTTTGAGCTGTGGGCGGGAGCCAATAGAGCAAATCAATCAAAATCAAAATCAATTTGTCTTTCCGGAGGTAACCCGACATACCGTCCATAAGATCATAAGTAAAACAAAAATATCAAAATCCTCAGGAATACCGCTAGTCCCTACAAGAGTCCTGAAACACGTTTTGAGTGCCCTGTCGAACCAATTCACCCACCTATGTAACCTATCAATACAGACCTCAAAAGTGCCCCAAGATTTTAAAGAGGCAACAATTACACCCATCTATAAGGTGGGACCAAGGACAAACCCTTCAAATTACCGACCTATAAGTATAGTCAAACTACCAGCAAAAATGTTAGAAAGAGTAGTACAAGGCACATTATACCCACATCTAGAAGATAATAACCTTCTATACAAATACCAATATGGGTTCAGGGCAGGTCACTCACTAGAACAAGCACACAGAAGACTCTTTGAATATATATATGAATTCAAAAACAAAAAAGACCCTGTATCCCTGGTCTACCTGGACTTTCGAAAAGCATTCAACACGGTAGACCATGAGATACTGCTCACAAAATTAACATCATTTCACCTATCACCAAAAGTAATAGATTGGTTTAGAGACTACCTCACTAACAGATACCAACGAGTGCAGGCAAACGGTGTTACCTCTGGCAGGGCCAAAGTCACATATGGAGTCCCTCAGGGAATGGTGTTGGGGCCTCTCCTATTCCTACTGTACATAAATGACTTCCACAGGGTTATTGCACAGTCACAGATACAACTCTTTGCAGATGACACAGTACTATTCCACTCACATCAACTGGGAGAAACTTTATACAAAGAACTCCAAGAAGACCTGGATGCGGTGGGGAAATGGTGCACACTAAATAAGATCTCAGTAAATGTACAAAAAAGCAAAGCCATGAGCATAGCCCTACATACACCAAAATCAAACACAAATGCATTAAGCCTCAACAACGCGGAATTAGAGCATGTCACACAATACAAATACCTTGGCCTAGAAATTGATAGCAGCCTGACATTCAACCCTCACCTAACCTCAAAAATAAAACAGGGAATACAGAGACTGAGAGCCACTGCCAAAATCAACCAGGCCCTCTCCAGTAAAAACATAATCCTAATTTATAAGACCATGGTACGCCCTGTGTTTGACTTTTGTGACATGTTCTATGCCCCGGCACAGAAAAAACACCTAGACAGGCTACAATCTATACAAAACTCATTTCTAAGGCTAGCATACAACAAGAAAAAATCTGATAGTGTCAGGGAAGTCCACTCAGAGATAAAGGTGGAATATCTCAATGAGAGGAGAGAATCACACCTTCTCCACCTAGCATATGAGATGAGTCGTGACAAAAGATACCTTGATGACAGAAAAATCAATCTGCGAAGTCTGGCAAAGAGTAAAGTCTTGAAAATACCAATAACAAAAACAGAGAGGATCACAAAATCTTTTGTTGTACAAGCCCCAACCCTTTTCAATAAAATCCCAACAGCTGGGAGAAACTGCCCAACTTTAATTGAATTCAAAACATACCTTGAAGAAAACTTTCTCTCCTACGGGGGATGATGGAGAGACCCCAACCCCAACATGAATCTCTATTAGGGCAGGCCATAAAGGTGTTAACAAAACTAGTCAAGAGAATATTATGTTATATATATCTATGTTTATACAAATGTGAAGGATGTAGACATGAAGCAGGGCCAGTATAAAATCAGCAGTCAATGCAGTGTTCGCAAAAAGAATGCCAGGATCTAGCTGAACCTGAAAATGGGATAGATTACCTATAAAAACACACAGCCCATCTTCCTTTTATCTTAGTATCCACCAAACTTAACATATATAACCCAAATTAAACAAGGACAAAGTCCAAAAAGCATTTACAAGGAAACCCATAGTATGGGTCCCACCTTGATAAAGTTATAGCTAGTGCATCCCATTGCAATAGAGTAGGTAACTAGTCACTTTATATCACTATATCTATAAAAATGTAAATTAAAACTCTAGTCTAAGGGACCCTCTGGAAGAGCTATGGCTGCCATAGAAGAGGGAGGACCCATTTCCGGTGTAACTTATCGTATATCTATTATCATGTACTGTTTTCAGGAAATAAACAATATACATACATGTATACATACATACATATTCCGGAATTATCAACCACAATATCAGTTACCATGGCGCTATTTTTGTAATCAAAAAGATAATTAAACCCTCCACTGAATCAAATCTAAAAAAAAGCCAGATCCTTCAGAAATTCTGATGACTAATTAGTCTCTCTTCATCGTTGTCGTAATTTCAAATCTGTTAATTACTTCAGTCTAAGCAATCCCATCGTAGCATGGGACTTCATATCAAACTCAATAACATCCAGCTTAAATACTATGGCCCTGATAAAAACTATTAGAATTAGAAAGAAAAATGATCCCTGGATCAATCATGAAATTCTTGGAGCTATCAGAAATAAGAATAATGTTCTTAAGAGACTACTTAAGAGACAAATAGACTAGTTACTGATGCTAAAAGAAACAACTAACTTAATATCCAAAAAGAATAACCCTAAAAAAATACTGGAATGAACTCGATCTTTCCTTCAAAATCAACAACCTCAATTATTGATTTAAACTGTCCCTTATTAATTTAAACTGTCCCACTACACTGTACCTGTTATGCAAGTAAAACTACTGCGCTGGACGGGCAGCACATGTTTCAAATTTGTAATTCACCCTGCCATAAATGTACACCTGTCCTGTAATTCATGCTGCCGTAATGCTAAAGCCGCCGTAGCCGGCCGCACTGTACCCAGGTGAGGTGTAATTCAGGATGTGTAGCTCAGATTGACAGTATGAAAAAAAAAGCTGTGAGACCAGACTGAGATTTGAGCTGTCAACCTCTGCTCTCTGGGCCAGTGTGCTAACCACTACACTACGGCTTGGCTGTGTGTGGGAGAGAGAAACAGAGACAGGAACAGGAAGAGAGTGAGGTGCAATTTCCTGATATTTCCAATCATCTTGTAATGGCATGGGTAATCATTTTAAAATAGTTTTGGCAACATACAATTGAGATACCTTGTTTATTACCTTGAATAAGGGCCCAACTTATTTATATATGTTGATATTTACATATGTTGACATATTGATTTAATAGGGTGTGCCCCTATAAATATATACTTGTGGTGTTATTGGGTTTAGGTGGCCACTGAGGGTTAGTTCGTCCGAACCTCCCCAGTGGTCACTACTGGTCCGCAGGACTTTTTAGTCTAAATGATATGTTTTGCCTGTCGCCTTTTATATATTTAACAGCAGCCAGCTGTTGGTCGATAGTAACCACGACCTGGGTTTCTACCATTTAATGTAAGCTGTAGAGGCCATGATAAACCTCTCAGTGTGGATAGTGTTACTTATACCTCTGATTGTGGAATGTTGATTGTTGTTGTATAGGTCTGATAGACACCTTTGGATGAGGGTTACCTGGCTGGCCAGGTGATCCGAAATCCGCAGTCTAATCAGGTCTGGAAGGGAACTGATGCCAGTTCCGAACACCTCACAATAAAACCCAAGTGAACAGGTAGCGCCTGCCTCTGTTCCTTTTGTTCTATATAAACTCTCGGTTAATAAGCTTCGGATACGCCAAGGGAAACGAACCTGCGACTCAGATCCACTACAACTGGTGCCGTGACCAAACTTGGCTTTCTGTCTTATCGATTGAGTGTTTGGGCTTATAGTTTAAACTTTGCTAGAGATTTTGGTAAATCTTTGAGATGGCTACCAATGCAAATGGAGTCCAGGTGGCGGATGCAGCGGCCCAAGTTGGCCTGCGCATTTCACCAGCTGGTATGAAGGGTTACCGCAAACCTACTCCTGGCTCTGGTGCAAAGAAAACGAATCCGAAGGTAAAAGTGACCAGTCCGAAGTTGACTCTACAGCCGGTTGCCGCTGCTGGAGGTCAATGGACTGAATTTCGAAGGAATCCTGTGATAGCAGATTCCTTTGAGGAGGAAGAAAAGGAGCAGTTGAGGACTGAAGTGGCCTCCTGGCGCCATGCCTATTCTGTGCAAGGACAGTCGATGCACGATGCCCGTGGAACTATTGATCAGCTCATAGAGCAGAATCAAGAACTCCAGAGCACGTTGGTTCAGGTAACTGATGACTGCCATGCCACTACACGTCTGCTACGTGTAGAGAATGAAAAATTACGGAATGAGGTAGCCAGGGTGGATGATATGTCACGAATGAAAAACATGTTGGATGATTCTTCGGATGTCGAGGATACAGATCTATATGGTTCACCTCCTAGGATACGAGGAGTTTCTCCGCCACTGGGCGTAGAGAGACCTACATATCCTAAGGAAGGTGGTGGATCATACATCCTCCTCACTCCGAGGCATTTTTCTGAAGAAAAGGCTGCTCGGACACCCGTGCCCGAGCATCTAAAGTTGTCCGAAGCGGTTGGTGGACAGGCTGTAGGCGAACCTGTGCAACATGCTACTTCCAGCGGAGAGCGTGTAGCAGGTTCTAATCAACCTAACCAAACCCAGCAAGCTTCTCCTCCACGTGGAGGATCCAGGACACCTAGACAAAAAGATACGGTGACATTCACTGCCTCGTCTCCTCTTCACGGAGGGGGAGGGGGTAGGCCTTATGTTGGAGCGCACTCCAGCATTAAAAGACCAACTGCTTCCACAACGTATGTGCGTGGTCATGTTGATAATAGCCAATATGTGAGGAATGCTGGTCGGCAATGGACTACAGTCGGAGGGTTGCCAGATACTTCTGGAATCCAAATACCTGGCGTTCATGCGATTGACAATTCTCCCATGCGACATATGACTAACCAAGTGTTAAACTACTTTCGGGATAAGTCAGTGGTGCAGGGCCTGAAGTATGAAGGCGCTATAGGCGCCGAACTCACCTTCAGGTATCAGTTTGTGGCAACGAATGTTAATCATGCCCCTAAACCGGCGATTATAAGAAACTGGGATCCAAGTAGACAAGGGAAATCTGTTGCCAAACCTGACAGTTCCTTAGCAGACTCGGGACTTACGGCTACCCCGCCTGGGCTTTTGGGTCCAGGAAAGACTTTATCTAGAAGGGAGAAGTCTAAGGTGGCTACGGTCTGTCCGAAGAAGCGCGGGAGGCCGAAGGTTCGCACAGATACGTCCGACCAGCCGGTGGCGCCCCCGGTCGTTTTGAATAGGAAGCGCGGAAGGCCTAGGAAACAGCTGGTCCAAGCTGCTCCTGCACCTCCAGTGCAGCCGAAGAAACGACCAGGTAGACCAAGGAAAGGAGCTGTGGTTAATGCAAAACCACCAGATCCTTCTTCTCCTGGCATAGCAAGGGCTAAACGTGTACGAAAGGCCCCAGTTCGGTTGCAGATGAGCTAATTATGGTACTGGACCAAGGGTAGGAATCTCCGAACTGATTTCTACCCGAACTAAAAAATCACACAACGAGAAGTCAGCCGGGTGGTGGACCGAACTAAGAGCCGCCCTGTCCCCTATTGATAAGCAGTAAAAATGGACTTTATTCAGTTAATTCCATTTGTGACTGGGAGACGAACATGAGTCTCGGAAAGTACTTAAGCTTGCCCTGGGTACCGCTTGTATGTTAAACTGGAAATCCAAAACGTCTTCAGTGGCCACAGACTTCAGTGTAAGCATCGGAATCTATTTATGGACAAATAGAGTGTTGCCTACGCCTGGGGTGGGTTTGAGGAAATCAGGGAATGATTACACCTCTGCATCGTCTCAGCAGAGACCCGAATAGCTGAGTGGGAACACGCGCCCAAAGCTATTTTCAGGCTCAGAAGGTGAGCGCGGGAAGAAAACTGGCGCTGCAGTAGTGCGGCGACTGAATGCAACTCTGGCGTTGCAGTGGTTAAATACGCTGGTGTTTTACCGTTTCAGTCAGTCTACTTCCTGCTTCCGCGAAGCAAAGCACCGAGACTACCTCTTAGAAAGAGAACTGTGCAGTAAGTTTTATCAAGTGATGATCCTTGTGAAATATATTGCCCTGTGTTTGTAGTCCCTTTGCTCGAGTAGTCAAGTTGCATGAATGCTGTGGGTCGTATATTAACTGTGTTTGGGGCACGTTGATAATGCGCGGGCTGGCGTGGGACCTATAGCGGCCATGTTGTTTTCGCCATTGGTGTAGGAATGAATGAACGTTGCTATCCGAAGGTGTTAAACTAAACTTGAACAGCGTATCCGCTGCTGATTTACCAATAAACGTTCAATCTTTGTGTTTTGGAAGTAATCAACCAACTCACTGTGCCTCAAGCGTGGGTATATTCGTGTAGTGAAGGTTTGGATTTCTCGATACCACTACGCTCTATGTGTGTAGTAGCTGTCAGCCACAGCCGAAGCGTGTCCGAGAGGAGTCCGAACGTCCATCTGCAGCAAATAACAGGTATTTTCTGTACTTATTTCTACCCATACCATCATTATACTTTCAGGTACCGATTGATTAGTGATGTCGACTTCAGGAGAATTCGAGAATATGACCGAGGACCAGTTGGCTGATTCCCTCAACGCCAAGCTGTCCGAGTCTGATCTAGAGATGGATCTGGACGGTTCGGACTGCGAGGTATTGTCGGACGAGGAGGCTAAGGTCTTGGAAGGGTCTCGGATCCTTGTAGGCATGGGTCAGGCTGACGCAGGTGGCTCTGGGACCGGCACCGTAACTTGCTGGGGCACAATTATGGAGGCCGAGGATGCTAGGAAAGCAGCTGCCGAAGAGGAGGCGGCGATGGTAATAGATATGGCTGAGGTTGAGTCCGAGACTCCCGAAGCCAAGTCTGTACCTTCGGCTGGTACCTCTAAGCAGAAGCCTAGATCCCCCAGAAAGCAGGACAAGCCGAAGATGAAGGATGGAGAGATGAACGAGTCCCCGCGGACTCTATCTCCAGATCCTGCTGATTCTTCGGCGGCAGCGACTGAGGAGCTCATGGGTTCACCGGCCAAGAGCACCCGGTCTTCTGCCCGTCAAGTTCGGACCCCAAGTCGAACTCGAAGTCGAAGGCAAGGCACCTGCCCCAGCGACTGGAACTACTAAGTTGAAGTTCCGGAAGCTGAAAAAGGTCCATGTGCATCGTGCTAAGGTGAGGGAGGATCAGTTGGCGCACTTGGGCTCGTTGACCAAGTTCAATGCCGAGTTGGACAAGGCCTCTGATATTGTCCCGCTGAACCCTAGGCACGATCGGCCAGGTTCACGTCATCTGATGGCCACAGAGTCCGACTCTGAAGATGACCATGGACTCATGCTCCGGTATGAATCCTGTCTCTACCCAGGGTTGTGTAAGGCAGGTAAAATGGAACCTGGTACCAGTGAAAAGCTCCGACTGGTACCAACTCTGTGGGAGCCTGGATTTCGTTGTCCGTACTTGGTGTGTAGGCGAGTGAAGCTCAACGCTTCAGGTGTCCGAATTTTCTCCACCCGAGAAAGATTCTTCAGGCACCTGTGCGAGGTTCACACCCCTCAAACAGAAGTGTGGGTCTGTCCATACGAGAACTGTCGGCAGCAGCTTGACAGGAAATCGGAATTGGTCAGCCACATCATGAATGGGGAGGAGCTGCTACATAACCAGGGAAGGCCGAAGGCGATGGAGAAGGCGGCGAAAGTGAAGCCTGAGTGGAAGCCCTTCGGAGCTTTCATTCGGACTACCCATCTTTCGATGGCCCATCTCCGGACCCTTCGAAAGGCTGGTGAGGTGGATGTTTCCAGAGCTGGTACTGGAAAATCCAAACCGACTCAGACCCCGGTAAAGTCTAGCACAGCGACTTCGGACAAGTCAAGTGCTAGTACTAGCTCGAAGGCCGCAGCCTCCAAGCGTCCGAGGACTGAGAGCCAGTCGAAGGCAGCTGAGTTGACTGCTCCTCCTGCTAAGAGGAGCAGACCTGCAAGTAGCTGCAGAGGATGCCAAGAGGCAGGTCAAAGTGACCGTGGCCGCTCTGGTGACTCCTCTGAAAAAGCTTCAGGCGGTGAGGGCGAAGGTGGATGAGGTAGGGACGCTGAAAGAAACGATCAGTCAGCAGGCTCTCCTCATCCGGACTCTGAAGGCATCCAATCAGGAGAAAGAACAACGCATCCTGAAGCTCTTGGAGGAGAATACCAGACTCCAGGGCTTGCTTTTGGATGATTCGGACGAGTCCAATCAAGGTGTGAGCAGGTCGGAAAGTTCCCTGGGTGGAAAGCCGACCTCTCTCCCTGCCAAACCAGTTGAGGAAGCTCAAGCCTTGCCTTCTTCAGGCTCGGGCGAGACTCCTGGTTTGACCGTTGTGTCCAGTCGAGCTGGTGGGACGTTGGAGGTTAACGACCAACAAATCCATTTCCTCACCAATCTCCTGGATCAGATGAAGTCCCAACGTGAGCCACCCCAGCCTCAGAGAACTGTGGCTTCGGCTGCGTTGGGCCGGGCGCCTCCCGAGCAAGGTATGTTCGGCAGTATGTTCGATACTCCGGACAGACCTTCTGCAAAGGACTCGCCCGATGGAACGAAAGACGACGATGGCAAGGATGACTGAACGGAGGAAACGCATGGACAATGATGACTGGACCGCCCTTCGACCCGATTTAACCACCTCGGATGCTGTTCGGATGCCCTGGATCCTCGGATCATGACCCTGGTGTGTGGCGCCGACATTTACGTGAAGTCTACAAAAATGAAAGTGATAGCCTTTTTCATAAATAAGTTCTGTAGAACAGATTGTTTGCTTGTTAGTGAGGACACTATATGCTCCTGCCTGTCAAACGTGAAAAGGTTTTTCATAAATTTTCTTTCTTACTTCGGATAATTGTTCACATTAGTTAGGACACAGAATGCTCCTATTTGTCGATTCCTGAAGTTTTCATAAGATTGATTTATTTGTTCATTGTAGAGAGGACACACTATATGCTCCTACTTGTAGACTGTTACTTTTCTTATACCCTGTCGAGTTTTCAAGATTTTTCTTTTCAAACTCTTAAAAGAAAAAAGGGGGTATTGTGGTGTTATTGGGTTTAGGTGGCCGCTGAGGGTTAGTTCGTCCGAACCTCCCCAGTGGTCACTACTGGTCCGCGGGACTTTTTAGTCTAAATGATATGTTTTGCCTGTCGCCTTTTATATATTTAACAGCAGCCAGCTGTTGGTCGATAGTAACCACGACCTGGGTTTCTACCATTTAATGTAAGCTGTAGAGGCCATGATAAACCTCTCAGTGTGGATAGTGTTACTTATACCTCTGATTGTGGAATGTTGATTGTTGTTGTATAGGTCTGATAGACACCTTTGGATGAGGGTTACCTGGCTGGCCAGGTGATCCGAAATCCGCAGTCTAATCAGGTCTGGAAGGGAACTGATGCCAGTTCTGAACACCTCACAATAAAACCCAAGTGAACAGGTAGCGCCTGCCTCTGTTCCTTTTGTTCTATATAAACTCTCGGTTAATAAGCTTCGGATACGCCAAGGGAAACGAACCTGCGACTCAGATCCACTACATACTTCTATTATATTGCATATAGTTATGGTGTACATGTTGTTTACCAGACACTGCTATTTCGTTCATCAATGCTACAATGAAATGTGTATTCATTTCCACACCTTCATGCTTTGTTATAGCTAGTGATATATATAGCCATAGGTTATGACAAAAGCTACACAAGCTAATCTACCGTGCTGCACTGTATATCTACCCAAAGTGAGGGGGGAACAAAGCCAAGGCGAATTACACTTATTCTGAAGGTGCCCCGCCATAGTTCTACGCTTTTTCAGGACAGTGTAGTAAAAAGCCCTGCTACGTTTGCTAGTGGGACAGTGGGGCCCAGTGGGGCCCACATCCTCATCTCTCCTTGTTCCCTCTCCCACCATCTTTCTCTTTCAACTTCTCTCTGTAACTTAGTATATTGAACATCTAAATTGGATTCAACTCATTGATACAAGCTTCAGCAATTGATTCTTATACCTAATACCACGATGGAGGTTTGTAATCGATCGAGAGGTTGGGTCAAATAGCATGACACCCCAAAGGGGTGGAGTGCGATTTGACCCAACGTCGAGATTGATTACAGACCAAACAGAGTGCTATTAGGTATTTATTACATACTAAATCAGCAAGAGTTAAATGGTTAATTGACAAAATAACCATCCAAATTTGACAAATTTGTCAAATTTATATAATTATATATCTTGAAATCCTATGAAAATTCATGTATCATGTTTTTGTTACTGTACACTTTTAGTTTTGCGGTTGTCCTGGAAAATCTACCAGTAGATGGAACATCCCATTTTGTATCTATTTGATTACTGAATAAAAGTTGTTATATATGTATATAAGAGAACTCAATTGTGATAGTATTTTACCTTGGTTTCCATCAATCTTGTGGATATTCAACTCAAATAGCACATAGGTGCTATTTGAAAAGTCAAATAGCACCCACGAATTTCACCCACGAATTTCACCCCTGAAATCACATATGTATGTAATAATATCCCTAATTGGTTGCTTAAAGATGCCTTTCAAACTCTATTTCCAGAAGTGGTCTATTTTCTAAATCTCTCTTTCTCCGCTCACATATTCCCTAATGCTTGGAAAATTGTTACTGTCATTCCCTTATTTAAAGGAGGTGATATGACTCAGATTAACAACTACTAGGTCATCTCCCTCCTCCCCAGCCCCAATAAATTAATAGATAAAATAGTACATAATCGCATAATTTTCGTAAATATTTTCGCCTTTGCCTAACACATTTTAAATTTGTATTTGTTTGCATTACCTTCTCCCATAGTAGAATATAATCAAACCATGTCACTCCCTTATACTTTATCAGGATACCAACCTCACTTACAATGCCTGTAATGCCCTTATTTAATACTATACTATGTGTCTTCCTGAGAGTCAGGGGGATTGGGCAAAATATTTTTCATTTTTAAAATTGAAGGATTTAAAGTGAGTGGGTGTGACGATACTGGCAATTGAATGGGAGAGGTTTTTACAAGTTCCAATGCTGCCCGTAATAGCTTTCTCAGTGGCCTCGTAGGTAGCTGCTGGGGCCTCTAAATGCCAGGCCCGGGTTCAATAGGGGAGTTGCACCAGCACAATTTGGAACGTTCTTATAATTCATGCATGATGATCAATCTAGCTTGAAATATTCCCCAAAACTCTGAATAAATCTTGAAAGTCAAGTTAATCTCATCTATATGAAAACACTGAAGACATAATCTATTCATGGAAAACTTTATTATCATCGGACACAAAGGTGCCAGAAAAGGGAAGCCTATAACAGAATGGCTGATTTCAACACACGTGTAGAAAAGGTAAATATTAAATGCAGTATGACATAATTAAGTAGTAGATATCATAGCTTAGCTCGTGTAATATCTTTTTACATGAGTATACCGATGTAGTGCATCCTCTTAATTGAGTGACTAGAACTGTCCACCCTAGTATGTTGCATAGAGTTGGAGAGTGACCACTACAATAGAAGTATATAGAATGGGCTGGCCATCCTTGTGCTTAGGGTGTCCGGATCTGACAGGTGTCCACATTGTTTGCACAAAACCATACATAAAGTCAATTATCTGAAGCTTCTTCTCATAAAGCTCTACATTAAAAGATTAGTTATATCACTTTAACAACATCCCATGGAAAGAACTGGTTTAAGATCATAGAGCAGAGAACCTGGACTTCCTTGTTGCCTCTAAAGCATAGTCTACAAAGACCCATCTCTTACTCTCAGTCTGTATAGGTGTCTTCAACTTAATCTTGCCCTCAGTGGGCAACAGGTCCCATGCAAAAGTCTTCTTCTTGTCTGTGTTACCAAAGATCTTCCTGACCAGCAGGTCTGCTGCCTTCTCATCCACGGTCTGCGAGCGTCGCCTATTTCTGAAGTCGTTATGGCCGATGACGATGAGCATTACAGCAGCATTGGCCAGGAACAGGTAGTAGCCAACAGTGTAGATGCAGAAAAAGGCCTGAGTCCAGTAGTTACCACTTGCAGTGATGTTATCCATGTCTTCACAGTCAAGCAGTGAAGCCATCAGTGAGACCAGGGTGTTACCAAAGGTCCTGTAGACATACACTGAGCCATTGGCAGAATTGAACATAAGGAATGTGAATCCTATGACAAAGAGAACAACACAGGAGATGTAGCAGAGAATATAAGAACTGCTTTCTCTGAAGACTACCCACACTCTTGCCAGATGGGTGTTAATCTTCATGAGGAAGACAAACTTGACACAAATAAGGAGGGTCAGCATTCCTAGGGTGGACTTGAAGCCTATGTCATATGATATAACCTGTTTCAATGGTACAAACCCAGTCCTTCCTAAATTGATCGCTTGGAACATAACATTATGTTTAAACAGGTAAAAGACTGCTACAGCTGCAATGAATAGTACGATGGCTAAATTAAAGTAGTGCTCATAATAGGTTAAGTACTTAGATCTTAGTTTACCAATGTGGAATACCTCTATGAAGAGGCTGAACACACAGTATAAAAGAGCAAGGCCTAGAGCTATATAAATCCATAATGAGTCAAGAGTATTGGCTTTGAGGATGGTAATGTCAGCTTTGGTGATCACTCCACCTGTTGTTACAAACTCTGTAATGAGAGAGACAGAACCAAAGGAGTCAGTGCCAGGGTTGTACACAGCAAACTCCATCACTACTGCCCTTGTCTGGCGGTCTATCCACAAGAACTGCCTCAGTTCATCTATAGTGGCAATGGCCACTGCCTTGTTGATACCAATTTCTGAAATGTAGCCAGAGCTGGTGTAGACACCAGCTTCCTCCCAGGTGAAGGCTGAGTCCATAGGATGACCAGGCTGGTGTGTCCAGGCATTGTAGGTGTAGAAGTCATAGGCCAGTGGGTCAATGGTCAGTTCACGAGGTGTATATGTTATGTTGTCCTCCACATTGCGCGTTGCATGGGTATAACAGGTCCGGTGGACTATCCTAGGTTTGGCATCGGTGCACTCACCTGAAATTTATAAATTGTTATATTTAACTTTTATTTTTTTTTGTTTAATGCTGATAGTAGCATAAATATATGTGACAAACCACAAGACTGCATGTGTATTGAATATATCTATGCATATCTGAGTTTATCCTAAGCAGTATATATATTTAACTACTGTACTAGTAATTGGCAATTATGAAATATCGAGAACATTTTTTTCATGCATAAAAAAAAAGAAATTAATATTAGATACTCTAATGTTTACCATAGTTATTATTTGGAATCGACCAGAGCTCATACTTGGATTTAAATTTGAAGGGACATTGCTGTGAATCATGTGCCTCAATTCCTTATCAAGGAGAGCTCATGAATATTGTTTACCATTAAATATTACTACTCACTTGGACGTATACGGATCTGTTTCATTTGTACAGGGCCAAACTTGTAGGACTCGCCCACAAACTGACGGTCTCTGAAGGTCAGAGGGTCACCCTTCAGGTCTGTTTCAGGGAAGTAGGCTGTCACAAAGTCAGTTCTAAGCCACTCAAACAGTGTGTCTGCAGACTTAACCTAGGAATCATGGATAATATTCAGATTACTTGGAGACAACAATTGGGAATTTAGACAGGAGATCTTTACCTTATGAACCACAGATACCAGCCATGAAAACAACACCATAACATTATATCATCTATAACTTGTTGTTACATTCTACTATTTAAGGTAGTAATCTCAGCTAACGTCAGTTAAAAAACCGTTCCGTTCCATTCTTTTCCAACCCATCTGGAAGTCAAAAGAAAGCTCATTACTGGAAATACCTTGGCACTGAAGTCGTTGACAAAGGTTTTCTTGAGGTGAGAGTGGAGGTAGTATCCCCTGGTGTTGATGGCGGTGTAGGTGAGGAAGATGATGACACCAAACAACAGGAAGTGAACAATTAGATCTCTCATGTTCCGCTGCATGCGCTTCACTAGACTTCTCTTCTCCTGGGATGCTCTAAATGCTCGTCCTCCCACCTTCTCGTTGATGGCTGCCAGAGGAATATATATTCATATTTTTTTTTGAACATATTTTATTGCAGGATAGACAATCAGTGTCGTTGCAATGACGATGTTCCCACTGCCTGCCTATTAACATTTACAATGACACAATTATAAACATGTTGGGGAATATACAGAATGAATTATTCCATTGTTGTAATTACATTCGGTTGGTCGAGGGGGAAGACCAGGTGAGCTATTGAATAATATACATATAATGGGAAGTAACTGAGAGAGCGGAAACAGAGGCAACGAAAAATAGTCAGAAAAACATTCAGTCAGTTAGGTCCCTTTTTAGGAGTAATTTTATAGCAGGAGCTTCCATATTCCTAATATTTTGAGCTACATTTTTCCAAGTATGACATAGTTGGTAGGAGACCGATTGTCGGTTTTTCTCAGATCTAAGATGCAATCGGGTGAGAGTAATGGTTTCACCGGCTTATACATGCATTCCTCTGTAAACATCGTATCTAGACTGACTTATGCATAGGGTGTATTTCACTAGTGAGATATGTAGGGTTTCAGTAACCTAAAATATTGCACTCAGTAATATTCACGCTCGTTAGTTTTGAGTTAATAACTTCACCATGTAAAAACAAAAAGGTAATGTAGACTTATAAACCCAGTACAGGGCAAAATTTATTAGCAAAAAAATAGTACATGATTATGTAGTTGATAAGCGTTGAGTTGATTAATACTATATTAACCACTACATGAATAATATCCAGGATCATCTACTTTGATTTTCCCATTGGAGATTTTTAACGTAAGACATTTAGAACAATTAAAAATATTAAAGGACTATCTTAACTTCAATATCACATTGGAGCCAAATCATCAATGAAGATTCAAGTGCACCTGACAAGGCAGCTTTAAAAAGACTTTCAAAAGACTCAAAAGACTTAAATAAATCTCAACGATAACACAGAGACACAGAAGAACAGTGATACTTTTTTAATGATATTGAAAAGGACATGGACTATGATTATGAATAACATTACTCGTACTTTGATATCTAAAATCCTTATTCTATGTATTTCCACCTTTTGTTAAGGGTTCCCCGGTAGATCTCCAGTGGAGAGGGATTACTGGCCCTATTCATTGATTTATACTATGTATATGTTTACTGAATAAAAGTTGTATAATAATAATAGTTAAGCTGTATTTAAAGTAATTTATTTCCATTTTTTTCCATTTGTGTACATGTCATGAGATGCAAACTTAATCATGGAAATAGGGTGGTCCCATCTGTGAGGTACAGATTTATTTGCTTGGAAGCAGATCTATAACATCAAATACTTTTAATCTCTTATAAACAATTTTGTATCTCTATGACCCTCAATACTATCAGTTTTTTATTTACAACAGTGATGGTTTCCTGTATTAAAAATTTAATCTAAATTAATTTCACAATATATTCAAATGCATTATGGGAAAGATAAAGTCTTATTTTATGAAAACATATAAAACCAATGATTTATATGAGATCAATTTTTAATAGACCATGCGGAATCAAGTAAATGGTATAAACCTTACTTCTTATTGAAAATAGCGTTAAACATTTGGTCACTGAAGTGGAAATCTAATCATAAATACTCTCATGTATTCATCCAACCAAATATATAAAATATTGTCCAGCATTTGAGGAAATGCCCTCTGGATCACAGGACATCTACCCATGAATCATCTCCTCAAAAACCCATTGAAACATTGAGACAAACACATAGGCATTAATGGTCTCAAAAAATTATTTTTTAAATATTAGAAGAAACATTAATGGTTGTGATTTCCATTTCTTATCGTAATAGAGATGCCCCTGTTTTCTATAATGTATATATATTTACCAAGAGGTATAATGTAGGATAATTATCAGAAAATGTAATAATAAAGCCTGGGTTCCACTGCCACACTACTTCTCCCGCTACTACTCCCGTTTCTTTGTTCCCGCTACTTTAGAAGTAACAGGAAGTAGCAAGAAGAAGCCGTTTCAAATCAAACATGTTTGAATTGAAGCAGCTACCTCCCGCTACTTGCTCCCACTTCTAAAACTAGTGGGACCAAAGAAGCAGGAGCATTAGCAGGAGAAGTAGCCGGCCAGTGGAACCCAGCCTTAAATGAGTGAAATGTACCTTTATCATCAATAATGTCTCTGTCATCATATCTTGGGCCCTTGTTTCTCTTGCAGTATGAGACCAGACTGCCCACGATGCAGAGAAGCAGCACCTGTAATGTCAATAAATAGTGAGAATGGAACGAGCCAGCAATAATTGAAAAATTAATTGCACAAGATTTGTCATTTAGCGTGTGGGCAGTGTGAGGTCATACAAAAGTAGGCCAGAAAATTCAACATGTAAACAATGAAGAGAATATGTTGAAATTTCTACATCCACATTGATAAAACATGATGCACTTTTAGATCTGACTCTACCTTTTCTGTAGCGTGAGATCCTAAAAAAAAGTCCTGTTGATGTAGGACTAGTTCTAGATCACATCACTAATGTAGAATTCCTGGATGTAGAAAGCGCATATGTGATGTGTTTCAGGAAAATGAGTCAAAAGTCCCAAAATTGATATTTTTCAAAGTGTTTTTTCACAGGATCACATTATTGGAATGTTCTGATTCTTGGAGAGTTTGTCAATTGTAGGTATGTCAATCGATGTATCCAATTTCAGGACAATCTATGTAATATATCCTTATGTTTTAAAGGTCCTCATATGGACTACATTTGGTTACTTTACTGTTTAGTGACCCCCAGAAATATTGGAATTTTTTTTTTCAAAAACGAAAATATCAAACTTAAAATCTAGAAATACTTATTGGACTATTAGACTGTTTACTATCATTGGAATCGGCTTGACCTCATCTTTTCAAATATAATGATATCTCAAAATCTATTTTTTGCGACTTATGACTCATTTTCCTGAAACACATCACATATACTAATACACAGTTATAAATTACCTTGAGAGGGTCCCAGATGAAGAAGTCCTGTATAAAGATGAGGATGAAGGAGTCAAACCACTTGATGGACTTACTGGCACCAAACTGCAGGCTGTATAAGATGACAAAGAAGGCTGGCACTAAGATGGCGCCGAGAGCCAACACCCAGGCTATCACCACGAAAATCTGTCAGAAAGATATTTCTATTTTTAGAAATGTAACAATGTACACATATGCCTCAAACTATATAGATGTATATCCAATATGACAGAAACTGGAAAGAAGAAAATACTACATTATATTTATATACTTTAGGCATATATATGACAGAAAGTAAAAATAATATTTCAAATGATATATTGCGCTATTTCTATTTCATCTCTTTCCTATCCAAATGTTTCAAGTATTGTGCATTTCTGATATATTTAATTTGTCTTCCTTCAATGTGGCATTTCACTTACGATCACTCACCATCGCTTGTTTTTCACTGCTGATTTGTATAAATCTTTTCTTGTATATTATGGGAATAAAGGAGGCGAGACATTCCTGAAATATAATGCTTGTGGCAATAAACATAAAATGAGAATCTGTATTACCTTCCATCCACAGCACTTCTTCTTTCTTGGGTTCAGGTCCAATGGAGCTTCTCCAAGCCTCTCCCGCTTCCTCCTTTCCTTGCGATCTGTTTTATCCTGGTTTAAAGATAAATGTTTGAAGATTAGTATAAATTGTAAAATGTTTTCCATTGCTACAGGTGATGGGATGGCATTGGGAGCCCCTGTAGTATGGGGCGCCAAGTGTCAACCTCATAATTTCGTTTATTACTAACCTTTTTCGTTAACAAAATGGGCATTTAAGAACGAAATAGTAATTTTGTTCATTTACAAATGAATTTTGTCAATGAAATAACTATTTTGTTCATTCAGCAATGAATTTTGTGAACGAAATGGATTTTGTGCAGTTGCAAAGTAGATTTCGTCTACGAAATGGATTTTGTGCAGTTGCAAAGTAGATTTCGTCTACGAAATGAAAATTGTGCAAAGCCACAGTCAATTTCGTCTACGAAATGGATTTTGTGCAGTGCCAAATGGATTTTGTGCAGTGCCAAACTCAATTTCGTCTACGAAATGAAAATTGTGCAAGCCACAGTCAATTTCGTCTACGAAATGGATTTTGTGCAGTGCCAATGTCAATTTCGTCTACGAAATGGATTTTGTGCAGTGCCAAAGTCAATTTCGTCTACGAAATGAATTTTGTGATGTCTCAAAATCAATTTCACGAAATGGATTTTGGATGGATGGAGTTGCCAAAGTCAATTTCGTCTACAAAATGGATTTTGGGCAGTGCCAAAGTCAATTCTGTCTACGAAACGAATTTTGTAGAGTCCATTCGTCAATTTCGTCAATGGGTTTTGTGCAGTGCCAAAGTCAATTTCGTCAATTTCATCAGTTTTGTCAATTTAGTCAGTTTTGCCAATTTTGCCAATGGGTTTGGTGCAGTGCCAAAGTCATTTTCGTCGGTTTCGCCAATGGGTTTTTCGTCTGTTCTGTCAATTTCGTCAGTTTTGCCAATTTCGTCAGTTTCACCAATTTTGTCAGTTTCGCCAATTTTGTCAGTTTCGCCAATTTCTTCAGTTTCGCCAATTTCGTCAGTTTCACCAAATTCGTCAGTTTCGCCAATTTTGCCAATTTAGTCAGTTTCGCCAATTTAGTCAGTTTCGCCAATTTAGTCAGTTTCGCCAATTTAGCCAATGGGTTTGGTGCAGTGCCAAAGTCATTTTCGTCAGTTTCGCCAATTTCGTCAGTTTCACCAATTTCGCCAATTTCGTTTGTTTCGCCAATTTCGTTGGTTTCGCCAATTTAGTCAGTTTCGCCAATTTCGTCAATTTCGCCAATGGGTTCGGTGCAGTGCCAAAGTAATTTTCGTCAGTTTCGCCAATTTCGTCAGTTTCGCCAATTTTGCCAATTTTGTCTGTTTCGCCAATTTTGTTGGTTTCGCCAATTCAGTCAGTTTTGCCAATTTCGTCAGTTTCGCCAATTTCGCCAATTTCGTCAGTTTCGCCAATTTCGTCAGTTTCGCCAAATTCGTCAGTTTCGCCAATTTCGTCAGTTTCGCCAATTTCGTCAGTTTTGCCAAATTCGTCAGTTTCGCCAATTTCATTTGTCAAAATTCATTTCGTACACAAAATTGGCTTTGAGATAGCACAACAATCATTTCCCAAAAATCATTTCGTAGACGAAATTGACTTTGGGACTGCACATAATTCATTTCGTAGACAAAATCAACTTTGTGAAGGCACAAAATGCATTTCGTCAACGTGACTACACAAAATTCATTTCGTCTACGAAATTGATTTTGTGACTGCACAAAATGCATTTCGTAGACGAAATTGATTTTGTAACTGCACAAAATTCATTTCGTCTACGAAATTGATTTTGTGACAGTACAAAATCCATTTCGTCTACAAAATTGATTTTGTGACTACACAAAATTCATTTCGTCTACGAAATTGATTTTGTGACTGCACAAAATCCATTTCGTAGACAAAATTGATTTTGTAACTGCACAAAATTCATTTCGTCTACGAAATTGGTTTTGTGACAGTACAAAATCCATTTCGTCTACGAAATTGATTTTGTAACTGCACAAAATTCATTTCGTAGACGAAATTGAATTTGGGACTGCACAAACTTCATTTCGTACACGAAATTGAAGATAAATGGACAAATTAACTATTCCGTTGACGAAATGAATTTGTAAATGAACAAAACTACAATTTCGTTCTTAAATGAACATTTTGTTAACGAAAAGGGTGATTAGCTAACAAAACTGTTAACTTGACACTTGGCGCCTCATACTATGGTGGCCAACTCACACCAATAATGTCTCATACCTCCTCTACCTACTAGTGGGAGCAAGCTCATGTAGCGTCCCCACCCTCTCAACCGTCACTTTCTCCTGCTCCTCTCAGGTCACTCTTGACCCCTTTCTTTCAACCCACTCACCCTCACCCTCTCTCACTGGTTACACAGGGCCATTTATAAACATATTACCTTAGTCTTGGCTATAATCATGTAACTGTTTATTCATAATTATGTAACTATTAAAATCAATTTCCCATAACTCACTCTCAGACCTTGTGTCACTGGGGTGGGGGGCGGTGGGGGGGGGGGGGGGCAACTCATAATGGTTGATTCCTGTGGGAAACCATCATATCCCATTGTTTTGCTGTAATATCATAATTGCCCATTCTGCCAAATTTCAATCCTAAGCACCCTAAAATTGGAAACATTCCCACAAAATTTGGACATCTTGTGAATAAAACACTTTGAAAAATAGCAATTATGTGATTTGTGACTCATGTTCCTGTACCATGTCACAAATATACATATAGGTGTGTAATAATACAGGAGAGGTGCCATGTAGACTTGGTGTCTGACTTTTTTTCCCGCCATCCTTCTCCCTGCCTAGGTTCTTCCCGCCCACCATTCTCCCCACCAAATTACCTCCCATCCATCATTTTTCCCGCCTGCATTTTCTCCACCATGTTCTTTTTTTTGCATGATGCATTACAAGGTTAGCTTTCCCCACCTGCATTCTAACATATGTATGTAAATTTCACTATATTGTTGTCTTTCCTTCTCTCCAGGCCCCCATGATAGCATATCAAAATCAACAGTTATCTTCATTAATTCAAAATAATCCTGACTTACCCCCAGTCCTAGATCAGTCTCAAGTTCCTCTGTCTCCTTCACCGCCTGCTCTATGTCAGATTGTAGTTTCATGTTGCCAATGCGGAATAGCATTATGATGATAAAGCAAGGTACTCCAGCTACAAGTACAACAAAGAAATATTACCTTTTTCTCTTTTTTTCAACACCAGGTCTCTATTCAGTCTCTCAACAAATAGCACTGCCTGGAACTGATACCAATAAATTTTACATCATTTCCTCTCCTTTTTTTCATCTATACCAGAAAATGCTAGCAATGTATCATAAAATGTACTTTTCATGCTTGTCTTTCTCTGCATTTCTTTGTTGAATACAACTAGAAGTGATTGTTTTGTTTAATCGCTAGATAACTTTTGACACAATCCAACATCTTTACTGAGACCTGCTGAACCTCCCTATTATATATAAGTGTCTTTACCTATACCAAGGCTTATAGCAGAAACACTGAGATCATGCACAGTGAGCTTGACTGGTCCAAGTTTGAGGAGAATAGGAAACTTGACATTATCCTCTGTATTGTAGAACATGGCTGAGGTGATCATACTCATGTAGAGCACAGCAAAACAGCATGTAAGCCTCTGGGCCCGGGTGAACTGTGACAGCATGGGTCGGAAGAACACTGACAGCCACATGTGGAAGTTGAAGAATATAGGTCCGGCGTTCTCCTTCCAGTGGAAGGACATTCGGTCCCGCATTTCCTTGGTGACTGGGAACAGTTCTCTCTTCACTAGGCCATCCTCAGACTCCAAAGCCAGCCATTTTTTGCAGATGAACTTGGATCTGTAAAGTTGATCGAAAACAAGTTTTTTATTCTGGAAATGACGTTATATCACATTTTTTAATTTTGTCACATTAAAATAACAAGAAAAAGTGGTTCTATAAGTGAACTTCAGTTATAGTACAATCCATCCACTCATACAACTATGGTATGTATTACAGGGCAAAAAAAACCCCACTGGAATGTTCTGATGTTTGAAGGGTTTAGCACTATATGGTCATATGAATTTCTAAAGTCATCCTATGGAATATTTAATGACTTGATTGGTAATCCAGATTGCCCACCCAGAAATAAAAACATTTTTTAAACATAAATATATCAAAAATAAAATAAAGAAACCCCTTTTAGATGTCCTTAAAGTTTACCATCTCAAAATCGATTTTTCCGATTTGTGACTCATTTCTATATAACACATCACATATAATTCTCTCTATCCACTGTACCTGATTTCTTCCTCTCGGTCATCTACTGTGATAGAATTAAGGTACCACGAGCCTGCTGTGTTGTCATGCCACACCATGATTCTACGTAGTGGTCCCAGGTAGATGGGTACCCTCAGCACAAACACACGACTACTGCCCCGTTGGAAATCCTGAAAATTCAATTCAAAGCATTTTTTTTAGAGATGTACAAAAAGGAGACACGCATCTGAAAGTAAATTTCAGGTCTCCCAGTGTGTTACTGACTACTTAGAAATGGAAAAAGAAATTTTGATCTAAATTGTATAGGCCAAAAAGGAAAACAGTTTGAAAAAGTTGATACTTATGACCTCCCAGCTCATGCTAAATCCTGTAACTTCACGTTCACAGTCCCTAATCCCTGTTTGATAAAAGCCAGAGTAGGCATCAAATTTTAAGAAGTAGAGACCTCCCAGCCGACCAATATTTTCCAAAGTTTCATCCATACGCAGATATACGAGGGCCTGTCTGAGGATTTGATTGTTGACACGCCTGTAATTGAGAACTCTATTGTTGTTTGCCATCAGCCCGTGGTCTTGACTTCTCAACAAGAAAACAAGGCGACATGAATTCCAATTCCCACTAGCTTTTTCAATAATACCTAGACATATTTGTTTGTCCAAGTTTTTGTCCAGGACTTTCGTCATCCGCTGATTTGATCGGTTGATTCTACCTTCGATAGGTATGTAGCCGTCCTTCAAGTAGATCTGGTGTTTGTACACTTCCGTTGGTACAATTGGGGTGTTCATTCTTCCAACAATGAACTCATTTGCTGTTTCTATCGTCTACCTAGACCCTCTCCTAATGTGTAGGATCCCCACTTCCTATCCGTATCGGGGCACTCCCACCATGCTGACACCTGTACCCCAATACTACACCTGGCATTGATCTAAAAGAAAGTGTGCCTACCTCCTTGATGACCCCACAGAGGCGTCTCATACCGGTGTGACCAAACTTGCCATAGAGCACAAAGTAGACATTGGACTTGGTGCCTGCCCTGGGAATCATGCCTGTGTGAACTGTGATCACATACAGGAAATTGTGCCGCAACTTGTTGTCAATCAATGGCTCAGCTCTCCACTGAAATGTATTATTTGTCATGTGTTTCAGGAAAATGAATCATAAGTCGCAAAATTAATATTTTTCAAAGTGTTTTTTTCACAAGATCACATTATTGGAATGTTCTGATTTTTGGAGAGTTCATCACTTATAGGTATGTCAATCGATGTCTCAAATTTCAGGACAATCTATGCAAGATATCCTTTCGTTTTAAAGGTTCTCATATGGACTACATTTAGTTATTTTACTGTTTATTAACCCCCAGAAATATTGGAAACCTTTTTTTCAAAAACGAAAATATCTAACTTAAAATCTAGAAATACTTATTATTTCATTATACTGTTTACTATCATTGGAATCGGCTTGATCTCCTCTTTTCAAATATGGTGATATCTCAAAATCCATTTCTTGCGACTTATGACTCATTTTCCTAAAACGGATCACATTTGTGATGTGTTTTGAAATTATTTAAATTCTGCATACATTATACATCCTTCAATATTACCAAGATCAACTTAATACAGAGTAAGGATAGTCCTCATCTCTGCCTATCACAACCCACCATCAATACATCAAATCCATGTTAGAACAGACATGTCCATGTTTCTTTTTTACATTTTTTTTTGCCCAGTGATAGACAGATATATACAATTCAGTCCACTATAAATGAAACAAAATACATGGTCTTTTGCCATACCCTATAGACATTGGTTAATTTAACTACTCTAATACATTAAACTCTCAAAAAAATCTAATCAAGATAAAGAAGTTTATTGATAAAGTGCTTAGGGGATTCTTGTCATCCTTTAAATCATTTATTTGCTAATGTGACAATCTTACCATTATATTGAAAAGCCAAAAATATTTGTATATGTATAATATACCTCTCCCTATGAAGGCGAGATATTGCCATTTTGTGTTGTTTAAATGAACCAATATGTGATGTAAGGCTAGTGGCATGATAGAACATAATTGTAAGTCTGTAATCTTTTTTTCTTTCTAATAATTTAAAACGAATCTAATGAATATGATGTGTTAGATGGAAATGAGTCGCATGTCGCAAAAGATGGATTTTGAGATATTATCATGTTCAAAGATTGCAATATTCCTGTCTGGGTGGACTACCAGTAAAGTAACTAAACACATTCTAGAGGATGACCTTTGAATCGCACTAACATATTTAATGCACCTCTTGAAATTTAGTACATGTATTCATATGCCTTAACGCCTCTAAATATCAGAACATTCCAACAAATAGATTGTGCCAATAATTGTGTCAATTTTTCAATTTCCCTGGAACACATCACAACTATCAAAATAATCAAAGAGAAACTGACCCTCCTCTTGTCTGACCGATCCTTCCAGAGCATGATGAGCAGGAGGACGATGTAGACGCCCAGCAGACTGCAGACGGTGAGGAAGACCAGGAAGTTATCATTCGCCAGGCCCCACAGGTCATCCAGGTCCTCAAAGGCAATGCGGTTAGGGGGCGCTACAAATGGACTGCCCCAGGCGGAGGAGCCAGCTGAAGCCTTGAGCTTGCAGGTGGTGCCACCTGTTGTTGTCTTACTCTCAACCTGATCAATATATATAATAAACATAATGTCAGCCTTCAATTTAATAGCATTGTTCTATGTTAAAGCTGCTCTCAGTCAAAAAATAGGAGACACCTGCTATATAATGGGTATGTATATACATTCACAGTATAGGGGGCACCTGCTATATAATGGGTATGTGTATACATTCACAGTATAGGGGGCACCTGCTATATAATGGGTATGTATATACACTCACAGTATAGGGGGCACCTGCTATATAATGGGTATGTGTATACATTCACAGTAAAGGGGGCACCTGCTACATAATGGGTATGTGTATACATTCACAGTATAGGGGGCACCTGCTATATAATGGGTATGTGTATACATTCACAGTATAGGGGGCACCTGCTTATACGTTCACAGTAAAGGGGGCACCTGCTATATAATGGGTATGTGTATACATTCACAGTATAGGGGGCACCTGCTATATAATGGGTATGTATATACACTCACAGTAAAGGGGGCACCTGCTACATAATGGGTATGTGTATACATTCACAGTATAGGGGGCACCTGCTATATAATGGGTATGTGTATACATTCACAGTATAGGGGGCACCTGCTATATAATGGGTATGTGTATACATTCACAGTATAGGGGGCACCTGCTAAGAGTCTGTAATACTGACCAGGACGCCATTGTTGATCCAGTCCTCAGTGACAGGATCCCATGACTTGCATGTAGTGGTAGCCATCTGGATGCCATAACTGCCTCCTGTCTCTGCCACACTTCTTCTCTTCCTCCTTGCACCCACAACTGCAGCCAAATACTTTGTCTTTTATTTATAAGAGAGGTTTCACAAGCAAGGTTTCTCAATTACATAACCATATGTGTATCTTTGTGTTGTGAATAACGTTGCATTTTTATACAAAATAAATTGTGAGATAAAAACATTTTGCTTGGTATTTTATGTTATGTTTTTCCTGCAATATTTTGCTGAAACTCTTTCTTCCTTGAAGTAGAGAGTGAGATTTACTCAAATCTAATTTTATTAACAAGGCAACGCCTCAATTAGTCCATGGTGGACAGTGCATTCTTTCATGTGAACTATTTAAATATTGTATTGGCCTTAAATGAATAAAAATTAAAAAAAAAAAAAATGATAGCCTACTTGTGTCATCAGCAGGCTCGAGGATGGTCTTGTTGGGGCGGATACCGATGTAGTATACACCGGGTTCCTTCACCTGCTCCATGGGGAACGTGAACATCATGGTGGTGGAGCCTGAGCTGGACAACACAGTCTGTGAGACAACAAGATGCATTATTAGATTATATGTGATGTGGTCCAGGAAAATGGGACATAAGTTGCAAAATTGATATTTTTCAAAGTGTTTTTTCCACAAGATCTCTTTGTCAATATGCTCTGATTCTTAGAGGGTGTAGCAATCATAGTCATATGAATCCATGTAACAAATTTCGGGACATTGTATTAAATATATCCTTGCGTTTTGAAGGCCTTCGTATGTACTATATTTAGTTACTTTACTGGTAATTACCCATCCAGAAACATTGCAAACTTTTTTTTCAAAAACAAAAATATAAAAATTAAAATATAGGAATACATATTAGGTGTCCTAGTGTTTACTATCATTGGAATCAGCTTGATCTCACCTTTTCAAATATGGTGATAGCTCAAAATCCATATTTTGCGACTTATGACTCATTTTCCTAAAACGGATCACATTTGTACTGAGATGTTTTTCTACTCACATGATAGTCAGCAGTGTCTGCTGTAGGATATGCATCCTTCTTAAGGTAGAGATCAAAGTAGGAGTCGTTAGTGGAGGGGGTGAGTCCTACAGAAATGGTGGAGTCCAGGTCTGCCACATAGATCTTGTGCTGCACCATGCCTGTGCCTGCGTCTAACATCTTGGCTATATCTACCTGCAGAATCATATGGGTCAGATTTTCATAAAATGTACAATTGGCAGCTGTACACATTTAGTAAATTCTGCTAAATTAGTCTGCAATTTGGTCAATACTAGGTAAATTCGATTATATTCGGCATTGCATTGATTCTAGCAATGTGTTTGGTTAGGTTAAACTGTATTTTGAACTTTATTTTTGTCTGAAATTTGGGCTATTTGAGAGGATTGGTAAAGTTGAATTGTACATTTTCTGAAAATCTGACCCATTTACATGTTGAATATGTTCTTTCGTGTTTTACTTATATTTGAGTCTCTGTATCTAATTATTTATACCTTGAATGAGTTCTTTTGTGTTTTACTTATATTTGAGTCTAACATCTATATCCGCCTGGATTTATGCATTATGCAGCACCACTCTAGCCACAATATGCCTCACAGTAAGCTTGGTAACAGGCCCTGATGTTAGTGTCACAATCCATAATGTTATTATATAAGCTTACCTAATATCACCTAATGATAGGTCATATATTATCAAATATTATTATGTAAGGTTACATTGAATTTATGAATATTATATTAATTATGTAAATGACCAGTGCAAGTCTAGGTCACATAAGGTAGTTTAAGGAACACTCCATAGGGGGTTACCCTGACCCACCTACGGGTTCAACCCAACTCTATAGCACCTGATTGGTCTACCCACGATATACCTGGAGAATAGTAGTTGTATCAATAGGCCCCGTTGTTGTGGAGGTCTATCACAAAGTCTATTGTGAGGCTTATTACGGCCCTGCCTTTACTTACATGTTTTAGACACTGACAATTGTTTTATCCAACAAGCTTACTTTCATTATGAGTTCTCTCTAATTTATTCCATTAAATTTGCTCAGTAATATAAGTGACAAGGATTCAATGTTCTATAATCAATTACAATACTACATATAGATCAGTGTATTGCTCATTACCATTGTCCTCCAGGTATCCTTAGTCGGGCTAAACAACTATAATAGTAGGCCTACCATCTGGTGATCAATATGAAAGTTGAGCAATGTTACATAACAAAAGCATCAAATGAAAATTTCCCTAATGTGTATATTTTTGTACAGTGGAACCTCACATAAAGACCACCTCTCTGTAGAGACCACCCCTCTATTAAGACCAGTTTCTCTCTGTCCCGAATTGCTTTTCTCTTATTAGATTAGCCCCTCTAATGAGACCACCTCACTATTAAGACCAGTTTCTCTCAGTCCCAAGGGTGGTCTTAATGGAGAGGTTCCACTGTACATTTGCACTAATAAAACATTCTAACAATGTTTTGTGTGATTAAGACTTGTTTGTGTTCAAATATAAAATTTATGGACTTTTTAAAAGCTTCAAAACATATTTTAAGAATCCTAACCTCTTCCTTGACTGGAATTTCTTTTGGCTCTGATGTGAGCTCCATGGTGATATTGAGGTCTGGGTACCCTCCACTGAGGTCCTTGACGGTGATGTTGGTAACAGGAGTGGATATATCTTCAGATGTTTCCCCCCATATGTAGGGGTTAGCCTTGTACGTAGTCACCTGAATGGTACACATGTCATCAATATGTTAAATATATGAGTAGTGAGATATCAGGAAACTTCTGCAACCAAACCTATCTCAATTACGTAACCATATCCTTATCTTTTTTTGTGAATTACATTGCATTTGTATGAATGTGAGGTATTGCTTTTCAAGTAATATAAATATAAATGATCAACATTGCCCGCAAAAACCACCAGGTGGCGGCACTGAACTGTTCAAGAATGGGAAGCAATCATTTGTGACCTGACCTGGTCCCAAATGACCACATTGTTCCCACTGAGACCCCCAGCAACTATGAAGTATGATAGCTTGACCAGTAACAATCATAACAGTCTGACAATCAATGATTCAATCAGGATTGAAAGGATCAGAGAGAAAACTAAGGCGATACTTACAATGATTTTGATAAGACTATCAGAGGATGTGTCATTGCCCTCAAACTTGAGAGTGGCCCCCACATCAGATGTGATCTCCATACCATCCAGCTCTGTAATTGGTGTGCTCTGAAAGACAAGCCCAGGAATCATAATAGTGACTGTAGATACGTCTGAACATCTGAAATATTGTAGTTCCCTCTTGACATTTCTTTTATCAAACAATCAAAATCAAATTGTAACTAAGGTAACGTTGGCAACCCCTGACTACTAGGGTGCACATTTTTGCACCTCAGGCATGACTTTTATGTATCAACATAAAGATTTCACTTATATTACTATGCATAATGTATATAGATCTATAGCTGTTAAAGATTTAAATGAAATGCCTATTTATGATAACTATGATTTTCTGTAATAATAAAAATTCGTCCAAAAAAAAAAATTGGATATGCTGAGAATTATTATCATGTGGATAGATAAAATGCTATCAATAAACAAACAAACAAACAAACAAATGCTCTATTGGAGAGAGACATACCTTGGCAGTGAGACTGGCCTTGTCCGAGTCTATGATGACTTCTTCTCCTGGAGCTATGATCTCCATCACAGCTTCATTCAGCTCAGAGTGGATCAGCACCAGGTCTGACGTCACATTCTCAGCCTCAAGTACAATTTACACATTTATATATATATATAAAGATTTTTATTCCGATTTTTGGCAATATATACAATAATTTGCATAGTCATACATATTGAATCACAAGAAAATCAGGAAATAGGCATTAATAACCGTCTGTAACCAGGTCTTCCAGATCACCCCAACAAAAGAAAATTATAAATATCCTATATTTTGATCCTATTTATTAGGACTAGCAGGTGGTATTTGTGGTGTTAGATTACTTATGTCGTTTTATTATACACGCATTGCTCTGAAAACATTTCACTAGTGGGTTATGTGGGGTTGTCATGGCAACCAGTTTGTTTCTTTACTAAGATTATTTCTGAAATTCAAAGGTATGACTCTTTTTTGATTATTTTCATCATTGAAAGCATATCTAATAAATTTGTTAACTAACTTGTTGGTTTTCAGTCACTTAAATTATTGTACTCATTGCTACGCAACTCGTACAATATTCATGCTTCTGCAACCAACTCGTTAGTTAACCTGTGTATAAACTCACCATTTTCTCCTCAACCTTCCTCTTTCTCTTGTTTCTCTCTGTGAAGAAGCCTTTCTCATAGGGTGAGGTGTACTCTTCATCACTCTGTATTTCTCCTTCATCATTAGCACCAATTATCTCCTTCCCTTTATCTTCCTTCTCTACCTCTGTCTGGGGCTGTGCAGCCGACATCACATTCCACCCAGTTTGGTACAAAGCTGGAACACAGAAACAGTTGGGTCAGATTTTTAGCAAATGTACAATTGGCTGCTGTACACATAAATTAAGTAAATCAAGTAAATTCTGCAGTATTAGGCTGCAATTTGGTCAATACTATGTAAATTCAAGTATATTCTGCATTGTATTGATTCTAGCGATCTGTTTGGTTAGGTTGAACTGTATTTTGACTTTATTTTCGTCTGAAATGTGGGTTATTTGAGAGGATTGGGGAAGGTGAATTGTACATTTTCTGAAAATCTGACCCAGTTATAGGCTCAGATTTTTAGCAAATGTACAATTGGCAGATCGACACATTTAGTCAATTCTACTGAATTAGACCGAAAAGTTGTCAACACTAGGTATATCTGAGTATATTTAGTATTGCCTTGATTCTAGCAATCTGTTAGGTTATGTTCAATTGTATTTTGATCCTGATTTTTGTCTTGAATTTGAGTTATTTGAGAGGATTGGTGAAGGTGAATTGTACATTTCACCCTTTTATGTCCCCATCCTCCAGCATAGGAAACAAGTGTAGAAACAAATCATTGGCGTATGTTCCGTTTGAAGTTGTATGAATACATTTACTAAATTTCAAGACTGTGTCTTAAATATATCCTTGCATTTTTACGATCATCCTATGGGGTATATTTAGCTACATACTAGTGATGGCACCCCCAGAAATATTGTAAAATAAAATTTCAGAAATAAAAGTAGTAGAGGGAGGAGGGCTTGCTGTATATATAGGGGAGGCTGGCTTATTTAAATGATGTAATGATCAAGAGTGTTCTTTTATTTTGTTTCTCGAGCTTTCGGGTGACTTGCCCTTCTTCAGGAGTTTATGGTTATGGAGAAATAAAAGTATCAAATTTAAAATATAGAAATGTCCTAATGTTTACTATCTTTCAAATCGGGTTGATTTAATCTTTTCATGCATGATGGTATCTCAAAAATCTTTTTGCGACTTGTGACTCATATTTGTGACAATTATGAACAAGACTTTCTTTTGAGTTCCTATGAATGTTACCAAGACAACCAACAGTTTGCACAGTTGGTAAGTCAGACAAAGGCATTTAGACAATACATGGGAACTCACAGTAGTTTTCGTGCATGTATGTATGTAAATTAGTTGCAGATATAGGGGACACCTACCTAAAGCATGTAAGTTAGTTGCAGATATAGGGGACACCTACCTAAAGCATGTAAATTAGTTGCACATATAGGGGACACCTACCTAAAGCATGTAAATTAGTTGCACATATAGGGGACACCTACCTAAAGCATGTAAATTAGTTGCAGATATAGGGGACACCTACCTAAAGCATGTAAATTAGTTGCAGATATAGGGGACACCTACCTAAAGCATGTAAATTAGTTGCAGATATAGGGGACACCTACCTAAAGCATGTAAATTAGTTGCAGATATAGGGGACACCTACCTAAAGCATGTAAATTAGTTGCAGATATAGGGGACACCTACCTAAAGCAACTCTCTGTGCTTCGTCTGGGTCTGTTTTCAACAGTTCCCTGGTTGTGTTCATCAGACTGTTCATCACATCCTTTGCCTCCACCTAAACACAGATAAGGCAAAGTATTACAGCAGTTATTGTAGACTAGTGTGTGTGTTGAACACTAGTGAGTTACACATAGCGCGTATTTCACTAGTGAGTTATGTGGGGTTGTCATGGCAACCAACTTGTTTTTGTTACCGCTTTTTCTATTTTCATGATTGAAAGCATATAATAAATCTGTTAACTAACTCGTTGCTTTCAGTCGCGTAGAATAATGCACTTGTTGCTTTGCATCTCGTGCAATATTCATGCTCCTTCAACCAACTAATTAGATAACCTGTATTTAAAGTACATGTTATTTAGAGTACATTACAGTTGTTCATACCAGTACTGCAGCATCCAACTCATCTGCCTGCTCTGTGGATTCTCCCAGTGCTTCTGTCACCATGACTACATCATCCAAGGTCTGCACATTCTGTGTAAGCACCTGTATCTGCTTCACCATACTCTTGCGCACCTGAAATACACCAGGTGTGGGGGGTATTATATCATGATAAAGGCACATTCCACCTCATTATTTTCAGGTGGTACACTTTACATCAGAATGTTCAAATGGCAGACTATAAGAATGTGCTTATAATTAGAAATTAGTTTTGGGTTCAATAAATTTATACAGCATCAAAACTGTTTACCCAAAATGGAAAGGAGAGTTATCACGCACTAATGCTTTTACAACTCTGACCACAACATTATTTTGCTTTGGAGACATTGTGAATAGGTGCCAATAAATGAAAGGATCTAACTGAAATCTGTTTTTCAGTGAATACTACATAATGAGACCATCATTCTTGAGTGGGCAACCTGGCTGTGTTTCAGTCAGATATTTTCGAATTGATTTTGAGCTTTAAAACGTTAGCATGTGGAATAGATTATTTCAAGTGTCTTCTTTTACTGTATTAAAGGTAGTTATGTTAGGGAATCCCAACAGTTTGTGACTAAAGGCATTAAATCATGAGGTTTTGTTGGTGAGGCTTGGTTATTGCCACAGGAACAAATGTTTCTGTTGCAATAACCAAGCCTCAATAACAAAACCTCATGAATTAATACCCTAACAGAAATTCTACAATGAAATTCACAAATTATGGTCTCAAGACAAGGCATTAATAGTAGTACTCTGGTAGAACGAGATTATGTACATCAACAATCTAGGCTCAGTCTAGGCTCAGAGTTGAGAGAGTCCCTCAAAACTGAGGGAAAGTCTCTAGCTCCAAACCACCAAAAACGCCAGTAGAATCCCATTAGGACACCTACTGGCACTTACAATGACTGACATACCATTTTATCTGATCTGAGAGGCTGTGAGCATAGACTGAATAGGGATCATCTTTCAAAGACATCCAGAATAATCATTATCTATTTACTTCATTCCAGTATTCAAAAATGAAATTGTTCATATCAATTTGACTCTGGCCTAGAGTTGGCCTAGATCGCATAAAAATAACAAACATGCCATGAGACACTAGAGGAATTATGAAGAATTGTTCTCACCTCTTTGGCTTCTTCTTTCTCTGTAGTAGTTTTCTTTGTAGTAGCCGCCTGTATTTCAAACATTCAATAATAATATTGTTGATTAAAACATCAGTATATGACAGTATTTATTTCCATTCATAGATAGCATTAATAGTGGAGTTGCATGCCTCATGTTCGCATGTCTATGGAAATGTGTATCCTGGGATAGATTCAGTTCAAATGTAACAAACAAATATTTAGCAACAATTTTATGGAAAATTGCAAGAATGTTTTCAACAATATCATATTATAGCGTGTATAAATGATCTATAGATAAAAACAAATGCATGATGGGAAAGATAAAGTTGTGTGTTATAGAAACAATTAAAACATATGGATATTAATATTGGACCACTGATAAATATTCCAAGCTAAAGATGTATGTTTTCTTTAGATTTTATACTGTACCGTTGCTCCATAATTCCATGTGATCAAGATTCAAAATGGCGGCTATGCAACTCCCCTATTAGAAATGTCAAACTTAGAAATGTGATATGACCTTGTTCAGTAGTGCAGCGAGACCGTTGATGACCATGACTGCTTTCTGTGGTTCTTCTGTGGCATCCAACTGGTCAATGAGATCTTTCCCTTCATCTTTACTCAATGCAACCACTGGTGGCTCCACCTGGACACAATGAAATCACCAAGATGTTGTTAATTCAGATTTAGATGAGATTTAAGATGTTTTTATTCAGCATATGTATTACATCATACGATGTTATTTTCAGCAAATCCTGATTTGTTGATTAGATACAAAGCTATATAATATAATATATAATATAATATAATAATATAATATAATATAAAATATAATATAATATAATATAATATAATATAATATAATATAATATAATATAATATAACATAGTATAGTATAATATGATATAATATAATATAATATTATTAAAAGATGGAATATCAAAAAACTAATAAATAGAATAATGTACTGTTATGTATACATAGTCAGTACAGAGTGTCACAAGTGGTAAAACAGGACAAAAAATCAAAGAAAATGAATGAACTTTCTACAATTTCAACATTAGATCAAGTATTCATGCAAAAGTCATTTTTAGTCTGCATGAGACACAATGTGTTACAATATTATCATATGCTCATACGAGGGGTGCAATAGAAAACATACAATGAAAATTTGAATTTGTTCTTAGATAGGTGTTCTTGGTTCTTGGATTCTTGTTCTTGGATTTGTGTTAGATAGGCCTACTAATGATAAATAGTCAATGCAACAATAGCTCTTGAATTTTGAAATAAAACAATAATTTTTTTTCCCTCCTTAATGATGATATCCGATTCCTTACAAACTCAATGTCACTAGGGCTACCACCCTTGTAGTTTTCCTCTGTCTTTTTTTTCTTCTTTTGCTAAGAGAGTCTTCCTTCCCTTTCGGAAATGTAGCTAAATCCCTAACATGTTGATGATACTAACCTTGATGCTGAGGGTCACAGTGTCTCTGGCATTATATATGTCCTCCACCTCTACCTCAATGGTGCGCAGGTAGCCATTGTCGCTATCCCCTTCTGCTAGGGTCAACCCACCCGCAGTTTCAGACGTTCCAACATAAAGAATCTGACATACATAATTGGATCAGAATTTCAGAAAATGTACAGTGAGTGAGTGAGATTGGTTGCTTTACGCCCTTATCAACACTTTGAAGTGTTATATCAAGGGCAGGAGAGCTGAGAGGGAGGCAGTTTATGATCATACCCAGGAAATAGAGATAGAGAAGAGGCAGAGAGAAACAGAGAAAAGAGAATGTACAATTGGCAGCTCTACACATTTAGTAAATTCTGCTAAATTAGGCTGCAATTTGGTCAATACTAAATAACTAACTCGTTGGTTTCAGTCGCGTAGAATAATGCACTTGTTGCTATGCATCTCGTGCAATGTTCACGCTCCTTCAACCAACTAATTAGTTAACCTGTATTTGAATCTAGCCAATGTAGAGTACATGGGTCAGATTTTCAGAAAATGTACAATTGGTAGCTGAGCACATTTAGTAAATTCTACTAAATCAGGTGGCAATTTGGTCAATACCAGGTAAATTCGAGTAAATTCGGCATTGCATTGATTCTAGCAATCTGTTTGGTTAGGTTGAACTGTACTTTGAACTTTTTTTTCGTCTCAAAATTTGGGTTATTTGAGAGGATTGGTGAAGGTGAATTGTACATTTCCTGAAAATCTGACCCAATTACACTCACTGTTATTATTTTAACTTTGGCAAACCTTCTAGCAAATATGTGCTTTACTCAAAGAGACATATACTAGAGTGGCCTCTGGAAAATTTACTTCCAAAGTATTTTAACTTTTACCATTTGACAAAGGTGAAAAATATTGATTCAATTATATGAACTATTTATTTAAACGATGATCCACCAAACATCCACACACTGTTCGGGCAACATAATCAATATATATCATTATTATTCATATTTGCTCAACTTCAATGGAATTTTGATAGATAAGAAATGTATGGTTAAGGATTTCTGAGAAGAAAAAGCTTGGTGGCAACTGAAGTAACATTGTTACATCATGTTACGTAAGAATAACGTACCAATGGGTAATCACTTTTATGACTGTAATTAACATTTATTATTATGATTTAACTTAATAATTTAACTGAACATCCTACTCATAATTCATAAGGTAAAAAGAACCAGAAATTTATTGCTCTAAATACGGTAACATGTAAAGGCGTAACACCCTCCCCTCATTAGATATTCCTCCAATAGGCTATATAGGCACATGTATCGACAATGTAACTGTATACCGGTTCTACAATAAAGACCATTCTAGATCTCAGGATCAAAGCCTTAGGACTTCTTTCTAACATTTTAGACATAATCATTTATATCCATATAGACCAATTATTCATATAACACTGGTGGAGAAACAATTATTCATATATCAACATAAAACAAAAGGTCATAAGCAGTGGAGGTGCCTGGTACAGTTTCATCATTAATAAACAAGTTGGATAATACCTGTGTCTTTTTTCTCTTTGATCCCTTCCTTGCTCGCTCTGTGCGGACCCTGTAACTGAGCTGGGAGTCGCCATTCCAGTCATAACATGCAATGGTAAACTCTGTCTCCATTGCATATCCTGAAAGTACCAAATCTCATGTCAGCAGGGAGGTATATACAGAGGCAGTAGAAACAGCCCATTGCTTCAAGCAGCAGATGCGTGACCACTATATGGTCTAGCAGGGAGGTATATACAGAGGCAGTAGTGATGGCACACTGCTTCAAGCAGCTGATGTATGTCCACTATATGGTATAGCAGGGAGGTATATACAGAGGGAGTAGAAACAGCCCACTGCTTCAAGCAGCAGATGTGTGTCCACTATATGGTCTAGCAGGGAGGTATATACAGAGGCAGTAGTGATGGCACACTGCTTCAAGCAGCTGATGTATGTCCACTATATGGTCTAGCAGGGAGGTATATACAGAGGCAGTAGTGATGGCACACTGCTTCAAGCAGCAGATGTGTGTCCACTATATGGTATAGCAGGGAGGTATATACAGAGGGAGTAGTCGCTGCATCAAGCAGCAGATGTGTGTCCACTATATGGTCTAGCAGGGAGGTATGTACAGAGGCAGTAGAAACAGCCCACTGCTTCAAGCAGCAGATGTGTGACCACTATATGGTATAGCAGGGAGGTATATACAGAGGCAGTAGTGATGGCACACTGCATCAAGCAGCTGATGTGTGTCCACTATATGGTCTAGCAGGGAGGTATATACAGAGGGAGTAGAAACAGCCCACTGCATCAAGCAGCAGATGTGTGACCACTATATGGTATAACAGGGAGGTATATACAGAGGCAGTAGAAACAGCCCACTGCATCAAGCAGCAGATGTGTGTCCACTATGGTCTAGCAGGGAGGTATATACAGAGGGAGTAGAAACAGCCCACTGCATCAAGCAGCAGATGTGTGTCCACTATATGGTCTAGCAGGGAGGTATATACAGAAGGAGTAGTCATGGCACACTGCTTCAAGCAGGAGATGCGTGACCACTATATGGTTGAGTATGGAACGACGATCCTTTGGACTCTAATGATGTGATACATCAGAAACATGGGTCAGGCAGGATTTAGTGGAGACTTGGGTGGCTAGCATAGAGGTAAATAGGACTTGTAGCACTCAGAGATGTATCTCATTCCTGAGTACTTCCCTCAGCCCCTTTAAGTGTTCCCTTAAGTCTTATGCAGCCACTCTTGCCACCCTCACCCCAGCCCCATCCCCTCCCAGCCATGGGCAGCATGCCACTGATTCAATCACAAACAATTGAATGGGTGCCACTGATATAATCACAACGTTCACCCCAATAGTGAAAATAGTGAGATACAAGATGGAATCAATGATTGGCAGGTATCTGGTAGAAACATAACAGACTGATGTTTCAAATATCAGTCTATTTTTTTGTTTTTAATCAAACAAATATCAGTTTAAATAATTATGTGAATGATACTCACCAGAAGTAGGATAGATGGTACAGTTACCACCGTGGGGTGGCGTGTTGGTCCTGAACTCATATTGACTGAAGATGGGTGGGCATCCACTGCAGACAACCGTCACACTGGCTCTGTAGCTACTGTCTACATCTATCTGGTTCTTCTTTATCACTATAGACCCAGAGTGGCGTCTTTCACCTGTGGTAAATCATTAAACATTAGCCTAGTTTGGTTAAGTAATGATCTAAGATATCTAAGACAGAATATAGCAACACGTCTGAACTGTTGGAGATCTGAGATCGAAGTTGTAGGGTATAGCATTCTTGTACAAATGATCCATAGAATATTAGGTAACCTAGAGTCAGATCCCGAATTGTAAGCACACACTGTGTCAATGCTATGAGATTCATTGAATAGCTGTTTTGGGAATATGATAATAATAATTGGGTGTTAATTAATAATTAATATACTTATTATTAGTTTGATCAATCCCAACTTCATAGTTAGGGCTATTGAGGCCTTAATTCAACACAGCCCTTTTTTAGATTGACAAATTTCAAAGGCAGCTAGTGACAAACGACAAACGACAAAGACTCTTTCTTAGCCTAACAAATCGACAAAGACCTTAACGACAACAATTCAGCTGTTTTACGAAAATATAGCGACAAACGACGAAAGAATTATGTTACTGAGAAATGACAATTGCTGTTTTTTGGTAGTGACAAGAGAAATTAGATACCCCCTCAGGAGCCCTATAGTTGAGGAAGGGGGAAGGGGGAAGAGTCTCTTACTTTGATCACTAGTGATAGAAGCGAGGGACGCATCCATGTAGGTGCCTGTCGTCACGTTCAGCTTGGCCAGACTCCATTCAAACTTGCTGCCAGAGATCTTCTTGCACTGTTCACATGTGGCAATCAGTCTGAGCTTCTTGCTTGTCACAGTCACACTGCGACAGTTGTACAGGCATCTACAATGACAAGGTTGACATACTGTGACAGTTGTACAGGCATCTACAATGACAAGGTTGACATACTGTGACAGTTGTACAGGCATCTACAATGACAAGGTTGACATACTGTGACAGTTGTACAGGCATCTACAGTGACAAGGTTGACATACTGTGACAGTTGTACAGGCATCTACAATGACAAGGTTGACATACTGTGACAGTTGTACAGGCATCTACAATGACAAGGTTGACATACTGTGACAGTTGTACAGGCAACTACAGTGACAAGGTTGACATACTGTGACAGTTGTACAGGCAACTACAATGACAAGGTTGACATACTGTGACAGTTGTACAGGCAACTACAATGACAAGGTTGACAGAGAAACTAAAGGGCTCCTCATGATGCCTTTTATCCACAAATCTAGAACCAACAATCAACATGACCCTTTATTCTAGAACCAACAATCAACATGACCCTTTATTCTAGAACCAACAATCAACATGACCCTTTATTCTAGAACCAACAATCAACATGACCCTTTATTCTAGAACCAACAATCAACATGACCCTTTATTCTAGAACCAACAATCAACATGACCCTTTATTCTAGAACCAACAATCAACATGACCCTTTATTCTAGAACCAACAATCAACATGACCCTTTATTCTAGAACCAACAATCAACATGACCCTTTATTCTAGAACCAACAATCAACATGACCCTTTATTCTAGAACCAACAATCAACATGACCCTTCTTCCTAGAACCAACAATCAACATGTCTGTTTGTCAAATGCTGTAATAGTAACAAAAGTATGACCCCACCCCATCATTACATTATTATGTTCATTATAATTATTATATCATATTTAAATTATCATAAATACTATTACACTGTATGATCAATATTAAAACAAGAGGTAATCAAATAATAATTCTTACCAAAGACATGACAAATAAGGATTTGTTGTGAATGAACTAATAATGTCTAAATTTATTTCATTTAATTTTTGACCTTTGGTCTTACTTTGGACTTTGTTCAGTAGAGTTAGGTCTAGATAGACACAGCAGTGGGTGGAAGACCATGGTTATTCTGTATTGAATTATCATCTGTGAGCCCATATCTCAATGTTAATGTCACTATTACAGAAAACCTACCTAGACACCTGTCTATTTAGAATGTTGGATCACCTCACTGTAAATAACATCTGTTGCAATAAAGAATTCTTGAATTGAATTGAATTGATTAGTAGAACTTCATTGTACAATGTACTTGTTTGTTGATAACTCAACTGTCGTTATTAAAGATGTGCTATATAAAAATACTAAATAAAAAAAATACTAGATACTAAATACTAAATACTAAATACTAAATAATACCTGATGAAGAGTACACCATAGCCCGAAAGCTAGTGATTGATAAAAATAACCAAACTAAGAGTAAGGGTTTTTTTCCAATCCTTTACCATTCCTTTGATTCAACAACCCGGGCGAAAGATATACAAGCGACCCACCTTACTTTCATACAAAAAAAATACTAAATAAAAAGATAAAAAATATACACATACTGGAGTCCAACGTCGAGGTCTGGTAGTGTGCCGGGGTCGTTCACTACCAATACTTGGTCATCATAGGCATGGCGGGAGCCAGCGGACACCTTGACCCGGAATGTGTAGTTGCCAATGTCTAATAAACTAGAGTCCACTTTTATACTGCCACTTGTGTCCCTGTAGTTAGGTAAAATGGCAAAGTAAGAATAATTAAATGATAATTAGATATGGTTATCCAGGTTTCTGCTATGTGCTAGGAAAGTTTAGTTTAAGATATGTTTATTCAGTGACACAGCATTACAACAGTTGCTCTTCTCAGCTGTTATTGATGTCAATAACACATTTATAATAATAGAGAAAACTTTTGAAAAATTCTTTTCACGTCAGTCACAACTCAAACATAGAATGCTTCTGAGAAAACAGGAATTCCTGTATGATAATACGCGCCATGGTGCCGTATTTAAAAAAATAAAATCGTAACTTAAATCTAATCGTAACTTAAATCTAATCGATTAAACTGTGGATGCTGATTCCTAACTCTTAGGGTTGTGAATTTTTATGAACATCTAAATATTGTATGATGATTATTGATGTTATGTACTTGAATACTATGTGCTAGGAGAGTTTGTAAGTGAATACTAAGTGATAGATGGGTGAATGTCAAAAACCTTGTTGTAAACAATACCCTCAGGATTGACTGAAAATAACATCCTCGATAGGATATAATAAAAATATGAATATGAAAAATGTAAATCTAAATGTAGTATTTGTGAAGATACCTTGGATGTGACAATAATATGCCGAATATTTGTACACATAATGCCAGTGAGAGGGCAAGGGCCTAATACATGAAAAAAGAAGGAGACACACTATTATTTTTAAACTTTGTTGTGTCAAAGAACTTTTCATTTTGGGGACCACTGAAGTCAACAACCATTCCCTGTAGAAGACTGTTGGGAAAAAAAATATTTTTCAAATACATAAAGAGTGTAGTGGTCCTGGGTGGTAGGATCTGGTTATGACCTGCTCAAGTTGTGCCAGCCTGGATAGCTCAGTGGGTGGAGCATTGGAACATTAATCCAAAGGTCTGGGGTTCGGTTCCCTGCCAAGGCGAAAGCATTTTTCAGCAGGTTCACTAGACTATATACTTTAATCCATATATATTGTCAATTTGTATTTATTAGATTGTTTAAAGGGTCACTAAACGGGTTCATGATTACTTGTAGATCAACAAACGTTATAGATACATAAGTACAACACCCAGGTCAGGGTGCAGCTTGGAACATGCTGAACAAAGCCACCAGTCATACATTATAATTATAGCTATAGGAGGCCAAGAAAAAAAAGCGTCTGTATTGGTGCAGGCAGGAGAACTGTCTAAACCAGCAGGAGTTCCAAGTTAACCACCTGTAGCACAGCCTACAATGATATAAGTCCATGAAAGATGTATTTCTCATTGTGTTTCATTTTTATTCACTTCTGGATTACATTTTGCACCAAAAGTAATATAGCCTCAACTGAGGAGATGAGTTGTCAACAGATATGTAGGGAGAGAGAGCCAAAGGAAAAGTGCCCACTTGGGCATATACATGCAACTTACACTATATACCAGGAGGACAAAGAGCTGCTCCATTAGCCAATCATAATCAATGCTTGAGGAGCTCCTTGTCCCCCTATCCAATAGGGATACAAGTCATACTATGTCACCAACAAATTATAACAATGGTAAAAGAGGATAAGCATCAGCTAAAACATTACTCACGTGAAGACATAGGCTAAGCTGGTCTCACAGTCAGAGGGACTGAAATGTCCATAGGAGTTACTTGCTATGCCTGTCTTACATGACCAGCTGTAGTCTAGCTCAGCTCTCCTATCTTCAGGATCTGATGACCACTTGTCAGCTATGATTTGCCTTTTGCCACCTTTCATGACAGTGCGGATGCCACCTCCCGAAATTTGAGCAGAAAGATCAGCTCGGACGATTTGCACATAGGCGTAAGCTGATATGTTTGTAGTAGTATCAACCACCTGCAACAAAACTCATCATGTTTTATTCTACTGCTTTTGGGGAGGGAGTTTTTTCACTATAATTTTCCCAGAAACAATATATAGGGCTGGTACAACCGTCCACCCCCCATTGAATCGAGTAGGCCTACTTGGACTCTGACTGGCCCTGAATATACTTCCTGTCTACAGTGCAATTTCATCTCTCAAATAAGCCTAGGTGTAAACCAACCAAATTTGTGAGGTGTTTTAGGGGAATGAGTCATAAGTCGCAAAAAATGGATTTTGAGATATCATTATATTTGAAAAGATGAGGTCAAGCTGATTCCAATGATAGTAAACAGTCTAATAATCTAATAAGTATTTCTAGATTTTAAGTTTGATATTTTCGTTTTTGAAAAAAAAAGTTTCCAATATTTCTGGGGTCACTAAACAGTAAAGTAACTAAATGTAGTCCATATGGGGACCTTTAAAACTAAAGGATATACTACATAGATTGTCCTGAAATTTGAGACATCGATTGATATAGGTATAAGTGATGAACTCTCCAAAAATCGGAACGTTCCAATAATGTGATCTTGTGAAAAAAAACACTTTGAAAAATATCAATTTTGCGACTTATGACTTATTTTCCTGAAACACAGCACATTTATCCACACAAAATCAGTAACTGTAAGCTGCAATGTTTACATTGAAGGCCGGGCACAGCCTATATCCCAGCAGTCCTTCCTGTACATTCAAACTGTAGAATCATAACCAACCTGGGATATTATTTTTCCAGATAAAATGAGCTATAATGAACCACTTTCCTACAAAATTGCTGAACACATGCATGAATGTATACTGGTCATATCTTCATAAATATGTTATTTTGTCACATGCATAGAAAAGAGCAAATTCAGTTTCTTCTTGAAATATTTATAAATATGAGAACCGTTACGCAGGGAATGATTGACAGGTAGGTATCCATAGCAACCATGCAGCGTGTGTACATACATATGCACCAGACACATAGCCCTCCATGTGCTGCCCCAACCTACCCCACCCATCTTAGTGGCACCGATGGCCCATGCGACTGCCACGCTCCTGCTCGTCACAACACAGATAAGAGTTGCACTGTGTGTGCATCAGGGTCAAAGTTCATCCCTGCCATATATGGCCTGTAGGGAGGAGTTGGAATTAATGGTTGACCGGTCGGTCTAGAAACCCTTCTTGTGCCCGGCCTTTAATGGTAGCATACTGTCATTTCCCCTGGCAAGAGTATTAGACTTTTGGTTGCTGTCCTACTGCTGCACATGAGAGTTCTTTTCTCATCTTAATCCCCAACAGACCACTTGGTTCCTGTAGTATCATTCCTAAAATACACAGGCAGGAACCTTGGACCCTCTTCCCCTACTTAAATATGTCTCATGAATCTCATTTCCTAACATCTACCTATTGTCACAATTGAAATCAGGGTAGAGAATAAGACAGGACAAGACAAGAGAATACAAATGTGAGGTGTTTTAGGGGAATGAGTCATAAGCCGCGAAAAATGGATTTTGAGATATCATTATATTTGAAAAGATGAGGTCAAGCTGATTCCAATGATACTAAACAGTCTAATAATCTAATAAGTATTTCTAGATTTTAAGTTTGATATTTTCGTTTTTGAAAAAAAAAGTTTCCAATATTTCTGGGGGTCACTAAACAGTAAAGTAACTAAATGTAGTCCATATGAGGACCTTTAAAACTAAAGGATATATTACATAGATTGTATGAAATTTGATACATCGATTGATACAGCTACAAGTGACAAACTCTCCAAGAATCAGAACATTCCAATAATGTGATCTTGTAAAATATACACTTTGAAAAATATTATTTTTGCGACTTATGACTCATTTTCCTGAAACACATCACAAATGTTAATCCCCTCCAGTGACCAACAACAATACCTTGAGGCATTTATTACATATGTTATTTTAGGGGTGATATTAAGCGGTGCTATTTGAGCCAAATATCCACAAAATTGATGGAAAGTAAGGTAAAATACTATCAAAATTGAGTTCTCTTGTTGATTTAACTTGTAATAGATACCTAAAGCACTCTGTTTGGTCTGTAATCAATCGAGGCATTTGGTCAAATTGCATGCCACCATTTGGGGTGTCGTGCGATTTGACCCAACATCTTGATCGATTACAAACCTCCATCATGCCATTAGGTATAAGGATGGCATTACAGGTACTAACTAGGTTACAGAGTTGAAAGATGGTGGAAGAGGAAACAAGGAGAGATGAAGTTTGGGCATGGACATGGGTATGTGCTAGTTGGCATTTTTTTTTTTATTTTATTTTTTTTTTTTTTTTTTTTTTTTTAAACAATTTTATAATTAATATAGGATTTACAACTGACATTGAGGTGTTCTTCCCAGAACAGTACCAAAAAAATCATCTCAATGTCAATCATTAATTTCTATTTTTCGCCACTCAAACGCTAGGCTACAGAGACACTGGTACAGCTCCATATAATGCTGAGTGAACATCCAAAATAATGTGCTTTAGTAGTAACTAAAATTAGGTTTTCCTGCCTGAATTTGAATGGACACATTAAATTCTTTCACTGACTTACTTTCAGTGCGAAGAAGTTCCCCCAAAGTTTATCAGTTGCCACGTTAATGTTTTGAGATTCTTTGCCAGTTGTGTAAACATCAGAGACTTGGGTCCAGATTGTAGAATTATCAATAGCTGTAGAGTTATCCACTAAAGTATAAAACCAATTGTAGACTGTCTTGTATTTCCTACATGTTGATATGATTGGAGCAACAAATTTGAATCCAGACTGAGGGAAGTAAATTAAAGGTGTTGAAGGATTTTGGTTTTCTGATGCAAAGTTGAAGGTTACACAAGAACCTGAAATGGAAAAAAGCCACTATAAACACTATAAGACACTTCATGGATTGTATTCAGAATGTCATAGCAATCATGGAATACTGTTGAAAACAACCAATTAATAATCAATATCTGTGGTCATTTAAGCTACTAACCTTGTGTTGAAGTCAGTATTGGAGGTCCACGTGGTCGGCCCGGGGGGGAGAAGGGAGGGCCCGGGGGTGAGGAGGGAGGGCCTGGTGGTGAGGAGGGAGGGCCTGGTGGTGAGGAGGGAGGGCCTGGTGGTGAGGAGGGAGGGCCTGGTGGTGAGGAGGGAGGGCCTGGTGGTGAGGAGGGAGGGCCTGGTGGTGAGGAGGGAGGTCCTGGGGGTGAGGAGGGAGGTCCTGGGGGAGAGGAGGGAGGGCCTGGTGGTGAGGAGGGAGGGCCCGGGGGTGAGGAGGGAGGGCCTGGTGGTGAGGAGGGAGGTCCTGGGGGTGAGGAGGGAGGGCCTGGTGGTGAGGAGGGAGGGCCTGGTGGTGAGGAGGGAGGTCCTGGGGGTGAGGAGGGAGGGCCTGGTGGTGAGGAGGGAGGGCCTGGTGGTGAGGAGGGAGGGCCTGGTGGTGAGGAGGGAGGTCCTGGGGGTGAGGAGGGAGGGCCCGGGGGAGAGGAGGGAGGGCCCGGTGGTGAGGAGGGAGGGCCTGGTGGTGAGGAGGGAGGGCCTGGTGGTGAGGAGGGAGGTCCTGGTGGTGAAGCGGGGGGACCCGGGGGTGAAGCGGGAGGTCCTGGTGGTGAAGCAGGAGGTCCTGGTGGTGAAGCGGGGGGACCCGGGGGTGAAGCGGGAGGTCCTGGTGGTGAAGCGGGGGGACCCGGGGGTGAAGCGGGAGGTCCTGGTGGTGAAGCAGGAGGTCCTGGTGGTGAAGCGGGAGGGCCAGGGGGTGAAGCGGGAGGGCCAGGGGGTGAAGCGGGAGGGCCCAGGGCTAAAGCGGGAGGGCCAGGGGGTGAAGCAGGAGGGCCCAGGGGTAAAGCGGGAGGGCCCGGCGGAGAAGCGGGAGGGCCCAGGGGTAAAGCGGGAGGGCCAGGGGGTTTTGCGAGAGGGCCCAGGGGTAAAGCGGGAGGGCCAGGGGGTTTTGCGAGAGGGCCCAGGGGTAAAGCGGGAGGGCCAGGGGGTGCCGGGACGCATTTATGGGTTGAGCTTGAGGGCGGTCCACTTGACGATGCACTGCTTGAGGCTGATGAGGATGATGAGGATGATGATGAGGAGGAGGATGATGAGGCTGATGAGGATGATGATGATGATGAGGAGGAGGAGGATGATGAGGCTGAGGATGACGGACTGCTTGACCCTGAGGATGATCCACTGCTTGACCCTGAGGATGATCCGCTGCTTGACCCTGAGGATGATCCACTCCTTTTTTTCCTGACTAGAACTGGGGAGGCGTCTGCGCTCCTTTTTTGCCTTACTAGAACTGTTAATGTCAACAATAAAAGGTGTAAGAGATTTTTCAGTAGCTGATATAATACAAAATATGAAACACAACTGACAACAAACATAATGCTGATATTCCTGGAATGACAGATTTAAACGTTTCAAGTTTCACTATTTAATAACAAAATCATTAGGTTCCAAACGCCTTTCAAACATGTGCCACTTTTATTTCCTCAAAGATAATGAAAAGATCCTTCAGTAGGACTTTAGGTATTATCTTGTACAAAAGTTTATATTGAACAATGTTGGTTCAATTTCTACTGTGCTATGTGCCTACAAGGACAAAGAGCAGACCAATGTTCTTTTTAGTTCCGAACGCCTCCAAACCAGGACCACCTATATTGGTTCGTACAGCAATTCAGTGTTCAGGAAACACACCAGACTCCAAAATTAAAGCTATTTCACGGATCTGACAGAAAAGTTGATATTAAATATATCCTCTCGTTTTGAAGGTCCTCATATGGAGTATATTTAGTTATTTTACTGGTTATTGCCCCGCAGAAATTTTGCAAATTTTTCTTTTCACAAATAAAAATATCAAACTTAAATTCTGGAAATACTTATTAGAGTAATAGACTGTTTACTATCATTGGAATCGGCTTGATCCCATCTTTTCAAATGTAATGATATCTCAAAATCTACTTTTTGCGACTTATGACTCATTTTCCTGAAACACATCACATTTTATGCAAGTCTTTGGGTTAGGTTACCGGTTCAATGAGTTCATAAAGTGTATTAGATATTCTTTGCATGTTATGTAGTTCCAGTTGTTCTTTGGTGGAAATGCATGGAAATGATGTAAAAGTGTTGATAATTTAAAATATATGCTTGATAATTAGTAATATATAGTGTTTGGAACCTAACAGAGTTCGGAAACTAACAGAGTTTGGAACCTGACAGCATCCAAACATAGAAAAATGATATTAATTAATGTATCATGAAAATTGTAAAGACAAACATAATTAATGCACTTTTTACCTCACTTAACCAACAGTAGTTATAAGTAATAAGTTTTGTTGAAATAGAAACATCAGTTCTACCAGAATTTACATACTAAATTCACTCTCCTTATGTTACTATCAGTATTACCATGTTCCATGATAGGATAGGATACTATAGCAAGAACAGCACAGTATCGCGTATGAGGGGGGCTATATTCTCCGAGTATGGCCGAAAACAACGAGGGTTTAGCACTCATAGTCCTATTTAACCTTATATTTGCTTCAAATTTGATTCCAAATTCCTAGAAAAAAGGATGTGTCACCCCGCTATTCAAAGGTGGGGAAGCCTCAGTGATTTCTAACTATATGTCGATAACCCAGCTTCCAATTCAATCAAAGTTATTAGAAAAAGTTATTCATAGTAGGCTACTTAATTTCTTTGAAAATCACAATGTCCTTTCAGATAAACAAATGGTTATAAAAATTAGGATCGACTGTGGACACAATCTCTGACTTCACAGATGACATACTAAAAGATAAAAACAATGGCAGCACCTCTTTCACTGTATTTTTTTTAACTAAAAAAGGCTTTTGATACGGTGAATCATAAATATTATGCTTTTAGCTAAACTAGACAAACATGGTATTAAGGGCAACTTGCTTGCCCTGTTGCGTAACTACCCCTCAGGGAGAACACAAGCAACAGTGTGCAAATGATACTGAATCTTTGAGTGCAAATGTAAATTATGGTGTCCCACAGGGATCCATCCTGGGAGCCCTGCTTTTCCTTATCTACGTAAATATAGAACATTGTCTCATTCATAGCAAAGTAAAACTTTTTGCAGACGACACTGTCATATACTGTAGCAATAATAACACTGACACCCTGAATGTATGCCTGCAAGAAGATACTGACAACTTTTTTTTGTTGGTGTGAGTCTAATAAATTGACATTGAATGCAAATAAAACTAATACAATGTACCTCAGAGGTGTTTGAAGCAGAGTAAATCATGTTAAACTGAATATTGTTATTAGTGGTACTCAGCTTGATTGTGTAGAATCTTACAAATACTTGGGCATTACATTAGACGCCAATCTCAAATATGATATGCAAGTGTGATCCACCCACAAAAATGGGAGTCACAAAATGTACCTCCTCAAGAGAATTTCTAAACTGGTGCCACCATTGGTTCTCCTAAGAATTTATAAAGTATTTATACTCCCATTATTAGATTACGGTGACGTTATCTACAGCAGATGTGCAGCAAGATATATTGATAAACTACAAATTTTACAGAACAAGTGCCTAAAAATTGCACTCGAACTCCCAAAATTAACTAATACACTACTTATTCATAGAATAGCCAGTGTACCAAAGTTAGTAGACAGAAGAAGGGCTCATATCTTAAACCTTGCCTTTAAACGAAGCTTAAAAACCCAGCCTTTGTCAATTATAATGCTGTTCTCTAATAGGCCTAAAATTGTGTCTTACGAGTGTCCAAAGAAAAACTGTGCTATTATGGAACAACCTTGATGTTGACTCAAGAAATATAATAGATTATAAGGTCTTCACAGCCTTAACCAAGGCTGAATGTATGTTACCTATATTCTCTTAAAACTGTAAATATCCTCCTCTCCTCTCTCACCCCTCTTCCTATCATTGTAGTTCTCTCCTAGTTCCTTCTCTTAGCTAGTCTCTTTCTCTTTGTGCTGTTACATGCATAAAACAGTCACTGTTTAACTCACCAAAAGGTAATAGTAACTCAACCAGATTTAACCAATTTAACGGTTAAAACTGAGGCTCATTTCCTACCCACATGTTACTGTACTTGCATGATAAGATTGTATATATTATTTTGTTAACAATTAATAAACGTTTCTTATAAAAAAATAAATAAAAAAAAGGTATAAGTTCCAAACGCAAAAGATTGAAAGATGTTTGCCTTGGCATGAAACCTATTCAAGGGGTTAGATGAAATATTCTTGTTTTTCCAAATAACCTGATTCTGTGACATTTTTTTCATATTTGTTATGCATATGGAAATGGATGTTGAAAAAAGATCTAATAAAAGATTAAAATTTCAATAGTATGCATGTCTATAAATGAATTCAGAAAACTAAAGTAGGCCTACACTATTCAAGTTCAAACATGTATGGTAGTTTCATATTCGAGGACCCATAAGGCTACATAACTAAGAAAATAAATACATTTCAGAAAACAACAATTAGGGGTCATTTGGTGGGATTCAACCAATTATATTATATTAACACATAATGATGAGCTTGTATTACCTTCGCCTGGGCCGCATACAAGGGTTGGGGGTCCTGGCGATCCACTGCTTGAGGCTGATGAGGATGATGAGGATGATGAAGATGATGATGATGATGAGGAGGAGGAGGATGATGAGGCTGATGAGGCTGATGAGGATGATGAGGATGATGAGGATGATGAGGCTGAGGATGACGGACTGCTTGACCCTGAGGATGATCCACTGCTTGACCCTGAGGATGATCCACTGCTTGACCCTGAGGATGATCCACTCCTTTTTTTCCTGACTAGAACTGGGGAGGAGTCTGCGCTCCTATGTTTCCTGGTTAGAACTGTTAATGTCAACAATAAAAAGTGTATGCGATTTTTCGGATGATAATAGAGGCCATTATACCTGTATATGGGTAAGATCGTTAGAAAATGTACAATAGGCAGCTCTACACATTTAGGAAATCCTGCTAAATTAGGTTGGAAAATGATGAATAGCGGGTATATCTGAATATATTTTGATTTGTGTTTGTTCAATATATCTGTTCTGCCATGTTAAACGATATTTTGAAACTCATTTTTGTCTCAAATGTGGGTTATCTAAGAGGATTGGTGAAGGCGAATTGTACTAATGATCTGACCCATATATGAATATATTGAAGAATTCAGGGTCATTCTCCGAAAAATATTTAGGGTCAGCAGTCGAGCAAGAAAATTAATCAACGCAATACACAGAGATGTATGTTTCAAAGCAAGAACCAAAGCAAGTAGAATGAGACTGGCCATAATCATGTTTATTCTTATAAACTAGACAGATTACTGTGATTACACAGAGCCTGGGTTGATTGACTTATCCTGACTGGACCAATTAATTACCTTGATAGATAAAGGATCCAATCAACCACAGGTTAACAATGAACTAAAAGAGAAGGATACAAGGCCAGAGTGACCAGCGCCACACCTGACCAATGCTCGACCTACAACTTGTTGCCGTGTCCTGGTCAGTTAGCTATCTCCCCTCCCCTCTCCCTCCCGCTCTTAATCAGTACCCCCTCCCTTTGCTGACCTGCTGGTCATCTCCCTCCCTCCCACCTGATCAAAATCTAAGATAACAGTGACATGGACATTGGCGCATACTTTGGAGAATAGAAAGAAGTTCATGAGTGTGTGGCAGGAAGATAGGTGTTTAGGCCTACGAGTTGGTAGGGGGTGTGGCAGATGCATTTCTGAATAAGACTTCTAAAAAACATTCAAACCCCAAAGTATAGGTCTGAATTTTACAATATTATAGTAACACATAATTTTGAGTTTTTATTTCTTCTCTATGCCATTACTAGACATGAATGGACATAGAATTAGGAGGCTCCTAACTACAGCTTTAGCTGACCACAAACATTGGATCCACTACTGGGACAAGAGGCCTCAAAAGTATCTGATGGACCCCATGTTATTTATTTATATTTATGTTATAAATTTATAAGTCCAAGGAGTCGTACATGGCGAGTAGATTAGAGACTGACAGGCAGGCCTTCTGATGCACTTCTTTGCCGAGCACCCTGGCAAGGCCTATCAATGTTAATTTTACAAGGTAACTCTCTCTGAACAAACCGGGATAGCCAAAAAATTGATGTAGGGAACAGATTGCTGACACATAGTTATTACACATAGAGTACTTCACAGTTCTGCTAATAAACACAATAAATCGACAGACAGTTCTATCTGTAGCAGGCAAGGATTTGAGAGAGTTCTGTTGACAGAAGTCAATATACTTTCCCCACTGGCTATTTCGGGTATTCAATGTGTTCATGGACCACGCAGCAGCCAGAGTAGAGCTAACATCATTATCCAGAGAAGGGATGTCCACCCTCAGACATCTCAAAACTGCAACAGAGTAAGAAAGGACAGATATCAGATATGTCACCCGAATGTGCAATTCTAGAAAGCATGTCGGGTATGTGATTATCAACCACCCTCACTTGTCTGGCCGTGAGATGAATGTTTGAGCGAGCACACAGCCAGAAGCAACCTTGAATCCCAAGGAACCCAGAATCTTTATCAGACATGACTGAGCAGACTGGCATTCTTCAAGTTGTCTCCAAAGCAGAGGTAGTCCTCGAGATAGTTAATGCACGTACAGAAACCACATTGCTGAAGACATCTCAGGAAAAAATTGGATATCTGAGTGAAAATGTATGGGGCACATTTTAGTCCGAAGGCGAAGCACAAATGTGTATCGATGAGGTATTTAATGACCCCATCGACCAACCACTCAATACCTTGGTATGTCCATTGGGAAGGGTGTACATTGACAGCACGATAGGCCTTCTTAATATCCACACTAGACATGAAGCAACCTGGTGTGACCAAGTCAATGACGTCATCTACAGTCTTGTGAAATTATTAATCAAGGTACCCAGGGTGATAAGTCACCACTTATTATTGGGTTTTGGCACAGCACCCAATGAATGGATACAATCAGGTTTCGATTCAGAGATATTTACCTTCAGAGATCTCTGTGGCAAAAACGTTTCTGATGAACTTTTGACCTGGCCCCTGTAGGACAGAGCAATAACTATTGCATTGATACTGAGGCACTTGAGTAGTTGGGTCAAAAATCCAAAACCCAAAGAGAACACCAAAAGTAAGATAATGTTTGAGGGCGATGTCATTTTCCTGGGCAAGCTCGTACATCCAGCCTGCGATGTTCCAATCTGATAGGGCACTGCCAATCCAGTGGTTGTACTATCTGTCCTTGCAACAGGCGAAGCTAGGAAGCACAGCCACAAGCCTATACTCAGAGTAACGACTGAACCCATCCATAACGTCAAAGACAATATCACTGGTAAAGTCTCAATCAAGGCTATCAATCAGGTGTACAGAGTTCAGTGGTCCATCAACACTAAACAATTCAGGAGCACAAGAGTCAGCCAGAGTATGATTGAAATAATAATCAGCACCAAATCGATGATCCAGCCCTGGCAGGGGAAGGAGACAGTAGCGGGTCAATAACCGGGACTGTAGCATCATCAGCGATATCAACAGGCAAAGCGGGCGAAGGCTTCAAAGGCTTCATGCCATGTTGAGGAAGAGTCCCAGTTATCAATTGCAGGTAAGGAGCAAATGATCGAGCTATTAGTATGTCCAGGATCAGATGAAGTAGATGCCGATATAGAATCAAAGTCTTTAGCACACAACTGGTGCCATTTTGCTTCTGGTCTCAAGAAGACTCGGGCTGAACGAGAAAACGGCGCAGCGAAATCATTTAGCAGACTCCATGCAAACAATGGCCCAATGTGTTGTCTGGGGCAGTTTGGGGTTTTACAAGCGCAAAAATTGAAATTAGAACAGATTTCATTGGAATCTGGGTCAGCTTGACTTTCTTCTTTCTTCCGGTTCTTAGACTTGGACTTAGAAGAATTATCGGTGTCAGCCTTGGTATTTGGTGAAAAATGAAGACTTACCCCCACAGGATTTGGGGAAACGTCTGTGACAATACCATTGGAGTAATTATCTACAATATATCGATCATAGGCGATAGGTGCTTTCTCCTGAAACTTTTTAGTAGCATGCAGTTGCGCCACATACTTCATGTGCTTCAGATAAAATGAGACATCACCATCGATGAGATATGAGGTAGCACGCAACTGAGCACTGACCATACATTAATTCAGGAAAGTCCAACTTGTGATGGTCCAGCTTCTTTTTATTGGGCTGTACATAGTATTCAGGTCTTAAGAGTTTACCTGGGTCGTCGTCTTTCCCCAACAGTTTGGCAAGGGCTTTAGTCAGAGGCTCGGAGATGGCGTCACTCGCACTGTCAGCAGACTTGTCAGTCGGAGACCGGCCCTTCCCTGAAGCATGTTGATGGGAGGAAGAGGAGTCAGTAGAGGAGACCTACAAGCGCTTGAGATGGGACTCAATGGAGCATAACAGGTTGGTAGAATCCACTGTGTTGGAATTATCCTCAAGCCTGGACTCCAGATCAGCTATGCAAGCCAAATGAGTAGACTTTTCCATGTTAACCACCTCTGCAACCTGTTTGGTTTTGATGAAGGCATCCTCTAGAGCAGGCAGGTACTTGTCAGAAGTGCGCTCTATACCATCGATGACGGAGACCATATTGGGAAGCAAGGTTTAGCAACGAGAACCAAATGGGGGTTTGTGGAACCCTTCACAGCCTGAACAGTTCTTCTCCATAAAAAGGACAACAAGGAGAATTAAGGATCAATGGAGTTCAGCAAAGAAGCAACCATGATCGCTATCACAGGCAAGACAGAATTTCCACAGGTGAATGGCGATCTGCTACTTATGACGGTTGGTCCCAAACTGGTTGCCAGTAAACAAACAGCCAGGCGGGAAAGGGTGGTAACTAGGGAGTGAGAGTCATACCGCAGATATAACCTTATTTATAACCACATAATAAATAAACGCCATAACATAGTGAAACCATGTACCAAAACAGAAACATTAGTTTTGAACCTCTGCTTGATCTAATTTATCATGTTTGCTGCAGCTATACACATGTTGATAAGCCATATATTCACCTCTCAGCAGAAGGGTATACTTGTTTCAATGACACAAGACATCAACAATAAAGAACCTTTCAATTTTACTAACTGTTCTTCAGGACTTCACTTGAATGGTGAGCAAGGAATTTGGTTTCCTCTCCTTGGCCTGAAAAAACATAATTCAGCCTGATCAATATGAGTTTACTAAGTGCTTTGCAGGCACTGAGGTTGGCAGGGACGTCCTAAACACAAATTTAACAAGCGTGGTTCTATGTATATGAAACGGAAATATTCAGTCAGGCCATCTTGACAAATAACATAGCCATAGTGAAGCAACATAGCCATAGCCAAATAACATAGCCATAGTGAAATAACATAGCCATAGTGAAGCAACATAGCCATAGCCAAATAACATAGCCATAGCCAAATAACATAGCCATAGTGAAATAACATAGCCATAGCCAAATAACATAGCCATAGCCAAATAACATAGCCATAGTGAAATAACATAGCCATAGTGAAATAACATAGCCATAGTGAAATAACATAGCCATAGTGAAATAACATAGCCATAGTGAAATAACATAGCCATAGCCAAATAACATAGCCATAGTGAAATAACATAGCCATAGTGAAATAACATAGCTATAGTGAAATAACATAGCCATAGTGAAATAACATAGCCATAGTGAAATAACATAGCCATAGTGAAATAACATAGCCATAGTGAAATAACATAGCCATAGCCAAATAACATAGCCAGGGTCCCTCTACACCTTGCATCTAGCAAAGAGTAAAGATTGGGAAGGGGTTTAACTCTGTGAAAGTTCTGACAAGTTTCCACAATGTACCTTGTTATCTGATGGGCCAGAATCAAAGAGTTTATTGCCTTGGCAGTCAACCTTTTATCTGATGTTGTTTGGCCTTTTGCCGTCTCCCACTTCATTATCCGTTTTGGAGGTGCTAGTGAAATTTTCTTTCACTATTGTTTAAATATTGCATAAATCTGGCTTATCACTTGAGAATTGGGTTAAGACAATCTGTAGCTTGGGACCTGTGCACCTCATTAATTTTGTAAAATTTCAAAAAACGGAGCAAGTATCATGAGGTATTTTATTCATTGACTAATTTTCAGTCAGTTCCATTTGATCATATCAAACTCTTTGATTTAAAACATATAAAACATATCAATGCGTAGCATGCTCATTTTCCTACACACAGGTCCCATTATGATCTTTTAAATCAGTTTGCACCAATGTTTAATTTAGTGATTACCTGTGTATTTAATGACTGATCCCCTGTGTATTTAATAAGTGTTCACCTGTGTATTTAATAAGTGATCACCTGTGTATTTAATAAGTCATCACCTGTGTATTTAATAACTGATCACCTGTGTATTTAATAAGTAATCACCTGTGTATTTAATAAGTGATCACCTGTGTATTAATAAGTGTTCACCTGTGTATTAATAAGTGATCACCTGTGTATTTAATAAGTGATCACCTGTGTATTTAATAAGTGATCACCTGTGTATTTAATAAGTGATTACCAGTGTATTTAATAAGTGATCACCTGTGTATTTAATAAGTGAACACCTGTGTATTTAATAAGTGATTACCTGTGTATTTAATAAGTGATCACCTGTGTATTTAATAAGTGATCACCTGTGTATTTAATAAGTGATCACCTGTGTATTTAATAAGTGATTACCAGTGTATTTAATAAGTGTTCACCTGTGTATTTAATAAGTGATTACCAGTGTATTTAATAAGTGTTCACCAGTGTATTTAATAAGTGATTACCTGTGTATTTAATAAGTGATCACCTGTGGATTTAATAAGTGATTACCTCTCTATTTAATAAGTGTTCACCTGTGTATTTAATAAGTGATTACCAGTGTATTTAATAAGTGTTCACCTGTGTATTTAATAAGTGATTACCAGTGTATTTAATAAGTGTTCACCAGTGTATTTAATAAGTGATTACCTGTGTATTTAATAAGTGATCACCTGTGTATTTAATAAGTGATTACCAGTGTATTTAATAAGTGTTCACCTGTGTATTTAATAAGTGATTACCAGTGTATTTAATAAGTGTTCACCAGTGTATTTAATAAGTGATTACCTGTGTATTAAATAAGTGATCACCTGTGTATTTAATAAGTGATTACCTGTGTATTAATAAGTGAACACCTGTGTATTTACTAAGTGATCACCTGTGTATTTAATAAGTGATCACCTGTGTATTTAATAAGTGATTACCTGTGTATTTAATAAGTGATCACCTGTGTATTTAATAAGTGATCACCTGTGTATTTAATAAGTGATCACCTGTGTATTTAATAAGTGATCACCTGTGTATTTAATAAGTGATCACCTGTGTATTTAATAAAGGATCACCTGTGTATTAATAAGTGATCACCTGTGTATTTAATAAGTGAACACCTGTGTATTTAATAAGTGATCACCTGTGTATTTAATAAGTGATTACCTGTGTATTTAATAAGTGTTCACCTGTGTATTCAATAAGTGATCACCTGTGTATTTAATAAGTGATCACCTGTGTATTTAATAAGTGTTCACCTGTGTATTGAATAAGTGATTACCTGTGTATTTGATAAGTGTTCACCTGTGTATTTAATAAGTGGTGTGATCACCTGTGTATTTGATAAGTGGTGTGATTACTTGTATATTTCAGAAGAAATGATAAATTAACACAATACTCACCAGTGGTGTCTTCACTAGAGGTGAATGCCATTGCAACCTTTGGGGCGTGCAATCCTACAATAGAAAAACCAGGTATAATAATAATAATAATAATAACAATAGATTCCTTATTCACTTTTTAAAAGAAGGCCTACAAATATGGTTGTGCACCTCCGAATTAAAAATAAATATTGTAGGCCTATTGACCAAGACATTCAATAGGGAATTTGCACAGCAGCCATTTTGAATCTTGATTGGAATTATGGGACTAATGGTACAGTATAAAATCTATAGAAAACTTGCCATGTTCAGCATGGAATATTTTATTAATGTTCTAATGTCAATATCCATGTGTTATACATGTTTCCATAACACAAGTGGCCATCTTTCCCATCATGCATTTGGCTTTCATAGATCATTTATACAAGCTCTGATATTGGTGAAAACATTCTTGCAATTTTCGATAAAAATGTTCCCAAATATTTGTCTCTTAGATTTCATCAAAATCTATCCCAGCATGCACTGCAGTAGACATGCGCATTTGTCCGGCAGGGCTTGAAACCCTTTCCACCTAAGGGAGTGCTTTTTGTTTCATTCAGGTCGATATGATATTTGTGATCCGTTTTAGGAAAATGATTCATAAGTCGCAAAATATGGATTAGGATAATAGGATAAGATAAGATAAGATACTACTATATTCATCAAAAAAGTACATAATAAAACAGACAAAGCAGATAAAACAGGTAGACAGACATCTAGATCAGATCCTGTTCTCCCAGCCGCTACCATCCATAAAAAGTAGCCTATCATCAACAACAACAAAAATCTTCTCCCTCTGTACATATCAAATACCTGGGGTAGACGAAAAGAAAACTGTAAAAGGGCGACTCCACTAGAGAGAAAAACGGCGCCCATAAATTTGGTTGTTGCCCACTAATTTGTTGCAACAAATATCCATACAAAAACAATTAACAGTTCCTAGAGAATGTGGCAACACATCTGACACTCCTCCATTTGCATTTTCATTGCAAACATAAAATGAACTGATGTTAGTGGGCTACAAAAAAATGTGTCGCCGCCGTTTTTCCTCTAGTGGAGTTCTGCTAATGGGGATCTGATTCACCAAGTATATGGGTCAGATCGTCAGAAAATGGACAATTCGTCTTCACCAATCCTCTCAAATAACCCAGATTTAAGACAAAATTGAGGTTCAAAATGCAGTTCAACACAACTGAACAGATTATTTGAATCAACCCAATGCTAAATATACTCAAAAATACCTGATAATAACCATTTGTCGGCCTAATATAGCAGAATTTACAAAATATATTTATCTGGCAATTGTACATTTTCTGACGATCTGACCCATATAAAAACGAAGTATAAAAAATCTCACCTGGTGTGGAGGAGCTGCATGCTTTGTTGATCTCCACGCAGGGTTCAGTGTCCTTAGTGAAGCCGGGCGGGACGCTCCAGCCGGGCTTACATCGCTCATGGGCCGGCATGAACATACCCCGGAAACACGTGTAGTACACGCACGGGTTCTCATCGTCACCAATATACAGCAGGCGGAGTCGGGACTGACAATCAGCAACAGGCTTTCCTTCAACTGACACAAGTTATGCATTATTATTATTTATTATTATTATTATACAACTTTTATTCAGTAAACATATACATAATATAAATAAAGAATAGGGCCATTGCTCCCTCTCCACTGGAGATCTACTGGGTAGCCCTTGAACTAAACATGATGCGGTTTACATAAGATGGAGAATAAATAAATATTTTGAAAAATAAAAAGACAAGTTATTCAAAGTCAAATTCTCGGCAATTATATCTTTGTTTGTTTGTTGTTCATTAATAAGTTCATGTAACGTGTACAATATTTTCTGCTTACATAATATATTACTATCATAGAGATCCATTAGGACGTAATAACATTAAATTATTTTGGTTCACAAATAGACCAATCAGATACACTAGAATTAAACATCAGTAATTTGTTGGTTTTCAACATATGATGAAACAGTGTGTGACAAAATAATGTGTAGAAAGATGGGTTTTGGGTTGAGAGACGCCGTGCGTCAATTCACAGAGACCAAAATAACGCTTCATAAGAAGTTAAATAACCAGAATCATTATGTTCACGTCTCACTGAGCTCAGCTAGTATCAACTTGACAACACAAATCCACTCGAATTAAATCAACCAGCAACAGGCTTACCTTCAACTGACACAAGTTATTCAAAGTCAGCATTCAATTCATTTCAATTCTTTTATTGCAGATGTTATTACAATTATTATATGAATGTTTAATATATACATAAAAAGGATCCACCCACTTGGATTGTTTGAATATGACACAACGCTGGGGTTGGATTTTAGAGATTCTTTATTATTTTTTCTTATTTTTTTTTTGTTCAAAATGCCTAATGTGTGAAGCTCTTACAAATGTTATTGTTTCTCTAGTAATTGTATCAAGATCGAAGGTATATAAAATGACTTTGTTATCTGATTAGTACCATCATCACAACATTCTGTTACCTTTTGTAAGTAAAATCAGCACGTCCTGAGAATAGTGTAATTGTTACATAATGTTCTATTAGATATAGATAATTAAAGCTCTCGCGCCCTTGATATAACCATCTTCAATGTGTTGATAAGGGCGTAAAGCAACCAATCTCACTCTATCCCTAGATAATTAAAGCGAATGCTCCTATCCGTTAATATTTACTGTATCATACTTTTGATGATAATTTCTTGTACTACATGAGAATACCAGGATTTCCTGTAATTGTGTGCAATAAAAAATTTTAAATTCTAAATTTTTTAAATTAAAAAAAATGAAATTATGCCGTTTATTCTTGTTCAGTCCAGGTTCAAAGCTTCTCAGATTAGATATCGGTATGTGAGTGATTGGACGCCTACTATGCAAATGACTTTTCTAGCCTAGTAGTAGGCGTCCTAATGGGATTATAATGACGTTTTCGGTCCTAATGAGATTATAATGGTATTTTCGGTCCTAATGGGTTTATAATGGCATTTTGCGGTTCGGAGCAAGAGGCTTTCCCTCAGTTTGAAGGGAGTCTCTCATCTTTGAGCCTAGACTGCAGTATTGTAATTCAGGATATATAATATTAGAATGTTTCAGATGGGTGAATTGTGACAATATTTCTTTTTGCAAACATATGGCGGCAAAAGCAATGGTCTCCTATCAATGAATTGCACTTATGGGTCAAATCTTCAGTAAATGTACAATCGGCCGATCTACGCATATAGTAAATTGTACTAAATAGAAAAATGGTCAACAATACTAGGTATATCTGAGTATTATTTGATATTGCCTTGATTCGAACTGTCTGTTTGGTTATGTTGCACCGAATTTTGAACCTTATTATATCTTAAATGTGGGTTATTTGAGAGGATTGGTGAAGACTAATTGTACACTTTCTGGCGATTTTACCCTTATGTATATTTGAAGATCATTTTAGATTATATGCACAGGTGTATTACAATTGACTTATTAATGGATCATACGTGTCACAAATATATTGAGAATGAAACAAACAAAAAGTTAAAAAAAAAACACAAATAATGCAGGCGAATACCAAACCCTATAAACATATGATGTGCTTTTTTTCTTACCTTCTCCCGAAAAGTTCTTAAATATTTAAAGCAGACATTATTTAAACAGACAGAAAATATGGTCTCTGTGTGAACGTAATGTTGTCATGTCTTGCTGTTAATCAAGAGATGGAAGGGCGGAGCCTCCACATCTCCCAACCAATAGGGAGACCATTGCTTTTGCCAGGCGGTATTGTTATTATCATTATTATTATTGTTTAGGTTACATAAGCAAAATTATAATTATTTTTTAAATAATGTTTATTGACAAATTTCATATTTGTGATACGTTTACTGCGTATTTTGTATATGGTATAAATGGCGCGGTCTTAAAAAGAAACTTTATAATAGAAATGATATTCTATTAGGTTGCTTGAGTATATTATAAATATTTAGTTTTAGATAGAATTATTCAGCAGACGACGTTACACATGTTCATTGTTATCCTCAGCCATCGCTGATGGAGACACATGTGATGTGTTCCAGGAAAATGAGTCACAAGTCGCAAAATTGATATGTTTCAAAGGGTTTTTTTCACAAGATCTCTTTATCGAAATGTTCTGATTTTTAGAGGCTTTAGAGGTTATTGTCATATAAATCCATGTAACAAATTCCGGGACATTGTATTAAATATATTCTTGCGTTTTGAAGGCCTTTGTATGGAGTATATTTAGTTACTTTATTGGTAATTACCCATCCAGAAACATTGCAAACTTCTTCTTTTTTAGATAAAAATATCAAACTTGAAATATTATAGAAAATACATATTAAGTGTCCCAGTGTTTACTATCATTGAAATCGGCTTGATCTCCTCTTGTCAAATATGGTGATATATCAAAATCCATTTTTTGCAACTTATGACTCATTTTCCTAAAACGGTTCACAAAATTTAATATGAATATAAATATAAACAATACTTTACATCTCTCTAGTATACATTCAAAATATCCATCTATAATCAAAAGGACAGATCCACTAACATTCGGTTTATCTGGTTTTAACTTCTAAATGTCGGGAGCGAGTAGGAAACATAATAAAAAGAAGTACTTACATTAAGAATCAAGAACATGAGGCCTACAACGAAATATCCATAAGGTAAAGGAGACGCCATGACTGTATGTTTGCCACAATATATCCTCCAGAACATCCAAATCTCTCTCTATATGGGAGCACTTGCCCTCCCCTAAAGGAGGCGATAATAGATGAAAAACTGCACTTGTCACTTGAAGGTCTATCCTTTATCACATCCACCGCTACTCTGAAGCAACTCTCCCTCCCCACGGTCAATATATAGGCACTGTTTGAAGAATTGAATAATAATTGGAAATAGTTGGTTCTGTCCAGTTTATAATCCCTAAGGCCAAGGTTGAAGGATGTTCTGAATAGGGGGGTTTGCATGTCTCACTGCGCATGTCTACTGCAGTGCATGCTGGGATGGATTCTGTGGAAATTTTACATACAAATATTTGGCAACATTTTTATCGAAAATTGCAAGAATGTTTCAACAATATCAAGGTTTGTGTAAATGATCTATGAAAACCAAATGCATGATGGGAAAAATGGGGCCGTGTGTCATGATAACATGCATAACACATGGATATTGACATTATAGCATTAATAAATATCCCATACTCAACATGACATGCTTTCTATAGATTTTAGACTGTACCATTAGTCCCATAATTCCATGCGAATCAAGATTCAAAATGGCGGCTATGCAACTGCCCTATTTCAGCTTCACAATTGTTAATATCCAAGAGTTTAAAAGATTAACGTATTGGACTCCTCCTGTGTGATCAAGGTCGGGTAAAGGCGTTCCAGGTAGATTAGATTAAGGATTAGTGGCAGGTGCACGCTCACAAAGGATCAACAAGTTTTCAATAACAACCAGTTGGAGGACATCAGAAACGAGTTACTATTTTCTATTTACTGATTAAAGATCAATCAGTCAACAATCCTCCGAGGAATTAAGAAAGGGAAGAAGTTGTGTGCTTTTGATGGTCGATGTTGATATTAGTCCAGGTTATTCTTTATATCCAATATGGCTTAATTTATCCTGTCGATGATCCTGCTTGTTGTGCAATATATAGAGAGAATGGAACGAGTCGCCAGTAAAAATTCGAAAGATTATTGGACGAGACTCATCTATATAATCACGATGCTGTAAGGCAGAGTGCTTATAAAGACGAATTGAGTTAACTAAATTTGTTATTATGATGGCGAGTTCCATTCCCTATTTATTATATGTGCATAAAACTTTATCAAATATCATGGGTAAATCATCGCCAACTGGGTGAAACAACTCTCAGACACAGTCTACACCCCGACTCTGTCTATGCCTATGAATTTGTTGACGTGCTTCGCGAAGACCCTGATGCTTGTCTAAGTTGTTAATTTCATAGTAAGCGTGCATAGAATTGTGTAATTAACAACTTAAACAAGCAGCTTCAGATCACTGTGAAGCATGCCAACAAATCCATAGACATAGGCCTACAGTGCGGAGGTAATGTTAGAGCTATTTTTAGACAACTACATTATTATTGTATGCATACGATAAAAATATTTTTATTGCACCCCACTTATTGCACCTCTCAAGGGGGATGCATGGATAATAAACTACCATTTAAGTGTATGTATAATATGTCTTCTTCTTTTTTGAAAGATTTATTTTTGTACATGACAGAAAATGCAGGACTAATTGGCGGCCTTTACTATCGGCAAGTGTAGCATTACCAATAGAGCAGCCAATTATTGGCTGCTCTATTGGTGATGCTACTTGCCATGGTGGAGGAGGTGGTACAAATGAGTGGCAAGTCATTGGCTACAACTTGCCGTTATTCGCCAAAGAATCAAAACGTTTTGATTTTTTCGGCGAATAGATTGTCATTGGCCGTTCATTCACCACTATTGGCCACTACTTGCCACAGTGGAACACCTCATTACCAATAGCGTTACCAATAGATTTTCTATTGGCCGCTACTTGCCGGTCATTCGTTAACAATCTATTGGCCGCTATATTGGCCACTACTTGCCGATATATCTATAACACTTCGTTTTTCAAGGCCATCTGCTACCATTCTATTATAATATGGAATTCAAATTTAGATTTAAAAAAAATGAGAACTAATTATAGTACAATACAATTTCTGGGGTAGGTAAACTATACATGTTACAATAATAGGAGTTTGATGAATTGAGAAATAATGAGAGATGGTAATAAGAATTATCTTTTTTTTTATTATTATTTAGAATGTTTATACAGCAAGTCAATAAGTCAAATCATTTCACAAGTAGTCAAGTACAATGACGATACATAGTCATTTTGCAAATCAGTTTTAACCTAGACATGGACTCACGGGTATATATTCATTGCTGAATTCCATGGTTTTCTGTCCACTGCTGTGTCTATAAGAATAAGAAATCTATTCAAGAGTTGGTAGGAGTGTATAGAGTGTATAGTAGGCGAGAGTGAGCTGAGCAAGCGGGTCATTGATTTTGTTGAAGGTATTTTTTTTTATCTGAATGTTAAACTGTATTAAATTTGAAATACCTTTAAGTCGGATAGCGTCTAATAGCAACATTGTTCTCATGATCATTAACTGTATTTATTTTATTTCATTCTTTTAGGGTCATCAGGAAAATCTATTTATAGAGGATGTTTCACCCTGTTTGATATGATATTGTATTATGACATTGTAACACTGATATCATATGTATGAAATGTATTGCAATAAAAATCTTAGAATAACAATAATTACAAGGTCAAGGGTAGTGAGACCTAGAACACACATACTGTGCAACTCACTGGATTAGTGCTAGTCTAACCTGAGACTATAATGTCGCCAGTAATGTTTGGCTGCTTTGCATATCATTATAACATGCAACATACTGACATTGAGAGTGCCCATATTACATTTATATGTAACGATTCCAGTATGTGAAGATATGAACATTTCCATCAAGCTCCGGGTACCTCCGGGTACCTCCGGGTATCTCCGGACATCTCCGGATATCTCCGGGTAGTACACCCGGGCACCACTAGGAGGCTACATTGCAACCCATGATGATATTGTCAGTTTATATTATGCGATTATTTTATTATTAATTAATCATTCTTATTATGTGATCCGGACTTTAACCATGATGGTTATCACATATTTCTCTATTTATGTACAAGTTTGTACTTATTTCATCATTATATTTATTTAGTTATTCCTGATTTGTATTGTAAACATAGTCTGTTCTTGTGTTGAATATTATTGATATACCCAATGTATTTGTATATTAATCGGGTTGAGGAGCAAGGTCTTCAACCCAACACACAAGGAGGAATAAAGGGAACATATGAAAGAAGTATTTCACTCTTGATGTTTTATCTCGGATTCGCGCTTGGAACATAGAATATTTCAACCCTTGGTCCTTTGGAACTTTAATATAATCCGGCCACTATAGTTCCTTTCCTCCCATCTCCTGTTAACGATATTGGTAATATATTTATTCTCGCAGAAGTAAACCTATACGATCACGAAATATCATTATTTAATATCGATTAATGTTAAGCCGGAGCTGAAAGACAGACGTACATCGATGGCCACATAGACATTGGAAAGAACATAGGCAAGAATCGCAACACTGGTGCCGTGAGTGTGAGGGAGAAATACTTTTGTATTTCTTCCTAGAACACTGGATTGTCTGCTGGACATTGAAGTTTCAAGGGAATATACACAGTCTGCTTATTTTTCTCACTATCCGGACCCATCCGGACCTCCAGGATCCTCCGGATCTCATTGGATCTTGGTCTCCATTTGTCTTTGGAAGTGTCCGGAGCTGGAGATAGTCATTGGATATCGTCTGGATACATCTCAAATTAACACGGAATATTTAAACTTGGGTTTATTTTTATTTTTGGGCAGAGTGATATAAGACAACTTATGTTCACTGGTTAGACTCCTGGATGGTGTGGACACTGCTTCGCCTTGCTGTTGCTGTGGAGAGATTTTTGATTTTCTTCTCCTGAAGGGTTCAAACACGATTGGACTGCTTTTTGTTTTTTTTTACTTGGTATATTTTTGTATTTCTTCCCAAATAAACTGACTTGGAGTCACAGGAAGGATTAAACATGGCTACTGATTTGACGAAGGAGATAATATCTGGCATAGAACTCAAGGACGTGGATCCTAAGATCAGGGATTACATCTTACAAGCAGCTAAAGACAAGGAAGATGTTGACAAGAGGTTGGCTTTGACAAGAAGCGAATTTAAAGATGTTGCTGGTGAACGTGATGCTGCCATAACTACGGTGGATCAGCTCCAGGAGGATCTTATTCGTAATAGGAATGCTTTGGATCAGGCTGCTTCTGATACGGATTTGCTGCATAAGGAGGTTACTTCGAAGGAAAAGGCCTTGAAGAGTATGAATACGGAACTGCTATTAGCTAAAGCTAATGTCGATGATGCAGTGAAAAACGTGGACTATTGGAGGAGTGAAGCTCGAGTTAATAAAGCTGAGTTAAACGAAACCAAAAGTTTGTTTAAAATGAAAGATGGGTCTGATGTGAGAGATACTGAATTTTGGAAATCATTGGATTCCAATCCTTTGTATGGCCATATTGGAACACGCGGCGGGAAAAAGGTTTCTTTTATGAAGAAATCACGAGGATCTCTGTCGTTGTTTGATGCTGTGGAAGTTGAGGAGGATGAAAATATTTGTCCGATCAAGATCAAGGATTCTTCCACAGATATATCTGTGAGTCATTGGTCAGAGAAGCCCAAATGCTCAATGCCTCCAGCCTTCGAAGGAAAGGATTGGTACCAATACCTTGTTCAATTCGAAAATATTAGCTTTGCTAATAATTGGTCGCAAGAAACAAGGATGAAAGTGCTTTTCTCCAAATGTAAAGGAGAGGCTGCAAGCGTTGTTAATGATTTTGACATCTCCGAAGGATCATATCAGGACTTAGTCACCGTATTATGTAGGATATATGGAGGAGGTACTCCTGAAGACCGAGAAAATACCTTCTATTCAAGAAAGCAAATTCCTGGTGAGGATCTAAATGCCTTTGCAGTTCATCTTAGATCTTTGATGATCTGGGCCTTTCCGGGTGAAAGACATAATTTTCATACTCGGCTGCTGATTCAGCAGTTCATTAAAGGCATGTTGGACAAAAAGATCGCATTGGAAGTTCATGCTCGTCAGCCTAAGTCATTATTCGATGCCCTGGACTTAGCGAATCGGTATAAAAGTGGAATAAAGACACTTTTTGGGGTTAATGCCAGCTCTGATGTGTTGACTACAGTTGCTGCTGTTTCTCATACAACTGTGACCGAGTTTGACGAATCAGATGAGGAAGAATATGGAATAAATGCTTTGGGAGAGAGAACAAAGTGGTCGGGCTACAGGAAAAGTGGACCCTGGAGGAATAAATCATCTCAGACTCCTTATTGCAAGTGGTGTGATACAGCCGGACACTCTACCTTTTCATGTAAAGGTTTCCTTGATGCTAAGAACAAATCCGGAATCTTGGATCAGAAATCTGGTAAAAGCATGGCTGGTCTTGAGGGAAACGACTAGTGGTTGTGTTGGACAAGGCCATCAACTCAACCACCCTATCTCAAAGTGGCTTTTCCGACCAGACAATTACAGCAATGAATAATTCTTCAGGACCTTCTTTCTTAGGGGAGGGTACGGCCCCTGAAGCTCCTGATTTATTACTGGTGACCAGGTCTGAAGAAAATATTTATTGTCTGCCTAACTTAAAAGGAGCGAGATGGTATGTACCTGCTACTTTTGGAAGAGATTTGTATCACCTATTAGTGGACACTGGAGCCTCCATCAGCTTGATCGATGAGGGGATATATTCCTCTATGATCAACCCACCTTCATTGTTACCCACTTCGGATAAGGTCATTGCTGCTAATGGCAGTGATATAACCTTGCTGGGTGTTGCTAATTTCCACTTTGATCTTGGAGGAAAGTTGCATGTCTGGAGATTTTTCGTTGGACGTATCCATAGAGAATCCGGAATATTAGGCTTAGATTTCCAGATGGCAGTGGACATGGCGTTTAGAAGCAAAACTGGGGAGATTGATATAAATGGAAAGAAAACTTTTTGTGAATTTGTATCGAATAATGGAGCCCTGAGAGTTAAGGAAAGAACTAAAATTAAGAAGAATTCAGTGACGATGGTAGAAGCAATCTGGACTGGCCCTAGGAATGGCATGAGCAAATGTGATTTCCTTGTGGAACCTCCTATGTACATAGACGATGACAGAGGCTTAGTGAATTTTCCTACCATGATAGGATATAGAGAAGAGGAGGAGTTGTATGGGTTGCCTGTGATGAATATCACCAACCAGGCACAATTCATTGAAGAGGGTGAAATATTAGGCGTTGCTGAAGTGGTTTCTCAAATAGAGAACACTAGGAATGATGAGTCGATAGACATCGCTGAACCTGAAAATTCTACCTTGGAGGATGAGCGAATTACTGTATTGTTGGAAACAATTGCTCGTGATCCGGCAATGACCGAATATAATTTGCCTCAGTACCTGGAACAGCTGGTTTCTCAGAGTGACATTACCACTGAGAGGGAGAAAGATTTGGTTAGATCTGACCTACTGGAATTTTTCAATATATTCCAAAAACCTGGAGGAGACCTAGGCAGAACGGATAACGTAAAACATCACATAAACACTGGAGATTCGGAGCCTATCAAGCAGAGCTATCGCCGCTTACCCATAGGCAGGAGAAAAACAGTGGAAGAAGAGCTAGTAAAGATGTTAAATAAAGGAGTTATTTCGCCTAGTGATTCGCCATGGTCATCACCGATTGTTCTGGTCAAAAAGAAGGATAATTCCATTCGTTTCTGTGTGGATTATCGCAAAGTAAATGACATCACTAAGAAAGATGCGTTCCCCCTACCTAGAATCGACGAAAGTCTAGATGCTCTTGGAAAAAACATGTATTATTCTACCCTGGATCTCGAATCAGGCTATTGGCAAGTGGAATTGGATGAAGAATCGAAGGAAAAATCTGCATTCGTCACCCATATAGGCTTGTTTCGCTTCAATGTGATGGCATTTGGGCTATGCAATGCCCCGGCCACATTTGAACGCATGGTAGAAAGTATGTTACAAGGATTGCGCTGGACAAAATGTATGGTTTACTTGGATGATATAATTTCCTATGGAAAATCATTGGAAGAAGCCAGGAAAAATCTGAAATGTGTCTTTGAAAGAATACAGAAATTTGGTTTGATTTTGAAACCGAAGAAATGTGTACTTTTCAAGCGCTCTGTTAGATTCCTAGGCAGAATAGTTAACAGCGAAGGGAGCAGACCAGATCCGGAGAAGATCGAGGCTATTACACACTGGCCACAGCCACAAAATATCAAAGATATTCGTTCCTTCTTGGGACTTGTAGGATACTACAGGGATTTTATTCCAGAATTTGCGGAGAAGGCTGAGCCTATGTTCCAACTGCTCAGGGATCATACGAAATTTGTATGGAATGAAGATCGGGAGAAATCGTTTTGTCTACTGAAAAGTGCATTGATTTCTGAGCCTATCCTAGGATATCCAACCGAGAATGATTTATTTATTCTCGATTCTGATGCCAGTAATTTTTCAATTGGCTCAATTTTGTCTCAAGTACAGGACGGAGAAGAAAAAGTTCTTTGTTATTTCTCCAAATCATTGGATTCTACTCAGAGGAATTATTGTACAACGCACAGGGAGCTGCTTGCGGTGATTAAATCCTTGAAAAAGTTCAAGCATTTCATCTGGGGCACAAGATTTATCATTCGTACGGATCATTCTTCATTGAGATGGGTCCTGAATTTCAAGGATGCTGATGGAATTTTGGTTCGGTGGCTGTCTATTCTAGCTTATTTTGATGTGGATCAATCTAAGATTTTCCACCGTCCAGGAAAATTTCATAGCAATGCCGATGCTCTTTCAAGAATGAGGAAGATCAGGAGATGTAAAAATCCTGGCTGTGTCACGTGCAGGAAGGACCCTTGCAAACCTATTGGTATGGTATCTTCTGTCGACGATATGACAAGCAAATGGGAGGAAAAGAAGGGATTTTTGCAGGAAGTTTTCCCTTGCTCAGAGGGTGAGATGGCAAAATATCAGGATGAAGACAGAGATATTGCCAAGATCAAGTCACTGGTTCGAAGTAAAGAGGAACTTTCCACTCAGGAGATTCGTGCAGAAACACGAGAGTTTAGAGTATTGTATGGTTTCCTCAGCAAGATGATAATACGCAATGGGATTCTATATGTGATATATCATGAAGAAGCCTCAGTTTCTGACATGACTATCGTTGGCCCGTTGAAAATAAGGATGGCTATTTTCCGCATGTTACATGGTTCTCCTCAAGGTGGCCATTTTGGAAGAAAGAAGAACCCTAGGAAAGGTGAAGCAAACATTTTTCTGGCCACTTATGTCTGAAGATATAGAGCGATGGTGTGCTTCTTGTGATATTTGCCAACGTGTGAAAGATTTCCCTAGGAAAGGGAAGAGACCGCTTCATAATGAAATTTCTGGCGCAAGATTTGATAGGATAGCTCTGGATATTGCTGTAAATTTACCTTTGACTCTCAGGGGTAACATATGCTTTATGGTGGTCCAGGACTATTATTCAAAATACATGGAGGCATTTCCTATGCCAAATTACCAAGCTGACACTTGTGCTACCCACCTTATGGAAGGCTGGATCTTGAAATTTGGAGCTCCATTGAATATTCATTCGGATAGGGGTGCCAACTTTACTTCTTCTTTATGGAGAGAGTTGTGCATATTGATGTCTATAAAGAAGACATTTACCAATTCTTATAGGCCTCAATCCGATGGATTAGCTGAAAGATCGATTAGGACTCTGAAGACAGCTTTGTCGGGCTTGGCAAATCTCCATAGAAACGACTGGGACCAGCTGATTCCATATATCACCTATGCTTATAGGTGTAGTTTGCATGAATCAACCGGCTGTTCTCCAAATCTACTTACCTTTGGTGAGGAAATTTCAATGGTGCCTGCAGTCATTTATCGGAATTATGACGAGAATTTTGAAGCAAGGTGTCCAAATAACCAAGTGTTATACATCAGAGAACAACTCCTGAAGGCACACGAGTTTGTAATGAAGAATTTAAAACGATCGGTGAAAGCGCAGAAAAAGGTCTATGACAAGAACACATTGGTCAGAGAATATGCTCCTGGAGATTGGGTCTACAAATTTATCACAGTGAAAACTGGACGGCCACTATGTGGAAGATGGGAGGGTCCCTTCCAAATAGTTGAAAAACTCAATGAATGGACCTATGTCATTGATAAAGGCACGAAGAAAATGGCGAAAATACATGTGGATTATCTGAAGCCCTGCCTAAAACCTGATAATGAAAGCAGAGATAATGATTTATCGCCAGAAAGTGCAAGGAGAACCAGAACGAGGGTGATTAAGGCTCCCACAAGATATGGCTTTCCCTGATTTTAAATGATAATTTTACTCAATATCTGGAGGAGGAATGTTGACTCAACATTAGATTTTATTCCCTGCCTTCGGAAGAGCCATATACACGTAAAGAAGCCTCTGGTGAACACAGGAGAGAGAAGATACGATTACATGGTGGATTTACGGCCATTTTGAAACCATGATTGGGTCTATTTCCACATGGAAATATTCCTTTTATTTTTAATAACATTTCAAGCTAACCTAAGGTGTTAGATAGGCTTCTTTGAAGCATTTCTGTACAAAACAGTTTCTACGGCTCTTCCTCGAGCGTAGCCGGTAGAGCTACCAATCAGGAGACGGTCTCTTTCATCGGGGCCCGGGGAAAAGAGCCTGAGTTGTGTTTATTTCATATATAACGATAGGATATGAACTATATTGCTATTATTTAACATTTTCTGTTCAAATTCCTTGCCAAAGTCGATTCTCGATGATATTTTCTACATATTCCAACCTATCACCGATGGAAATAAACACCGCGCTAAGAAGTAAACAACGCGGAACGTTGCGTTGGCGAGCGCCATGGCGGACACCTCGTCATACAGAGCGTCTACCATTGCCGGCAAGACGCTGGTGCCCTTGGATCGCTGCAATCTGGCTTTCTATTTATACCGAGAGAGTAGTATATGGAATCTAGGATTTTTCTCAGGAATTTGACCTTGGATATGTATTTATTTAACATAATGTTTTGTTTTCGAGGTAATAAGGAACTTGTCTCCGTATCTATTACCTAATATGGTTATGTAAGCGTGCGGACTGGATCCTCTCGCTGCCCACCTCGTGTATGTCCATATTTGGGCATGGAATCAGGGCGTGGCACGTGCTTGGCACCGGCTACTATATAAGGCGACAGGTCAAGCGTACAGCAAGCAGTCTTCCCTCGTCTTACCACGTGTGATAAGAAGTAACCGAAGATTTTGCCTGCTTACACCTGTATTCCTGCTGATAGAAGTTTCTGGAAAAGGCTAGAATTCATCATGCCTTCATCTAGCGAGGATGAGGTTGTATACGATAGGTCTACCAAGCTTGGTAAAGAGAAATATAGAAGAAGCAATGGGACTTCTGCTGCTAGCGGAACCAGCTCATCTCGTGTGTCTAAAGAGCGGAGGACAGGATCCAAATCGCCAAGTCAGCCTCATCGTGTGTGTGAGGAGTTTGCTGACTCAATAAAGCCTCCCATCTTGAAGCTTCAAAAGCCGTCTGACACCCGGAATGGTCGTTGTGTCCCGATACCCAGTCCAGGACATGACTCAGAATCGGAGGAAGTGATATATTATAAAGTTTCTGAAGATGATCTAGTGACCAAATATGAAAGATATATCGATGGAATCATAGCCAGAATATCATGTGAAGACACCCAGCGGGAGCTGAAGTCGATAATTTACAAGGGACATGACACTAACAAGGGTGGCTCTTGCCCTTACTTGCGTTGTGCTGGCAAAGTCTTGCATTCAAAGCTGGGATGGCTCAGACATATGGAGGAGAGCCATCTTCCTCGCAGATGGGAATTTACATGTGGGATTCCACGAAAGGAGGGTGGTGGCCATTGTAAACGTAGGGAGATACGCCTTGTCTCCTTAATCCGGCATATGATGTGGCATCATAATTTATCGCAGGAACAAGCTGGATCCCGCTGCCATAACAACGAAAGCAGGAACTGTAATCTTGCTTCAAATCCGGATTATGTGCGAAATGACCCGCTGGTGACTGTTGCTGGCAAACGATCAGCCCCTACCACCTCCCCTTCTGCTGATTGCAAACGACATATTCCTTCACCGTCAGTCAGATGTGAAACAATTGCTGTGAGCCCTGTCAATCTCAGGGAAATTGACCTGGAATTAGACAATCTCCACGAAAGCGAGGCTGTGAAGAATCTCTCCGTTGCTCAAACGCAGCTTGTCAAGGCTCATTCTTCTTTTGCATGTGCCTTGAAGAACTTGCATGCTGATTACGAACATTTCAGTAACATTGGTAAAGACAAAGAGGCATGGTCGGAGGAGAGAAAGCAACTTTTAGATGATGTATCGAGTCTAGAGGTTAAACTGGAGATTGCTCAACATTCCCAATCCTTATTGGAGGATGAACTAGAACTGGTGCGAGGAAATGAAAAGTGTCTGCAGAAACAGCTTGATAGGGCGGTTGAGTCTGAAAGAGAGACTGCCGACGAACTGAACAAATGCCAAAAGCTTCTTGAAGAACGTGATGTGGATATAAAGACTGAAAATGAAACAGCAGATTCCGTCGTATTGATTCCTGGGTTCAGCTTAGAACAGTCGATCGCAATCCGTGCGATTGTGCATCAGTGATGATTATTTCCTGGACAATTGTGTATATACTATGAATCTTTATTCATATATAGTTGAGCAACTTTTTTATGTTGAAGGACACTTAAATGTTGGTATATGATACCCCACGTTTTTTTTTATTATGAGCTATTGTATAAATGTACATATGAATCGTTTATTTTGTTTCGTTAACATGTTCATAAAATTTCTCCAGTTATTGAATATGTTCACCTCCTTTTAAAATTTTATTTTCGTTGGTTGGGGAGGAGTGTAACGATTCCAGTATGTGAAGATATGAACATTTCCATCAAGCTCCGGGTACCTCCGGGTACCTCCGGGTATCTCCGGACATCTCCGGATATCTCCGGGTAGTACACCCGGGCACCACTAGGAGGCTACATTGCAACCCATGATGATATTGTCAGTTTATATTATGCGATTATTTTATTATTAATTAATCATTCTTATTATGTGATCCGGACTTTAACCATGATGGTTATCACATATTTCTCTATTTATGTACAAGTTTGTACTTATTTCATCATTATATTTATTTAGTTATTCCTGATTTGTATTGTAAACATAGTCTGTTCTTGTGTTGAATATTATTGATATACCCAATGTATTTGTATATTAATCGGGTTGAGGAGCAAGGTCTTCAACCCAACACACAAGGAGGAATAAAGGGAACATATGAAAGAAGTATTTCACTCTTGATGTTTTATCTCGGATTCGCGCTTGGAACATAGAATATTTCAACCCTTGGTCCTTTGGAACTTTAATATAATCCGGCCACTATAGTTCCTTTCCTCCCATCTCCTGTTAACGATATTGGTAATATATTTATTCTCGCAGAAGTAAACCTATACGATCACGAAATATCATTATTTAATATCGATTAATGTTAAGCCGGAGCTGAAAGACAGACGTACATCGATGGCCACATAGACATTGGAAAGAACATAGGCAAGAATCGCAACATATATATAACTAGCAAAGTACCCGTCCTCCGGACGGTCACCCTCTCTCCCCACACTTCCCCCTCTCCCTCGTTTTCTGTCTTTTATACCTGTTTTTCTCTCCCAACCTGAAAGGTTATGGGAAATGACGTAGAATCTCACAGGGGCTTTCCCAGGCTATAAATAGAGTGTAGAGATCCCAATTTAAAAAAGGCTTCAAAATCAAATTTTCACCCCAGATACCTTCACAAACCACATAATGACCTCCAGACAGGGTCGGCGGACCTGTAGAGACCAACAAAGTAGATGGGGAGACCCCAGATTCCGAGAACATGTGACACAAAGAAACCCCTCTATTCTACCTCTTTCTGTAGAAATCGCTCTACCCCTATATACAAGTTTACCACGCAATATTTTTTTAAAAATTATTTATTCGATCAAGATTTCACATGATGTGATACATATCATTCACCGACAAAGAAATTACAATCATAGATACTTGTTACTTTTGTAACTGACACTCAACTTAATTATCTTAAGTACCGAAACGTTGGCATTTCACTATAAGTCTGGAAAAATAAAAAAAGTGTAACATACAGATTCCTCCACAGAAGTCTTTATTTTCACCCACTCATCGTTCAACAATTCACCCTTCCCCACGGTTAGCAGTTCCCACAACCAACATCTTAATTATCTTTAATTACTTCTTTTAACATATTTTACACCAGTACAGTATATCATCTCTTCCAGTTTACCCTCATATTACAATTTCATTCATTATCTTTTCCCTATATAATTTAAAGCAATTCCAAACCTCGTCTTCAAAATTGGGGGAGGAGAGATAGCAGATAAACCGGTCTGTAACTAGCTGCTTGTAAGGTTGATTGACACATCAGAAGACTATATTATTCATTATTATACACGCATTGCTCTGTAAAGAACAACGTATCTAGAGTGAGTTACGCATTGTGCGTATTTCACTGGTGAGTTATGTGGGGTTGTCATGCCAACCAATCTGGATTTTTTTACTAAGATTACCGCTGCAATTCAAATTTATGACTGTATATATAACATGTAGTATGTACATGTATACAGATTAACTAACAAGTTGGTTAAAGGAGCGTGAATATTGCACGAGTTGTGTAGCAACAAGTGCAATATTTTAAATGATTGAAACTAATGAGTTAGTTAACTGTTGTATATATATCATTTTAATTATATAAATAGAAAACAATTATAAAGTCATAAAGTCGAATTTCAACCATAAGCATGGTAAAAAACTAATTGGTTTGAACCTAATTTTTGTCTTAAATTTGGGTTATTTGAGAGGATTGCTGAAGACGAATTGTACATTTTCTGGCGTTTTCACCCTCATACATGTGTACATGTTTGGTAGCAACAGTGAGGAGCCTTATAAATATTTATATTTGGCCCTGTTGTCAATATTTTTAATCATGAATTATTGTCCCTCAAAGTCTGAGAAACTTGGGATTTCTGTAACGTTGTGTACATGTGCCAAGCCCAATGGGCGGTGTCGTCGGCTTTGAAAATGTACAATTGGCAGCTCTACACATTCTGCTAAATTAGGCTAACAAATTATGAATACCGGGTATATCTGAGTATATTTGGGACTGTGTTGTTTTAAAGTATCTGTTATGTTAAACTGCATTTTGAAGCTCATTTCTGTCTTAAATGTGGGTTATTTGAGAGGATTGGTTAAGGTACTTTTTCTGGCGATTTCACCCATATAGGGAGGAGGCGAGTGAGTTTGTTGAACAGGTTTGGCTAATCGTATATAGTTGATTATCCGCCAAATGTATTGTAGTGTATTGTACAAGTTTTATTCCCACTATTTTCATCAGTTACATTTGTTGGGAAAGGGACATGCCAATACTACCTTCTGTGAAAACACAGTTGTTCCAGGTTGAGCCAGGTTTGATTTACTGTTTGTTTTACAATTATGTAATTATTTTCTTGTGTCGATGTTCGTTGTGTTCTTCTGTTCGATTCGCCAAATTCAAATAATTACTGGTGAAGTAGTTGAATATACTCTATAATATGTGATGTGTTTCAGGAAAATAAGTCATAAGTCGCAAAATTGATATTTTTCATAGTGTTTTTTTTCACAAGATCAGTTTATTGAAATGTTCTAATATTTAGTAGGTTTAGCACTTATAATCATATAAATCCATGGTACAAATTTCGGGACATTGTATTAAATATATCTTTGCGTTTTGAAGGCCTTTGTATGGAGTATATTTAGTTACTTTATTGATAAGTACCCATCCAGAAACATTGCAAACTATTTTTTCCAAAAATAAAAATATCAAATACAAGATTAATGTCCTTCATGTTTAACATCATTAGAATCACTTTGATCTCTTTTCAAATATAATGATATCTCAAAATCCATATTTTGCGACTTATGACTTATTTTCCTAAAACGGATCACATATGACCATCGAAATGCATGGATATTTTTTGGGTTCAAATATTTTTATTTCATACAGGGAACATCTCAATCCCAGGTTGCGCAGATGCACTTAGGATGCGCAGCCCTTGCACGGCCGCGGACTACATCCGGACTCAGGGAAAAGTGCAGCCAGTGTAAGCCAGCCTTGCACATCCGGCTGCACTTTGGCTGCACTTTTGCTTGGCTGCACTTTGGCTGCACTTTTTTTCCACATCCGGCTGCACTTTGGCTGCACCATTTTGCACATCCGGCTACACTTTTTTTGCACATCCGGCTGCACTTTGGTTGCACATCCGGCTGCACTTTGGTTGCACATTTTAGTATACCTGGGGTAGGGTATTGCAGGTGGGGCTCAGATTACTTGGGATCAACTTAAATATTTGCTTATGATTTGCACTAAAGTAATGAATACATCCATTATGGGGCCAGAAGTTGTGTTCAATCGTTCTTTTCAGTCTATGCTACATTTACTTGATGGAGGAAAGAAGGTAGAAACAACAATAAAACCAGTCATTGTATATGTACATTTATTTTATTTACATCCTTTTTACATCAATAGTGTATTAAGCAGAAGGATTCTCTATAAATTGATTCCTCTAAAAAACCCATAGCTCTATTGCAACTTTCAATTATATCAACCCAACGTTATAATATTAACTAAACGTAACCACACCATTATAAATGGTCTTAATTATTCAGAATTAAGCTTAACGTAACACCATTCAGAATTAAGCTTAATTTAACACCATTAGCTTAGTTTTACAGGCTTTTAGACTCGAGTTTTATTCCAAATACCTGTTCTATTCTATTCTATTCTAAAACAGCATTGTTTATTTCCTATTTCAATATGGTTGTTGTGCTCTAAGCTGTCTAAACTGCTCCTCTGCCCTCTTCTTTCGCTTGTTTATTGTAGACACAGCGCTCCTCAACATGGTCCCAATACACTTGTGAGATTCTTTCTCAATCGCAGCGCCATTGGGGTGTGCCAACCTTACAGCCTCTGAAATAAAATGTGAATTCATTAGTACATGCTTTGTCAACCAGCAATACCACTCTTATAACAGGAAGGATCGTCAGGAGGGCATTAGAAATTATTTCATATGTATGAGAATATGATTCCTTTGTAATATCTTATTAATCTTTTAATTATAGAATACTAACATGATGAAGGTTAAAAGATAGCAAAACGTTGGTGATTATTGATGAGAAAAATCTTCAGCCTGATCAGTTTTCTTAATTTTTAATAGAGAGACAATGTTAAATCATAATGGAATAAAATTGCCTCGACAATGATTATTAAATCTAGCTGCTCAGCCTATCCAACCCTGTAGATATTAAATGTAATTTGAAAATGTGTTATTTATTAAATGCAATATGCTTACCAATCACCACATTGTACAGGTCGTACCCTCTGAACGATAGTTTATTCTCGGTGCCGCGTAGGTTAAAGTGCCTTGCTGCCTCTGCGTCCATAAGCCTATTCATTGCACTCAATGCCGTCTTACCAGGTGTCTCCCCACCAACATGAGACAGCAGTTCAATCTGTAATGAAATATGTCCATTAATAAAAATATTTACATTAATGCACACAATATAAATACACACAAGGGGTAGTCAGGTTATTACCAAAAGAATGGAGCAATACAAACATGTTACCCAGATTATGTACCGGAGAGTAGAGTAACAGAACAATTTCTAATTAACTAATGTATGGAGACCATTCTTTGTTATCACATCGAGTGCCAGAACATTGGGGTCATGAGATCATTGAAATTGTCCTACACCCAAAGAGTACTAGATTTGCTTCTTATCTAATAACAATTGAAAATTTAGCTACATGGCAAATCATACTGATGTGCACATTGTATTCATATTGTTCGTTGGAGTGAGTGAGAGTAGGTGCTTAACACCCTGTTAACATCCTTTTGGAGGCTTATTTAGAGAGAAAGGAAAGAACACAGAGGGTAATTGTGAGGCACTGAGAGGTAGAGGAACAGATTACTCACAATTCCATTTCGTTTGACAGGGTCCGCAAGTTCGGCCTCCAGCTGGTCGACCTCTTCTCTTGTGGCCATCGGTTTGGGCAATAACAGCACTCCGGTGTTTATTATCGTGCCCCGCTCGTTTCGTGTTTGCTGCGACAGCGTCCTGATGATGGTATCCATTTTTTCGGTCAGTTCAGTCAACTTGCCAAACACAAACCACTGGAAGCCTGGAATTTCAATGGGTAAAGAGAGAACTCTCTTAATTATTTATATTTAGCCAGGTTATTTTTCACTGTCCATTTTCAAACTGTCATGCACTTAGGTTTTTTGTATGAAAATAAGTTTAATAAAGTGAATATCTCCTTAATTAACTCTTATTTCTTTGTATTGGTACATTAATGCACATGGTGATCATATATAGAGAAGAAAGACACACAAGTGACTTAGCTTTAATACATATTTGAATATATTTAACTGATAGGGGACATTTGATAGCTGATTAAGTACATGGTTACTTACTGGAATTATCCATCAGCGGCCGTTTCTGTGCATTGAGGTGTGGTGGTGCTAACTGTGGAGAGCCCAAGGTTGAGGAAGTCGCATTTTGAGTGGTCTGGTGTTGTTGCGCTGTTGACTGTTGCCTGGGGGATGATGGTGCTAACTGTGGAGAGCCCAAGGTTGAGGAAGTCGCATTTTGGGTGGGCTGGTGTGGTTGCCTGGGGGATGATGCAAATGGACCGGCGGGTTTCTTTTTGGAGCGGCTTCTTCCTTCATCGGTCTCTGTTTCGCTCTCTGTCACTTCCCTCATTCTCTTAATCCCTTGTCCTCCTTTTCTCCCTTTTACTACCTTCTTAGTCCTCGAGAGTTGTGGTATTACCTCACTTGTGGTTGTGCGGTCATTTAGCAAGGTTTTTTTGAGCTCTTCAAGGTTCTTGACTGCCTGTACAACATTCTCCTCCACAGAGTTCTCCTCCTCACTTGTATCGTCTTCATCACCGGCAGTATACGTGGCATCGTTGTCTGAATCGTCGATTAGGGATGCTGCCTGATCGTCAATGCTCTCATCAAACATGTCTACTGAAGACGTCTGTGAAACGCCACCAAGCCCTATGGGAGGGTTGGGCACTTGCACATCTGCAATGATAGAACAAAAAGCACATTACACACGTTTCTGATTGGCTGATAAAGAGAGATTTTTTATATTTAAATAGTGGAAATTAGTATTTGTTGTCTATACTTTGTCCCTGCCAATGGTTAATATGATTTGATACTAGTATAAATAATAGTATAAATATGATTTAGTAGGCATCACTTTTTGACATCAATGTTTACTAACCAGCCAAGGATAGGCTTGTCATCAGAATGTTCCTCCAACCAGACCATGTTATCAATTTATTGAACATTTCAACACCACTTTTCCATTCCTTCTTAACAAAAAGACCCTTACCTTCTTTTGCCGATTTAGCCTCTTTCACCAACTTGCGCCGGAGGTAAGTCATAGCATCCTCTGAAAGTAAACAATATAATGATACATCTGTTTTTTTGGGGGTTGTTGAGTTTTTGCTAGGCTTTTCACCCTATCAGTTCAACTATCACTTTCTCAACGTATGGTTTCATTGCTCATGAGGCATTTCACCCTATCAGTTCAACTGATTAAGTACATGGTTACTTACTGGCATTATCAAGTACTGGCTTTATCAAAGTAAGGTTTCATTGCTCATATGAATAGTGCCAATAGTGCCAAACAATGACTACATAATTCAACATTATTGCACTTGTCACCATTATCTTTGCTTACCATTGTTGCTTACTGGGTCAGCCTGTTTCCTTTTGGGTCTCGGATCGTCAGGTTTCACTGAGCTGTCAGCCTCACTCTCCTCCTCACTATCATCGTCCTCCTGCCAATAATCTGAAGAATAAATCAACACATTATATGAATGAATGAAACTGCAGACAATCATCACTATTAACAGTCATATGATATATCTCTACAGGATATAGTGGCATTATATTTTTACACATGATCTAAACATTCTCAATGAATAAAAAGTGAAGTTGTTAAGTCCAGGTATTGGTATTATGTTATTCTCATATTTCTATTTGATGTTGTTCTCGTTGTGATTCTAATGTTTTGGATGATCTGTGCTGATCCTTCAACATGGAGTTCCCAATGAATAATGTATACATGAATGAAGGATACATACCACTGAACTCTAATCTCTGCACGATCTTGAAGATCCGCCAGCTCGAACTGGGTTTGGTGCAGTTCTCGATGTCGCGCTGGGCATCAACCTTGGCTGGCCACCAGAGGAAGGGCCTGCCATCAGGGTGTTGGGCCAGCCAGGCGACAGGAACCTTCCTGCTCCTTCTCTCCTTCCCCTCCTTCCAAATCACTCTCTGGTATCGGTCACTCATACCTAGATCTAGAAAAACAAAAGCATATCATTGTTACACAGATTCAGAATTACGGCTTAGTACAGGTCAGAGCATGTTGGATTCCAGATTGGGAGGTTGGGTGTTGGATTTCAGGAACCCTGGGACCGATGGAAATCAGTATAGGTCAAACTAGGACAGATAGCATTAAAATCACAAAAATATAACAAAATAACTGCTTAGTTACATCGAATGGATCACAGTAGTAACTGGGCTGCTGAAAACAAGGGATGATTGAATGTGAACTTTCAGAGATGACTGTAGATGAATTGGGATATTTGTGTTATATTTGCAATGCTTTGGAAGTCTTACTTGCTGCTTTAGGGGCTTTCCATGACACTGGGCTTTCCATTTCTATTATTGTAACTAAATACAAAATTAAACTCAATACTGCAATAATGTACCTTAGACCACTAGCTGTTGAGAAATAAGAAACAAGAATACCTTATTCACAGTTCATGTTCATGTTCATGTTCTTTTTTTATTAATCAATAACATTAGCATGAATAACTTAACATTCAACATTTCTATGTACAATTCTGGTCATATAGGATAACATATACGGAATATGACTACATATATTCTCTATATGAAAATAGAACTCGGACTGAATAGTCGTCACCGGTAGATAGAAAAGTAGCACTTTCCACCGCTAACTTTATCATGGGTATCCTTCGCTATGAATACCTACGCTGTATAATAAGTAACCTCACTAAACATAAATTTATACTGCATGAGATCAAACTACTGCTGAATATTACAATGCATTATTCACTCAAACTCTTAAACTCAACTCACTACAACTCTTTATGGATAAGTGGCATGAGACAAAAGCCGTTAGCATCCCCTGCCATTGGTAGTAGGATCGCCTTTTGTTGTAGTTTCCTCTTGTTGATCTTTTTCAACACAGTGTTGGAGAAAGATGAGAGGTGGAAAATGTTCAAATGCTTACTTTCTATTGGATGGATGAAAAGATTAGTCAGTTTTTGCACCTTTGCCACCTTGCACAGCAATGACCCATTGGTTAAGACCTCCTGGACTATGCCAAATGACCCATCTGTCAAGAAATAGACACAGTCCCGTTTTTTGGTGGACGGTTCAGATACTTGGTTTGTTGGTTGGTTAGGCGGTGTTTGTTGCTGTCCATGGTGTTGTCTTTCGTCGAGTCGTTTCACAACTTGCCTGATGGGAGTGACACCAGTGTGCACAAGTCCCTTCAGTTTCCCCAGATAGTTCTCAAAAGGAAATGCACTCAACTGGTCAAGGGACACCTTATGTTCTCTCACATCATCAGCCAGATGGGCAATGCTATGTATGTTATAGGTTATAAATTGTTGACCGTATATCCTATGGCAGTCCTTGGCAAACAACCGAAGCAATTGTCCGGCATATTCGACATAGCTCTGGTCTTGGACAAGCTCATCAGACAGGAGGATCCTCATGGCAACACTTAGGCCAAGGAAGTGGCGATACTGCTCCTTGGGTATGTTGTCCTTCAGAGCTACTGGACCCGCATACAAGAGGAAGAATCGGAATTCTGTTGCCTTCCATCGCTCCATTTCATCGATTCCCCGAGTTTGTCGTTGAAATGCAGATGGTATATGTGGTTTCATGGCAGTCAAGCTGGCTGTTATTGCGTCTAACTGCCCTGTTCCTAGCTTGAATGGACTTCCTGGCCTTTTCCATACTCCTAGCAAACGACGAACAACACCAAGACATACCAGGTGCATATAGTCGAGTACAAAAGCAGTCACCATCGGAATGTTCAGTGGGCTCACTGCAAGTGGAGAGACTGCTACTTGGTGCTCTTCGTAGCTTCCAGCTGCAAAGCCCTCATCTGTGCGTAGCTCCTCGGTTAAGGACAACAACCTGACAGAGCGATCATAGATCCCATGCACAGTGCACCTCTCACAAGAAGAGTAGCCAGTGTGTCCAGTAATACATTTCATGAATGCACGCGCTGGTGCATCACACACAAATGCACGGAGACGGAGCTTATACGTTTTGCCATTGTGTCTGATATCACTGGCACAGAGGGTCTCAAGCTCTTCTATGAAGTCGTGCAGGTAGTCGTGCACATTGTTTGGTTTCTGCTTCCCAGTCCAGTGTGCTATGCCAAAGGGGTTGCCGCCATTCACATTTGCAAGAATGGGCCACAGCTGGACTGCACTGCTGTTATAGAGTGGAATTCCATCAACATTCACATTGAGCAACAATTCCTCATTGGTTTCTGGACAGCGATTAAGGTGATTCTTTAGGTTAGCTAAGATACCAATATACACATAGTCACCACCAGCTTTTTGAGTGACATCAACACTTCTCATGGTGCCTTTCAGTGTGCGTCCATCTTTAGGAAGGAAGGGGAGTCTGTTGGAGAGCACTTTCAACAAGGCACTTACTGCTGATCCTCGTATATCATGGTCCACAGCCCAGTTAGCCAACTGTTCCTGTAGATCGATCTGGGTCTCTGGGTCTTGGATGAGGGCGTGCCACTCTTGCGGTGCAGTAACAGCTGGAGCACACTCATCATCATCAGAATCGAACTCAATCTGCAGAGCGTCAACATCGTCCTCCTGTTCACGGGGCATATTCACTTCGTCGGCTGGCATGAAAAAGGGCTCAGGAATGCAGACCTCCTCTGGTTGTGGTTGACTCATGGCACAGGCTTCAAGGAACTGCTTCCTACGTCTACGGTAGGTTGCCATGTAACTCGCCATGCTAGAGGACAGTTAGTTGATTGATATTAATATGCATGTCATACATCATGTTGACCATGAACAGAATATACAATAACAAAAATGATGCTATCACCATATGTAGATGTAGATATCGGGACTTCCGGTTAGTAAGTCATGAGCCATGCAAAAAGAAGAAAAAATCTAAAAATCAATCGTCCAAAAACATCACTATACCAAAACAGCTTTCTCTATAAGGCTAAAGTCTAAGTCCAGCTAAAGTCTAAGTCTAAGTCTAAGTCCAGTCTAAAGTCTAAGTCTACTAAAGTCTAAGTCTACTAAAGTCTAAGTCTACTAAAGTCTAAGTCTACTAAAGTCTATGCTAGTCACATGAACACAAAAATGAGATCCTCATATCGGCAAGAGATCGTTGATAAGCCTACTAAAACTATGAGATCGATTAAATCGTCCAAAAACATCACTATACCAAAACAGCTTTCTCTATAAGGCTAAAGTCTAAGTCTAAGTCTAAGTCTAAGTCCAGTCTAAAGTCTAAGTCCAGTCTAAATCCAGTCTAAAGTCTAAGTCCAGTCTAAAGTCTAAGTCCAGTCTAAAGTCTAAGTCCAGTCTAAAGTCTAAGTCCAGTCTAAAGTCTAAGTCCAGTCTAAAGTCTACTAAAGTCTAAGTCTACTAAAGTCTAAGTCTACTAAAGTCTAAGTCTACTAAAGTCTAAGTCTACTAAAGTCTAAGTCTACTAAAGTCTATGCTAGTCACATGAACACAAAAATGAGATCCTCATTCGGCAAGAGATCGTTGATAAGCCTACTAAAACTATGAGATCGATTAAACCTTTAACACGTATATTATTTCAAATAAAATCGATTTTGTCTACCTATCTCCAATTTTCGTAATAAAACCTATTTTCGAAGCAATATAAATCGAGATTTCTCACAATCTTCAAAACTAGTAAAAAATGACATTTTCCCATTTGGAACCATTTCATGAGAATCGACCATATGCAAATTACTCTAAGAATACACCTTTTTCAGTCGAACCAAGGGTAAAATATAACCAACTGGAACATCAGGGAACGTCCGCCATTCATTTAAAATCAAAAATCGTCAAATAATATATTTCCTCACAACCCAATACTAACCCTATATGTCCAATTTTCGTAATAAAAAATAATTTCAAACCAAATTCAAAATTCAATTTCCGACGAACATAATAATAATTTCGCCATGAGGCTTCATATCCAGATCGTCAGGCTCGTTTTACATCGTACCAGCTAGATTTAAAACAATAAGATGCTGTAATTAATCTGTAATAATTAATTTTCAATGAACCAGCTGATTTCTACGTCATAAGAATTAAAAAATGGCTACCCTTCAAAATTCATTTCCGACGAACATAATAATAATTTTGCCATGAGACTTCATAGGCAGGTCATCAGGCTCGTTTTACATCGTACCAACTATATTTAAAACAATGAAATAAAGTAATTATTTATGTACGACCATCGTGTGGCCATTTTCTAGCCTAAGAAAATCCGCCATTGACAAGGCTTAACATTGAAGTCTATGAGGAAAATTATCGATCACAAAAGCAATCTTAATAATTCAAATTCTGACGAACATAATGATATTTCTCTGCTGAGATTTTAAGAGGAGATGCTCAGACCTGTTATACCTCGCACCAACTAGATTTAAAACAATGAAAGGAAATAATTAACTTGTAATAATTATTTTTCACCATTGTGTGGTCATAGGCTAGCCTAAAAAATCCGCCATTGACAAGGCAGTCATGTTAACACTGAAGTCTATGGGGAAACATTTGGAAATCGAACATTGTGCAAAATAAACATATTCGTAATAAATTCTGACATATGGGCCTGACATTTTAGACATTAAAAACATCAAATTACTCTAAGAATACACCTTTTTCAGTCGAACCAAGGGTAAAATATAACTAACTGGAACATCAGGGAACGTCCGCCATTCATTTAAAATAAAAAATCGTCAAATAATATATTTCCTCACAACCCAATACTAACCCTATATGTCCAATTTTCGTAATAAAAAATAATTTCAAACCAAATTCAAAATTCAATTTCCGACGAACATAATAATAATTTCGACATGAGACTTCATATCCAGATACTCAGGCTTGTTTTACATCGTACCAACCATATTCAAACCAATGAAATAAAGTAATTAGTATGTAATAATTCTTTTTCAATGAACCAACTGACTTGTACGACATAGGAATTACAAATGGCTACCCTATCGAGATTAACATTGAAGTCTATGAGTAAAATTATCGATCATCTTAAAAGCACCCAAATCTCTTGACTTGACTACAGATCCTTCTTATGAAAACATTTTAACAACTACATCTTTATCTTGAACGTAGCCTTATCAGATCTATCGCTAATGACCCAGTTTTCAAAACACCTCCATGCTCGATCATTTTCTGGCCTTTGTCTGGCTTAATAATATCCGCCATTGACAAGGCAATCACCTTAACCTTGAAGCCTATGAGGAAACATTTAGAAACCGAACATCGTGCAAAATAAACAATCTGAGATTCTTTTAAGATCGACAATAGCTAAATCGTGACAATACACATCATATGTACTGAATTTAAAACAAATATTCACGATATTTCCACCGTATGGAAGAAAAAATTATCCGCCGAGTGAACGTCGCCGAATATCGTTTTAATATGGCCGTCTATGGGCATGACATTTTGAACATAAAAACATCAAATTACTCGAAGAATTTACCGTTTTCAGTCAAACCAAGGGCATAATATCTCCGATTGCAACCTCCGAGAAGGTTTGTCATCCATTTAAAAGCAAAAATATGTAAAAATCTCCAAATATTCCATTCAGATATGTCCCTATGTTAATCCTATGGGCGAAACCCACGTCGTAGCTGGCACCGTTATTTTCCTTAATATTCATCTAAACTTTTGCAAAAACACTTAATATGACGGGACTTAACGCCTGAACAAAATATCCAGCGTGAAACAAACACATTCTCTTTTATTTTAGCTAATTTTCGGTGCACAAATTCGTCATTTGCAAATCCGAAAATGGTCCGCCATCTTGGCATCTTGACGCATACCTTTAACATAGGCAAGCCAAATTTGAAACAGAATTATCCCTTAAAATGTCGAATTTAGAACATCTGAATCGGCTATAATGTTTATTTGGACCCTTGAATGGGTCTGAGATATTCATATTAAAACAATTTTGCATAATTTCTGAGAAAACGGCCGTCCTTCCTATGTGATTGAATGCCTGATTGAATGCCTGATTGAATGCCGCGTCACTGCTCCACATTTTCACTGTTTTCTCTTGAAATACACAATATTTTTTGTTCCAAAACATGTTAAATATTCTTTTTAATGAAAAGAGGCCTAAATATACCTTCAAAAACGATTTTAAAGCCCGTTTTAAGTTAAGTTTCAAACAGTAGTTCCAAGATGCCCACTAGGGGATCACTCTGGTATAAAAGAGCCTCCTGCTCCAGCCCAATCATTAGTGCATAGGATCTTGGTCTAGGAGGAGCTATGACCATTTTTCTCAGATTTTGCCTGGGACACCCCACCTGAGCTGCCATCAGAGCCTGATCAACTGTTATTTGCCTTGCATATCTGTGCTGTGTCTGATTTATTTCAGATTCATCAACATTTCTTCTAGTTTCAAAGGAGTTTCAACACATTTGCCTGGGTCGACTGAATTGGTTCTCTTCAATACTACATTGGTACAATGGTAGTGGTTCAATTTCACCTATTTGGACTTCAACAATGGTTCTCACGGATTCTTCACTTCTTATCACCACACTGGATATTGTGTTGTGTTTCCTTTTCAGGAATTTGTGCAAAGGAATCCATGTTAACCTGGATGGAACTCATTGTTGAGGAATACTCCATGAATACCTGGAGTGGACTACTGTGATATTGTGTTTCTGTTTTTAGCAAGCTCTAGTGAGCTTCAAGGGAGCTAGGAGATTCAAACCTGGATTAATTTGGAAGCATAAGTTCTTAACGAAAAATGCTGGATCACCAAAATTTGTAAGTTAACTCTAAAATATGCACCTCTCATACATTGCAAAATGTGACAACGCCCAGAATTTATGCTCAAAATCCTAGGTACTAGAAACTAACTCAGAGTATAAACATTTTATTTTGATTTTGATGTATGTATTTCTAGGAATGCTCCTTATTTCTAAAGTCATTTTATGATTATATGAATGTTATTTCAATATGACCTGCAGGTGTCTGTACTGACGCCAGATAACCACATTTTAAAAAGTGTCCCTATGCAGAAATATCTATAACTCCTGATATATACTTAATGTAAAAATCCAAATGTCTCACCCACAAATCAATGCGTGACCCTAAATATCTCATGCACAAAGGTATATTTTGCTGAGAAAAATATGATAAGAAATGGAGTAAATCCCAAAATGCCCACTAATAATGCCACCCTAGTCGTTTGATATCTACTCTGTTATTTATATATAAATCATAACCTATTCTAGCATAACATCACCGAAATCACTGAAATCTAAGTCTGAAGTCTGAGATATCTACTCTGTTATTTATATATAAATCATAACCTATTCTAGCATAACATCACCGAATTCACTGAAATCCCGGGTGGGCAACCTGTTTTTATTCCTTATTTCGACCACTGGTTATGACCAAAACTATATATAAATAGACCCTGCGCACAAGCATGTACATGACTAGGGGTTTTATGATTATATGAATGTTATTTCTACTGATTCTCATAATCGTTATACTAGTAGTACACTCCAATGTCCCATTGTATATAATATATACACTAACAGGCCACGCTCATAGTACAAATGTCAGAACTATCTAAGAACTTGTTTCTCCTATAATATCTATAATTTCTGATATATACTGCCTATATGCATGCCCTGAGTGTAACAAAATTACAGTTACTAAATCTCTAAAATACCTCATAATTGATAGAAACCAAAGAATAGAGAATCAATATATCAGGGATCGTAGTAAGGGCTTGGTACTCGTAAATACCGAGTACAGGGGCCTGTCCCTGTGACCAGACATTGATCTAGAATTAGGTAAAACTCTGTTCATAAGCTAAACGAAACTTTTTAATTTCGCTATATGTCAACTCAACGCCAACTCATTGTAACATATTATAGTAGTGTACCCTACTATACGAAACACACCCTAGTCGTTAGATATCTACTCTGTCCCATTGTATATAATACATACGTCCACAGCAAAATGTGGATGTGAAGGACATGACTACAAATTGAATCGTCCCTACGTCTGACTACTGACGCAGAAATATACTTAATACAAAAATCCAAATGTCTCACGCACAAATCAATGCGAAATATACAAAATATAGTAGTCACTAGTGCCAAAAGCGTGAAAACCTAGTGGTTCTGTCTACAAACTCGGGAAATAACCTATTGTAAGAGAAATATCTATAATTCCTGAATTTAAAATCTACTGTATAATGGGATTAAAAAGTTTAGCACTGGTGTTTCTCATGTGTTATACCGTGTTATACTGAGTGTAACAAAATTACTAAATCTCCTATTTCCACCTTCAATATGACCAGCAGGTGTCTGTACTGACGCCAACTCATTGTAACATATATAGTAGTGTACCCTACTATACGAAACACACCCTAGTCGTTAGATATCTACTCTGTTATAAATATAAAATACAGCACACCGAAATCACTGAAGTCTGAAGTCTAAGTCTGGTATACGTAAATATACACAAATAAAGGAGAAATATCAGATTTTAATGAAATATTGGGGGCAGTGTATATGACGCACATATACACTGAATTCTACCAAACTGACGTCTAATATCATATCCAGAATACACAAATCTACGTCAGGCCTTCTCACCATTCAAGGAGCTTTAAAGAGCAAACAAGTATTTTCCTTAATGCTCCATTTCATTATATATTCTATCTTCAATTGTAGAGTTTACTTCTAAAGATTAAAGTAAAATTGGCGAACTCTCTGAACTCACATTGGCCTGCTTCTGATAATTATTTAGTTGTATAAGGTAATAAAGATCAGAAAGTCAGTGCTATCAGTACATTAAGGTTTCATGAAATAGTTTGTGTTCTAGGTACATATTTTGATAACTGAAGGTGCATTTATGTCATCAACTATAATCGAACTAATTCATAACTTATTTACACCCCCTCTCACACACTGTATTGACGCTCATAGTACAATGTCATAGTGCAATGTCGAAGAATAACTAACAAAATCGGGTATAACGTGCAGATAACCACATTTTAAAAAGTGTCCCTACGCAGAAATATCTATAATTCCTGATTTATTATTGATAGAGGCTGTAACCCCTGCTTTCCTGCCTTCTCTGTGTCTATCGCCCTCCCTCTTAATAAAGGGAGAACAACGGTGATGCTGACTATGTTGTCTGTACTGACGGCAAAATACTTACAAAATTTTTTTTGACACGCCCCACAAATTTTTTTTGACACGCCCCACTACGAAATACCTAATATAAAAACTGAGTGTAACAAAATTAATATTTCCACCTTCAATATGACCAGCAGGTGCCTGTACTGACGCCAACTCATTGTAACATATAGTAGTGTACCCTACTATACAAAACACACCCTAGTTGTTAGATAGTTAGAGTGTAACAAAATTACTAAATCTCCTATTTCCACTTTCAATATGACCGTCAGGTGTCTGTACTGACGCCAACTCATTGTAACATGACGCAGAAATATCTACAATTCCTGATATGCCTATATGCATGCCCTGAGTGTCTGTACTGACCAATTAATGCAATGATCCATCTAATTACAACTCGATTACATCTATTTCCACTTAATATAAAATACCTTAATGTGGTTCTATCTGATGGAGTATTGCATGAATTAACATATAGAGGAAAAGATTTTTAAAATATTTCAATATTTAGTGTTTAGAGTTAGACTTCAGACGTAGACTTAGACTCTGAAAACTAAAGACTTCAACAGTATATTTTCAAAATTCAAGTGAGGTGATATTTAGTCAAGGAGTGACTTGAACTTAGATAAATTGTGTACCAAATATATGCCGTTCATGTACTTGCAAGATTTATACTTAGACTTAGACTCTTCAGACTTCAGACTTCAGATTTAGATTTTCGACTTAGACTTCAGTTATTTCCCATGAATTCTTGGGTATTAAGCTGATTGAATATTCATAGTGACATAACATCAACGATAATACAATATTATACAATTCATTGCCCTGATTAATTTAGTTTTTCAAAAAGTGTGCATGTTTATGATTTTACTGACATTACACGTTACATGTTTAAGTGTGGGATTCATGCCTGCTTGTAAAAGTAGATAGCTATTGTTATTGTTATAACATTGTGTCATGTTTGAATGTCTAAGCTGAATAATTCCTAACTAAGTCTTATACGTATAATGAAATGGGCCTGGGCCTGTATACTGTCTTAAAATGCGCATGTATACTGTCTAAACTGCCCTTTTCTCTCTCGGCATACTGTCTCAAGAATTAGCCATATTAAAACAAATGCCATCAATATCGCGATATATTAATAACAAAATATACTGAATGCCAAATCTCGCAAGATCTATGGTAAAAAAACACTGACCTAAATTAGTCCTGAAACATCACTGACTAACTACAAACATCACTGACTAAGTCTGAAGTCGTACATCACAATTCGTACATCACACAGTAAGTACTGGTATAAAATTTTGCTAGGTCTCTTAACTCTAAATCCGTCTGTACTGACGCCGAAAAAATAATCATAATAAGTCAAAATAATAAGTCTCATACACAAATGTATCTTATCTATCATATCTAATCTATACTTCAATTACCATAATGCATCATGTACGACTTGGATTCTGGTTCTCATTTTATAAATTTCCTGACTGCAAGCCAGTTGTCCCATTGAATATAATATATACAGGCCAACGAAAGAATTAAAAATCACTGAAGTCTAAGTCTGAAGTCTAACAGCAAGTCTAAGTCTGAAGTCTAAGTATATGTTATACGTTAATATACATTATTTGTACCTAATATTGATGTTATACAAACACTAGCCTCACTAGTTCATCTTCTAGATCATCACATGGGAACGACTGGAAGAACTGGGACCATCACAGAAGTCTAAGTCTAAGATAACATACTCTAGACCAGTGCAGGACGAGAAAACTTATCAATCTACCAGTACAATCTACCAGTACAAGTAGATGATCTATTTCCACCTTCAATATGACAGTCATTCGTCTGTACTGACGCTGAAACACTCCTGTGTAATGCATAACCCTAAATTTCTGATGTAAAACTATTACTCACTGAAGTAGAAGTCTGAAGTCTAACAAAAAGTCCTAAGTTGTAAATAGTTTTTTTCATTTCATTTCCCCGCAAAAAAAAGTTTTAATCAGCATGAAGTCATAATCGTTTTAATCAGCATGAAGGACATGACGTAAGACTATAAAAATGTAACAACAACGCCCAGAATTTATGCTCAAAATCCTATGTACTAGAAACTACACTGCCTATATATATATATATATATTGCACGTCCTTAGTATAACAAATAGTACACTGCGTCTGTACTGACGCCCAATTAATGCAATGATCCATCTAATTAATATATCTCCTATGTCCGACGCGCATATAGTACAATGTGCACGCCCTGAGTATAACTAAATTCCTAAATCATCTATTTCCGACGCTCATAGTACAATGTTCGTCGGAAATCTGATCTGGAATGATGTAAATATGACTATACTGTCTAATACATAGCTGTGTCTGTATAATATGTATCTGTGTAATCTCCCTCTTATCTACCTCTTACTAACCCTGACCTTACTAACACTGTCCCGAAATATCTGCAAAAATATGTCTTAAAAAAGACGCGGTGGGTTTATCACCTGCGGCTGTTACGGCCGTTGGTTTGACTCTCCATTGAGGATTGTTGCCTGGCTGTGACAGCAAGGTGGGGGTAACCCCCCCGCGGCTAATTTTCAGCCATCAATATTGTTTATTGATGGCATTGATGGCTGATCTAGAATGATGGAAAACTAAGTCTCGTGTCCTCACTAAGTCTCGAAAAACTAAGTCTTGTGTCCTAACTAAGTCTAAGCAGTATTATTTATACCTAATATTTTCATCATATTTATACCTAATATTTTCATCAATTTCCTAAATCATTTATACCTAATATTTTCATCAATTTCCTAAATCTCCTATTTCCACCTTCAATATGACCCGCTGACGCCAAAATACTTATACTAGAGGGGACTGTCTTAAAATGCGCCTGTATACTGTCTAAAATGCCGAAATATCTGCATAAATATGTCTAAAAAAGATGCGGTGGGTTTACAACTGCCAGGAGGTGCTAGGTCGCCTAAATGTCAGGAGGTGCTAATGTCAGGAGGTGCGGAACACACCCCCTTAGGGGTGCTAGGCCTGGGTGTGGGTTTGCTGCCCCTACTGAAAAAGCTGGCTTCCTAAGTCCTGTGTTATGCACAAATGGCTAAATGACTGTGTTAAATCTCCATCAGGAGACCCCTAATCCCTCAGAATCCCATGAGAATAACAAAATTTATTGTTGCAATTCCCTATTATCTAATCTAAATCTCCTATTTCCAATTCCCTATTATCTAATCTAAATCTCCTATTTCCACCTTCAATATGACCCGCAGGTGTCTGTACTGACGCCAACTCATTGTAACATATAGTAGTGTACCCTACTACTATACAAAAACACACACTAGTCGTTAGATATCTACTCTGTTAGACAATCATCTACTCTGTTATATATATCATAACCTATTCTAGCATATATCATAACCTATTCTAGCATATATATATAAATCATAACCTATTCTAGCATAACATCCCCGAAATCACTGAAGTAGTCTGAAGTCAAAGTCTGGTATACGTAAATATACACAAATAAAGGAGAAATATCAGAGTCAGACAATTGTATACAAAACTTTATAAGAAGGTTGACTATATACCTGATATTAGAGACAGCGGCAGTGTATAGGTGTATGTCAGATCTTAGAAATATATGGTCAGTTCTTAGGTGTTTACTGCATAGCGTTTAGACCAGGTAGTACTTGTAGTAGTGTGGTCAGTTCTTAGGAGTTTACTGCATAGCGTTAAGACCAGGTAGTACTTGTAGTAGTGTGTAGTCATTCGCAATCTTGTATGTTCTGATTTATGCTTGGGACAAGGCAGGTATTTATATCAAGCTGCCAGATCCTGTGGCCAATGAGCAAACAGTAGCGCTCCAAAGGTGGTGCTTTGACTAAGAGACTGAAGTCACTTCAAAGGAAGTCACTTCTAAGCGAAAAAAAGTTCTGAGGGGCCCAAAAAAAAAGCGCCCTGTGAAGCCCCCGCCGCTCAGGACGCCACCTCCTCACCGGAGGTGCTAGGCCGCCTAGCGGAACCCACACCCTAAGCTTGGGTGTGGGTTTGCTGGCCTGGCGAAAAAGCTGGCTTCCCGAAGACAGGTGCACAGCACCTGTTTCAAAGTTGATTAAAAAACTAATGTCCTCCTGTTTAAAAAACTAATGTCCTCCTGTTTAAAAAACTAATGTCCTCCTGTTTAAAAAACTAAACGTCCTCCTGTCCTGATTCTAATGTCCTCCTGTCCCGATTCCAACAATAATGTCCTCCTGTCCCGATTCCAACAATATATGTTGGTTGACCTTCAATATGTTTACCTTCAAATTGATGTTTACATTCACTATGTTTACCTTCAAATTATATGATTGTGATCTGTCATCTATGTCTCGTCCGTCGTCATGGGCAGTCTTCCAATCGTCATGGGCTCGGGAAGAAAGCATGGTTATCCATTCGTCCAAGTATTCCAGTCTGAAATGGTTTAATAATGGTTTACTATCAATGACGATACAGGTTTATTATCAATGACGATACGGTTTAAATATCAATGACGATACGGTTTAAATAAAGGTTTATTATTCATCAATGACGATATGCAGACACAGTATTATGACTGTGGTTAGTATTATGACTGTGGTTGTCTTAGAGTATTATGAGTATGCGGTGGTTGTCTTATTATTAGTATGCGGTGGTTGTCGTATTATTATTATTATTATTCAGGAAACATATACATCAGTAGTAATATAACTCAGGAATACATCAGTAGTAATATAACTCAGGAAAAGGACATGATTCGATCTCCACTAGATAAATATCCTGCCCTTTTATATCTTATCAATCTGATATTTGTATTCTTACCTTTCAATTTGTATTCTTACCTTTCAATATGTTTAAGGTATTTGTATTCTTACCTTTCAATATGTTTAAGGTACCTTCCAATATGTTTATTATTCAGTCGTCGTGGGGGTCTGCTCAGTCGTCATGGACGAATCTTGTGAATAAAGCAGGGTTATCCATTCGTCCAAGTATGAAATATATACAAAATGGCAGAATGAATGAGATATATAGACAATAGACAAATATATAGACAATAGACAAATATATTACAATATAGATATATTACGAAGGATCTAAACAGTATATATATAACGGATTACGAAGGATCTAAACAGTATAACGGAGGATCTAAACAATGAGTATATATTGCAAAGGATCTATATCTACAAAGTGTATATGAATGAGTATATATTACGAAGGATCTGACGAAGGATCTGATATACAATTATGAACAAGAATACAATGATGACTATAGGTCTATGTAGGCCTAGCCTAAATTATGAACAAGAATACAATGACTAGGTCTATGTAGGCCTATAGGCTAGGTGTATATATATTGACGAAAGTAAATTATGAACAAGAATACAATGACTAGGTCTATGTAGGCCTATAGGCTAGGTGTATATATATTGACGAAAGTAATGTTATAGGTGTATTGACGAAAGTAATGTAGGTGTATTGACGAAAGTAATGTTGTAACTTATAGGTGTATTGACGAAAGTAATGTTGTAACTTATAGGTGTATTGACGAAAGTAATGTTGTAACTTATAGGTGTATTGACGAAAATAGGTGTATTGACGAAAATAATGTGTATTGACGAAAATAGGTGTATTGACGAAAATAATGTTGTAACTTGTATGCTTATTATATCAGCTGTGTTGCTTTCGTATGCTTATTATATCAGCTGTGTTGCTTTCGTCCTTGTGATCAGGGACCCGTGCCGTAGAGGCACAGTATAAACAAAACTGAAATCTGTGTGTATAAGATTAGCTGAAACCATCATCACATAAATACTTAGCTGAAACTAGATCGATCACATAAATACTTAGCTGAAGTATCCTACAACCTGATGTTTTAGGACTTGATCGGTAGATATAATGGACTTGATCGGTAGATCGGTAGATATAATGGACTTGATCGGTAGATATGGGACACCTGTATATGAACGGGAAAACATGTTGTAGCTCTACCGGCCCCCATGCATGGGTCCCCGTCAGCTGGCCCGGGTGGCAACCACGGCCCCCCGGGCCGTGGATGGACCGAATAAACAAAACTTAAAATCTGTCCATATAAGATAGATTAGCGATCGATCACCTAATACTTACCTGATATGATTTCCCACGATTAACAGACATCCTAAAACATCAGATGTTTCAGGACTGGTTCGGTAGATGTGATTGAAATCGACGAGAAATTCTGCACAGGAAAAACCGTTATCCCAAATTGTGGCCATTTTGAAATACCGTAACACTGGTTTGGAGCTTGGGCCACATTGACAAGCTTTATGGCTAATTGACGGCCAGTTTTACAATTAGATTTGCTTCTAAACTGATATTTTGTATAGTTCACAACTCATCATCTTATTTGGTGTACTCATCGGGCTTTAAAACGCTTTGAATTTATGATTTATTGAGATCGGCAAAGCGTGGTAATGGGTACTCCTTTCCAGATCTGCCATTTTCAAATTTTCAACTTCCTCTTTCTACCGCGCGCCCAACCCATTATATTCTGGCGTAATTCAGAGCATTTCTAGGGGCAAATAATTAATGGGATTGAATACATTGATGATAATATATGATTTATTATAAACACAGGATGATAATATATGATTTATTATAAACACAGGAGCCATACAGGGTAAAAAATACCTTTGGTATCCGGGATTACAGGGTCAAATATACCTTTACGGGAACCTGTATTCGGGCCCATATGTTTAAGGTAGGGCCTACACTGGCTACAGGATTCGGGAAAAGGATCGATTCAGAGCCAGAACATGAACCTCTGCCCCGCAGAGTTTATTGTTGGACTAAATAAATGAATTTATGAATTTATTGTTGGACTAAATAAATGAATTTATTGTTGGAATAACAGATGAATTTATTGTTGGACTAAATAAATGAATTTATTGTTGGAATAACAGATGAGTTGATCGTTGGAATAACAGATGGGATTAATCGTTGGGATAAAGAAAGGTTAATCCCTATATTGTTGGGATAAGATGTTGTTTGTTGGGCATACAATAAGATGTTGTTTTTCATAGATTCATGCAGATGTTGTTTTTCATAGATTCCGTGCATGACTTAAAACTAATTGAAAGCTCTGATCACACCCTCAGCACCCAGCCCCCCTCCAACGACACCTTGCAATCTCCCTTCGCACCTGATTTGTCAATCCCTGGGAACCAATAGGTGGGAAATCCCTGGGAACCAATAGGTGGGAAGCTTGTAACAGGGGGGGGGTGTTATTCCACCTATAAATCGGCGGTTCTGCGAACGATTAAGCATTACATTCACAGCACAAGAATACATTCACAGCACAAGAATTAAAGAGCATCATGCAGTCGAATTTGGAAGATTCCTGGTCCTTCAGTTGGACAAGGGAATGGGCTGAGTGCACCACCATCAGCACACCCTCGCCTGTTTTTGGGAAGCGCTCTTCTCTTGATATAGAACCTGTGAGTATTGATTTCAACGCCAGTATTTCTACAAATCAAGGCCATTTTTATGAGTATAAATCGACGCCACTATAAATCAAGGCCGACGCCACTATAAATCAAGGCCATTTCGCCATGTCTTGTAAATAATGTATGATGAATATACTGAGAAACAATTTATGAATACTGAGGAAGAATTTATTTCCTATTTTCTGCTTTTTATTTTCTTATATATTTTCTTATTTTCTGCTTTTCAGTTGCTACATATGCAGACCCCCAGGCCCGAACGAACAAGGAAACAACTGGACCGATTTGTTCATCCTTGGGCTAGTTTTGACAAATCTGAGTCGGTGTGTGTTATTTTTATTATGGTGTGTGTTTATTGTTACAATCATATGTCAATACTGCTGCTGGAGGAGCACTTAATTGAATACTAAATTTAGTTAAGGGGGTAGTTGATTTCTTATTTATAATGATTGATTTCCTATTGATTTAATTTCTGATGGATGTAATAAGCTCAGAGGTAATGTCTAATCTCCATATGTACTTTTAGTTACAGCAAACGTCCACCCCCACGCTGGAAAGTCAGATATTTGTATTCCCGGGCTCTGATAGCTTTGAGGAGAGTCAATTGGTGAGTAAAAAATACTTGACTAATTTAATGTGTGTGTACCATTTCTAGACTTAATGTGTGTGTACCATTTCTAGACTATACCATTTCTAGACTAATTTAATGTGTGTGTACCATTTCTAGAGCGAGAATGTTTGTGTGTACCATTTCTAGCGAGAATGTGGATTGGTACTAAATGGGTGGTTTTTAATGTGTTTTCTAATGTACTAAATGGGTGGTCTTTAATGTACTACAAATGTTTTGGCAGCCCCTGAGTCCCATCCCTTCACCTGAAAGAGAGGCCTGTCTGAGACCTTCGGACACATTCGACATGGGTGAATGGGTAAGTAATAAACTGATGTTGAAAATATAAGTGTGACAAATAAACTGATGTTGAAAATATAAGTGTGACAATTGCAGGGAGAGTTGTAAAAGATGTATTCCGTGGTGTGCCAGTTGTGCAAATTACCTTTTAATTTTATAATTTTAGAGGACTGCCTGCTCACCTGTGTACCCTAAGAGAGGCCGTTTGTTTGCAGCGTTGGACAGCAGCAATTATTCTGATTTGGATAATGTATGTATTTACTAAGTTATATTTGACGTTTTTTTATCGGACCCTATTTCCCTGTGTATATCGGATGCTATTTCCCTGTGTATATATTAAAGGTCATTTGAATACGTTCTGAATTTCGTAACATCTGAGTTTCTTATGAATTGAAGGTCGCATTGTATTCATTCTTGGCCCTTCATTTCAGTCCAAGGAAAGGTTGTTGGCAAAACGAAGACGGATGGCTGGCTGTGATATGCCACAACCCTTACGGCTATCATTTGATTTTTCGGGTGAGGAGGAAACTGTAAGTAAATATCATCTAGATTATCTGAACTTCTAGATTCATATCATCTGAAATTTTAGATTCATATCATCTGAAATTTTAGATTCATATCAATCAACACATTGTATGAAGATTCACATTGTATGAAATTATTGTTTCCCATTCCAGTTATACACGTACATCAGACAGGACCAATATAAAGAACCAGTAGATGTCAGTGACACTGACTCGGACGCAACTATCTGGCTTCCCTATGATAGCAAGGTTTCGACAATAGAAAATAGTCTTGATTTATAGAATAAGCTTAGATTAATGTTTATAGAATAAGCTTAGATTAATGATCATAGATACAATGAGTCTAGATTAATGATGTTAATAATTTCTACAATCAGCCTTGATTACTGATTACCGGAATGTAAACGGAAGGACCTAGTCAATAAAGGGCTACAAACAAAAGTTCAAGTTTAGTTTTTTTTATCTCACATCCGATTTTTTATATCGCATGTCAGATCTAGAAAATATTGCCGATCAATTATTTGATGTGCATAGATTGGACATAGACGTCTATGAACAAGGCTGGGATCTGAAGAATGGGATTAGAGAAATCCCTCCAACATATCACTGCAACGGCCCTCCTCAGGGCCACAAATTCCTAAGAGCTATAGTTATATTCACATCCTGGTATATATATTCACCTTATCCCACTTTCCCACTTCCCCGGGGTATATAATATATTCACCTTATCCCACTTTCCCGACCCCATAACCCCCCCCCCCCCCTCCTTTCCCAATGGTTATAAATATAAGTGAAACGTCAAAAAAGGTCAAATATACACATTTCTGATTTGGACCCATACATGTAGAGATATCATCTAATAGCGTCGCCAAACTGGTGACGCATGTATTGGGGGGGGGGGGGGGGGGGGAGGAGCGTGGGAAAGGATATCGCAGACAAAACTGTAGCGCGTTGTCATGCCGACGCAAGGTTTAGCTGGCGCAAGGTTGCCAATGAATGAAAAGTACCGTATTCACCGTATTAACCGATAGAACGCCCAGGCTTTAATTTTTTTCAAGGCAGGCATTTCTGTTAAGATGAAACATGTGCCTCTTGTCAATTTTTAACCACAGTCTCCTCCACCTCATCCTGGAATAATTCTCCCTCCGCTCGTTGTTATCTAAACTGCCTAAACAATTCTAGAAACACTCTGATCGTCCAATTATACCTAGACATTGTGTTGCAAGCAAAAATGAATACTGTCTTGCAAGTAACTCAAAAAATGAATACAACTACACCAGTGCCTTGTAAAAGCCCATTCAATACAGGCAGGGTATTGGGGAACCCCTGGTCACGTGCATATATAAAATATGTGTGCACAGGTTCTATTTTTATAAGTAGTATTTACCACTTAGAGTTGTACTACTGGGATGTTGTACTATTGTGATGTCATCGCCCTGATCAGAGACATCAATAATAGCTCTATTGTGATGTCATCGCCCTGATCAGAGACATCAATAATAGCTGAGTTGATTGCTGTATATATTGCTGTATATATATGTTCAGTCACCTGATCTAGTGCTCACTGCATGGGGTTATAAATAGTGCATTAATGCGTTTGACTACCATTGATATTTATAATTATTGATGGCCTATTTACTTTCACTTCAACCTAAAGGATTTCAATCAAGGAAATGTACAATGGCATTTCGACATAGTTGTAGTCTGTCAAACGAATGCCATAGTTGTAAAACGAATGCCATAGTTGTAGTCTGTCAAACGAATGCCATAGTTGTAGTACAACAAACATCTGTTTGATAAGTCAAACCGAATTCCCCCAAACGTCTCATTATGCTAATGAAGTCAACTGAGATCACTAGCATATGGTGCGCCCTCATTTTCAATATATGACGTATACTAACAAGGGAGAAATCCCTGTGAAATCTCTGGTAGAGAGAAGATCCAATGGACGTCCATTCGGTGCACACTAAATGGATAATGCATCACTTCTTTTGTTATTTACATATTCAGGGACATGTTTGGTTTTGTCATATACTTAGTGTATGTGGCAAAAGGAAAAAATGAGCAGATTTGCGCATGCATAGCTGAGAGTGCATTTTTAAAGATATCTTTGTTTCAAAAGGTGTCTTCCTAACCATTAATTAGCTCATTTGGGGCTGGCGTTTATTTATTCTATGAAGTTAAATGACCCAGCGTTTTTTTCAGGACATGTGTTTATTTGGGCCCTGGCATTCTATCGATGAAATACGGTAATTAATTGAAACTGTTTGTGTCAGAGCCAGACGGCCGCTCAGCTGTGCGGGAGGAGCCAGAGGAGTTGCGCGAATCAGGACGCATTTCATGGACGCGCGGGGGGATGTGCCTCCTATGCACAAACGTGGACGCATGATTTATGAATCTTAACACTTTTTTAAAGACCTTGTAATGTGGTAAAATCTTAGATAAATATAGTCTTGACATGCATAACATGTCCTGATACAACAAAGGATGCTATGTACAGAGGAAAGAAAGCGATTTACTAGGAAACAAGATCTGAAAATAACCAACTTTTCTGCATGGATATTACCGCTTCTACAGGGCCGATATTTCAAATCTAGGGATTCTAAATATAAGGCCATCCTTCTATATCAGAGGTATTTGTAATACTGTGAGTATACATAGAGAAATGTACATCGCCTGGCTATTTTAGATGCCAATTGAAGGGAATACAGCCCCCTCGCGCGAAAACATGTAGTGCGGCTGTACAAAAAAGCTAGCGCAGCCGCCGGGAGCACTAGACAAGCGGTCTGGTGGCTAAGCTGAAGACTACCGTCCCGGTGCGACGCTCGTACAGCTAGGCAGCAGACGTAATATTTTCGCGGCTTTCCCGCATCCGACGGCAGGTGCCGTGTTACTCGGGATTCACTGGTTTTCATAAGAGCCCTGTACTACTTAGTACAATAATAGTAGGGCATCGCAAAATATACCTTCTTATTATATTTAAAAATACAAAATCAAAATTAAAAACAATGTATGTACTGACTTTAGAGAGAATGGAGAAATATAATCTGACTTGTGGTGACTAGATTGACTTTGTGGGCCCAAACCCGAGCCGCTGATTTTATATTTGTATTCATAATGGAAAAAGAATATAAAAATCGTTGCGTTTATTTTATTTTATTCTGATAATCCTAGAACTGTATCTATTACTTATAAATCAGAGAATACAACTGGTTATACGCAAGATGAACTCCTGCTTATAGTCATTAGTTCTAAATCAAACTACCAGGGGGCGCCACTTACTCGCGTGTATGTAAAGTATTCACATGAGTACAGACGATTGTCTACTCATTGTTGATTATTAATTTAAATATTAACCATAATTCTCTATTACTATTTTTTGTTAAAATTTCATGATATGCTGAGAAATATTATCTGTACGATAAAATGCTGTCAATACAAAACAAACAAAAACAGAACATAATAATTCTTCACATCTGACATAATATATTATTATACCTGGTTGCTGCACCAACCATGGGCTGTGTTGATGTCTTGTGAGTGAAGGAGGAGGCAGCTGAGGAGTTGGAGGCTGAGATAGAGAGTTTTTTTTTAAACAGATTTTATTTCGAGACATATTTCACATTGAATGTAAATCATTTATGTAGTGATACATTTCAATGAAACGAAACTTTCCCTGTTATAGAAAATAGATGCATATATTAATTATCAATCTGAGAATACAATTATCATTTAAACTCTACAAAATTTGGTAGCTCAATTAATTTACCTGATGAAACTTTCACTATATATCAGCATCTACTCATACATGACATTTGGGCCAACACTATACATACATAATAAATATATAAGTAAGCTAGATCGATTCATACATACTCATTTTCTTGTATTTTTCGCCGCTTAAAAATAATGTTGCTCTAGTTCACACTAATTTGAAAGAATGAATACTTTATCTAAAAGTAAAATGCATGCTCATATACAACACACCTATCTTGAGTAGAAATGTATTCTAAAATATAGCCATATTCATCAACACCTGTAATTTACTATTAAAACTAAGATTAAAGGTTGGAATCTAACGTAGCAGTATTGTCCTCTACGATTGACATTGTAAAGCAGATCAAGGTGTCGGAAAACTTCCCTCCTGCTGGAGGGAACCCCTTTACCGCAGTTATTGACTGGAATAAAATGTTTTCTAATCTAATCTAATCTACCTAGAAAAACCTTCCCCTACCTAAACGATTGTTTCACCATGCCTGATCTTTTTTTGATTTTTTAACGATAAAAGTAATAAAAGCAGGAAAACAGGTTTTCCTAACCAGTAACTGTCAAAAAGCACTTTTCCCTTGTTTAACACAACTATTGTTATGAAATAGACATTTTTTCAGCTCCTGGGAGGTGGTTTCCTAAAAATAAAATTAAAAAATAAGTTACCACCCCCTTACTTAGTTTTCAGACAGATAAATCGGAAACAAACCTATTATTTTTTTTGGCCTAATCTAATCTAGTTGGTTGTGAAGAGTCCCACAGACTGTCAGTCTCAGGGGTCGTCACAGAGGCCAGTCTGGGGCGAGCAAAGGAGAGGGCAGAGTGTATTGTACTGCTGCACCAACCACGGCAGCCATCATACTTTTCAGTGACCTATTTCTGGGTGGCGGCGGAGGAGACCGGGCGCTTCACGTTGAGGCGTGACTGAGTGAGGAGTAGTACGAGCCGTAGAAGGTTCAAACAGCGGGCGGTCTCCGGCCTAGGTTTGACGGCTGTGTGGAATCCAAACATCTGGGCTAGGTGTTGCTGTTAGAAATGATGTATCGTAATTGATGTGGCTTCGTAGGCGGCAGATGTTGGGCCTTAGGTGTTGTGTAGGAGTCCAGCGTCCAGTGGGTGGAACACAACACATAATTGGGTCAGATTTTTAGAATATGTACAATTGGCAGCTGCACACATTTAGTAAATTCTGCTTAATTAGACAGCAATATGATCAATACCAGGTACATTTGAGTATATTCAGCATTGCATTGATTCTAGCAATCTGTTTGGTTGGGTTGAACTGTATTTTTTTTCAAAAATAGAAATATCAAATTTAAAATATAGGAGTACTTATTAAATAAGTATAGGGCCTACTCCTATATTTTTACTTTGATATTTTTATTTTCATTAGATGTCCCACTGTTGTCAGTCATTGGAATCGGCTTGATCTCATCATTTCAAATAAGATGATATCTCAAAATCCATTTTTTGCGACTTGTGACTCATTTTCCTTAATTTAGTACACCACACATTATTAACAAGACAACGGTGGTCAACACGCTCATGAAGGAGGATGTATGGGAACGCTGTTGGGGCGTGTGGACAAATGGGATATTTGCTCTGTGCATTTAGCATTAGATCCAGAGGACTTGATGGTTATTGTGTGGAAGATTGGACATTACTACGGATTACGGCTCTCAGAACATTACTTTGAGTGCTGTGGAAGTTGTGCTTGAAAGAAAATGGGCTGAAATACCGGACATGACATTCTTTTCAGATATTACTATTACGGAAGAAATAAAAACTGACTTAAAATATTAGAGTGAGGCTATATTGCTGAGAAATCAATTAAACACAAGGATATACTTCTACATAAAAGAGTGTATATGTAGCTTTATTATACTTGTGGTGAAATGTTATTCAAGATTATTTATTATACAGCACACAAAAGGTGAAAAGTTGTGTGAGAACATTTGAGATATTATATGAGTTAACGGTTTAACAAAGATATACTTGTAGATGGAGCTTATGGCTTTTCCTTATATAAAAGAATCGTCGCACAAAGGCTGCATAGTATAATAATCACATAGAAGTATTATACATAGTATAATAATCATAGCAATAAATAGATTTATACTTCATCAAGATGTTGCTATAAAAGAAGATAGAAGTTTACATAGTATGGCAATATACATAGAATTATTATACATAGTATAATAATCATGGCAATATACATATCATCTTTTTTTTTAACATAACACCTAGCAACCAGCGCACCTCCCAGGTAACAATTGTTGTTACCTGGGTGAGAACTGATTGGGATGGAAGCCAATCGTGACGTCACAGTAGGCGTGACGCCACTCGCATGGTAGCTTTAGAGCTGACAGCAGGTCTTTCGCACTGAAAGATATAATGAACTGAAAGATACATATCATCGTAGGTCGAGGGACAAGCCAGAGTCAGATTAAGATTAAATGATTAAAAGTTTGAAAGAACTTAAAGTAAGAAAAATTGGAAAAGATCCGCAAAAATAAATTTGTTGAGCGCTGTGAAATTTTGCTGAATAAAAGAAATTTGGAAAAGAATATTGCGTTATTTTAAACTTAAGCAGAAGGAATCAGAAACTTTATGAAAGCCTATTTTATTCTATATTGTTGTCACCGTCTCTCTCATCAGCTGTCTTTATTAAATAAACTGAGAGCCATGTTTGTCTGGATTCATCTTGGTTCGTTATATTCAGTTATCAAGCAATGGTAATCATCAATTTATATTAATAGTAGGGGTTTTGGGGGACATACTAACAGAGGCTAATATCCTTCTTGGTGTGGGGATCGCATCACCAAGGGCTCTGTGGATTAATTATTATTAACTCGAGTTGGTCTGGGACAACTGCCCAGCAGGGCTTACGATGGCGTCTATCTCTCCAAAGTGACTGGACAACAAGGTAAAATACTGTTTAGCGATCTTGCTTCTTTATTCCTGCTGTTCAACTGGGGGAGCCTGCCTGGGCACCAACTGCCCTTACCCCAGATCCCACCCTTATTTATACTCCCTCCCCCCATGGTCCCATCTCCACTCACAATGTGGAACCCTAGTGCCCCAAGCGGCAGACGAATGTACCCAATATACATCGTTCATCCACCGCTCCCCACCCCAATCTACTACAATATTTATAGTGACAGTAGCTATGTAATTTTGAATACAGGTTTTGGGTGTGTCCACTCCCTCTGGGTAAACTTTAACATTAGGAGCTATTTTTGGTGGAGGGGGAAGAGAGAGAGAGAGGAGAGGACTGTGGAGGATCGGTGGTTGAAAAAGTGAGTCGAAATGGAGTTGAAGTGGAAGGGCCAGCGAGATGAGGAGAGGAAGAGAGAGAGAGAGGAAGTCGGGGTGGCATCATTGTCGTAGATATTATCCTCGGGAAGTGGTTGGTGATGGTGGACATCAGCGGAGGTATAGTCTATACTAAAATGACTATGGTGGGGGCTCCGAGGAACACCCATTGTTTTAGCCATTTAAGCTCGCGCCTCGCCGCAGAACTGATCATTAAACTCGCCGCTTCATCGCAGAGCTGATATGTATAGATATGGCCCGACAGCTGTGTCTGGATCGGGATGTGGTGGGACACCTGATACATGCTTTCTCAGCTTTAACCCTTGCCGTTTCTCTCTATTTTAGGGAAGCACTAATATATTCATGGATGGCAACTTAGATTGTATGGCTAGTAGCTACTCATAATTGGATGCATCAAGTAAAACTTATACAAATTAATACATACTTTTATTCAGAAAACTGGTAGCTTAATTGTTGTTGTTATTGTTGTTACTTTCTTGGGGTCAAGTTGGCGGCTAAATCCAACCCCCCCCCCCCCCCTGGGCCTTCTTGGGTACCGGATGGTCAAGCCACTTCAGAGCCGGGGACATCTGGGTTATCAGCGGACCATTTGATAGGAGAAAGGACGAGGCAGTAGTTCGCACGACGATGTGCCCATCGGGGCAAGGACTCCCGCTCCCATCAACGCATCAAGGGTCCTCAAGAGGCGGATTTGGATACCTGCAGAGGAGCTTGGGTTGAGTGAGGAGAAGAAGACCCGGTAAAAATAGAATTGGTAGAGGAAAGGGAGAGAGGAGGAAGAGCCAGAGCAGGAGTGTAGCTCTTCCCCCTTGCTAGCTGTACATACAACCCATTCAAGTGACTATTCACGCGTACACAGTAGCACGGTATAGGGTTGATGGTTCGGCTACCGCCTTGCTTATCGTTTTTCTATTTCTCTTTCTATCTCTTGCACCTCCCCCAACCTCAGGTAGATGGTGTAGGGCGAGGATAGATATAGGGAGCATGGTAGACCATGTCAGAGATTACAGGGAACCCCCGCACACTATCAATCAGAAAGGCGGCTGCCGCCATGTCCACCAAACTGAGAGCGTACTGCTCTGGTGATAGTGGCTGGAGGAAGCTGTTGTGCCAGCTTACTGTTGCCCCACAGTCCAAGAGATAGTGGATCTGGGGAGAGGCAAAATAATCCATGCCGCACCTGTTGCAGGTGGGCAAGGGGAGCCGAGGGGAGGGAAGAATAATCCTAATGGCGTTTATTTGCCTCAGCGAGCTGGTAGAGAGAGGGGCAAGATCCCTAAGGGGAGGATGTAAGAGGTAAGACACTATCCAATGCCTGTTTGGGGAGGATATGGTGAACGGATGTAATGTTGGTTCGTTTGTGGCGAGAGCGGGGGAACGAAGGGTGTGGCCTGGGGATCTTTAGCTGTTTCATTTGCCAGCCTATCTGCTTGCTTGTTGCCTGGGATACCCGCATGTGATGGTACCCGATGTATAACCACTGGCCTGTTAAACTTTGCGAGAAGACGGTGGGCATGGATTACAAGGGGGTTTGATGAAGTGGTATGGGCGAGTGCATTTATGGATGAGAGTGAGTCTGAGAGTGTGAGAGGGTGCATGTTTGCAGCCAGAGCCATCTTGAGGGACATCAGAATTGCGACCAGCTCACAATCCATGATGGGATGTGTGTGGGGGGAGCCGGTAGGTGAAATTGAGATCGCTTGCATAGATGGCGTCCGCTGCCCCTACTCCTGGAATTTTTGAACCATCAGTGTAGATGTCTCTACTCTTGATCTTGAGAGCCAGCGGGACTTGTGCTGCTTTGGGTCCTCTGACATGACTGAGGGACGGAAGTTGGAGTCGACCCAGGGGGGGGGGGGGGGGGGGGGAGTTGAAGGTGATGGATGGAGGGGGCAACTCAGTGAAGGCAGTGATTGGGAATTGATGGGCGGCTTTGCGAGCCCACGGTACAATCTTTGTGTCAAAGTCTGGTTGCAGTGCATCAACAAGATGTGGATGTAGGGGATGGTCCGTTGTTCTGAGGACCCTGTCGATGAAGGCCCTGTATGCCGTTGCCCTGAGGCCAGATAGAGGTCTGCCAGCCTGGTCCAGCTGGGGGCCCTCAGGATTACCCTAGTAGCCTGTGCATGGATCTTGGCCATTTTGTCTGACGCCGTTTTCCCAGCCTCTGTAATTACAGGGGCACCATACTCCAAGAGGGAGTTTATGGCCATCTTGAGAATGGCGGACATGGTGTGTGGTGGCGGGCCTTCTGGGTGGTGGGTGAGGACTTTGAGGGCATTGATTGTCCTTGATGTTCTTGCCTCCAATTCCCTTGCATGAGGAGCGAAGGAAAGTTGAGGGTCAAATGTAACGCCCAGGTATTTGTGTGTCTTAGCCCAGTTTATGTTTTGCCCATGGGCCGTAAGGGGTTTTTGTTTACCGACTCTGCCTCTGAAGAGCATGGCCTTTGTCTTGCCACATGATATATATCGAAGCCACTGTGGGCTATGGCGGTAGTCAGTCTGTCTAGGAGGTTCTGGGCACTCCTGACGGGATTACGCCCCCGGGCAAGCATGACTAGATCATCCGCATAAGCCACGATAGTTTCGCTAGGGAGAAGATGGATAGAATATATGCTTGCAAGAGAATAATTAAAAAGATGCGGGGACATGGTACTTCCCTGAGGCATGCCTCTGGAGAGGGGGAAGGGAGCTGAAGTGTTCCCTGCGAACCTGACTATCACCAAGTGTGAGGAGAGGAGATCCCAGGGGAAAGAAATGGCCCTGCCCCTGAACCCATCCCTGACCATGTTTTTGAGGATGGTCCTCTGGTTGGTGATGTCAAAAGCAGCTGTGATGTCGATAAAGACTGCAACGCATGTGTGCTTCTTTTGATTAACCGCCATGGATGTTTGTTGGTAGACTGTGGCCAGGGCGTTGTCAGTTGATCGGCCCAGGACAAAGCCAAAGGCCCTCGGATCTACCTGTGGGGAGGAGAAGCACATTCTCCTGAGGACCATGACCTCCAGGGTTTTGAGGAGACACAATAGCAGGGAGATGGGTCTGTAAATAACAGGTTGGGTGTTCTTGGGTATTGGCACGATGGCGGCGTGCTTCCAAGATGCCGGAATAATACCTGTACTCCATATGGAGTTGTTTGGTAGTGTAATCCATACGAGTATGATTTCATGTTTGTCTGCTCTGTTGTTATTTGTCTTTGCGGGGCAAACTCAAATCCAGTGGCTCCACTCCTTCCAATACATTCTCAACTATCATCTTGATCACTATCACTATTGTCTTCTACCTCACTGTCTGAATCACTATTGCCTGTCCCAATATTTATAACGACTTGGTCAACCAATCTGTCCACGGCTCCAGCTACTTCCCACATTTGCTCCTCCTCTTCCTATATATGTCGACAATTGGTTCTGGTGTTACCTGCCGAAATGCCTCATGTGCTAGCTTTTCAACATCTGCCATCTTATAGGTGGTGTTTTCTGCAGTGTTTGACTTGTGCCAAAACCATTTAAATGGGATTTAATGTGCAATGGTAGGGAGGAAGTCGAAGTACTGTGTGACCTTTCTCCTGTGCTATATGATCCAGCCTATATGTGATGTGGTTTATTCTGTTTAATTAGATCATATAAGTCTGATTTGAACATCTTACATGTCCATGGAATCCCTTTTGCTGTTAGCCAGTCCTGCATATATTTTTTCAGAGTACTAAATGTGGGATTTGTTTCCATTCTAACACTGTGGTAGCTAGCATTGTCCATGACAATAACTGACCTGTCTGGTAAGCGTGGGAGAAGTTCCTTTGTGAACCATTTCTCAAATGTCTCACCGTTCATATCCCTGTGATAGTCGGCTAATGTGCCCCCACTTCTGAATATGAGACCAGCACCTTGTAGAAACCCATGTTCATTTCCTACATGAAGCATGATCAATCTACCACCCCTTGATGTTGGTTCTACAAGCCCTGTTGATAATCCTGAACGCCAAGCATCTTTAGGGTTGTAATAGTGGTATCTTGCCAAGCTTTCTGAGTAGTTTGCCCCGCATTGACACACGTTTCACCAAGATAATACACAGGACGTTTTTCTGAACGAAATTTCCTGATTTTTCGCAGATAACTTGTTCTCCATGAGACAATGTCCTCTCTCTCTATCATGATGCTTTTTCTCGTCCTCTTTTGGTACACAAATCCTCTTTTTCGAAGAAGTCTGTGCAGGCTTCTTGAACTTATTGGTGGAATTGTGACATCATCTGGGAGAGAGCGGAGAATCTTGACTAATGTTGGTGGCTCACTTCTTTTAAAAAAAGGAATGTACATGTCTCCTGACCGCTGTTTGAGTAAATTCATCGAATTTTGTTTTTCTTCCCAGATCACCTACTCTTTTTTTTTGTTTTACCCAGAGTAGATAATTTCCCAGTCTGTTTAAGTTCTTTCCGTGCGTTCGTTTTCATCAGGAGGTGACGGGAGGTGGCAGATTAATCGGGAGTAATGGCATTCCTTCTTCCACACATCAGCATCAAAGACATACTCGCCGCGATGTAATTAGTATGGGCTGCAGTGGGGGTGGTGAAGGAGATTTCTTGATCTGAAGGGGAGTCTGTTAAGTTAAGAATCATTCTAGCAATGTTGGGAGGTGAAGGGGCAGAGTTGGAAGGTAGCGGGCTTTCATAAAGTTCCTAATCTGGGGTCTGATGTAAGGTCTGAATGAAGGACGGGCCATCATGAAGAATAGGCAGAGGGAGTGCGCAATTTGGGTTGAAAGGGCTTATGGGGGCGCTTCCAGGGAAAAATCTTTTGGTGAGTGTATTTTGAATGGCTGAAACAGCCAGCGTCCTAAAAGAATCGTCCTCATTTAAAAGGGGGGAAAGAGCTGGGTCTGAAGGGTTCTTTTCATTGCAGAATGTACATAATCTTTTCTTTTTTGGGTCTTTTCCTGAACTTTTCCAATTTTTCTCTTAATATATAAATAAACACCTAAGACATATAACCCCATCGAACCAAGAGATACAATAAAAGAAGCAATCTTTATAACTGTGTATCAGGGGGAATCCTCCTCATCTACCTCGTCCTTTAGCTCTTCCAGAAGGGTTTCGATGTCGTGGAGACTCGGTCTGTCTTTCTGGAATTATGAAAAACAAGAAAACAGAACATCAGTTTTTATATTAACATGCCTGTAGTATTAAGGGTCTACTAACCCAAGCGGGTCATACTAACCCAAGCGGGTCAAGCATACCAGCTGAAGTCATATCACTCTATCAGTTTAGAAACAAGAACTAATGTCAAGTGCAGTCCTTTATGTTTGTGGTGTATGATGCATGTTTAATCATCCCCAGGAGTAATCAGATACTTTCAGTCTTCAAGACTGATTCCAAATTATTTTCAGTACAAAATATAAGTATTCATGAGAGATGGATTGATTTATATTAGTACATGTATAAAAAAAAGTTTGTCAAAAATAAACTTTGTCAACAAAAAAAGTTGGTCGTAAAGAATGTTGGTTGAAAAAAAAAATGTTGGTCGTAAAAAAAAGTTGGGTCGAAATCATTCAAAGCAGTAATATCATTAAATCATCTCTCCCCTCATAATAAATAGCAACATACCAGGCTGCTGTGAGATAAGACGCTATCAGGTCACTCTTATCACCTCACGTTCCTTTTACATGGATCTCAACTGTGGTATTAGCAGGTAGGTCAGCTCTAAACTAAACAACATTTCTACAAATTGTATATAGAAACATTTTCCACTAAATAGTAATCTGTCGGCAGGGTTCAGCTTCTTGATACATCTACACCCATACAGTATGAGTGGCTTTAGGCCCAGTATACGTCCACAATTATCAAACTCTCAAACTGATAATTACAAATATCTGGATTACATTTTAAAAAGATTGGATTTAGTTTGTGAGGTTTGTGTACCACGAGTCAACGTGTACTTGTACTTCCTTATCTGTCATGGAACACCCACACCCTAGGATCTCAGATTGTAGCTAATTGTCAGAATTGTAGAGGAATACATCTTGATTTATTTGTTAAATAATTATGTGTTGTCTTTGACTAGCAAATATGGCGACCGCCACGTCATGTGATGTTTACCTCCCGGAGCTAGATAACAGAGATTACCGAGTGAGTAGACAAATACTACATCTTCACGATATCATATCATTTATATATATTTCATATTTCTTGAACTAAATGTTCCTTGTTGATTCAGAATCTAAGTAATAGGAGATTTGCATAGCCACCATTTTGAATCTTGATTCGCATGGAATTATGGGACTAATGGTACAGTATAAAACCTATGCAAAACATGCCATGTTCAGCATGGGATATCTATCAATGCTCTAATGTCAATATCCATGTGTTATACAAGTTTCAATGACACAATTTAAGTCCCCATAATTCCCATCATGCATTTGGTTTTCATAGATCATTAGTAGTATACAAGCTCTGATATCGGTGAAAACATGACTGCAATTTTTTATGTTATACCTTTTTATCTAATATATAAAGCTCTAGAAGGTTTTTTTTATCACACATTTTCTGGGAATCTGTGATCTCCCCATCTGTCTTTTTGGTCTGTCTGGAGGACAATATATGTGGTTTGTGACGGTATCTAGGGTGAAAATGTGATTTTGAAGCCTTTTTTAAATTGGGATCTACACACTCTATTTATAGCCTGGGAAAGCCCCTGTGAGATACTATGTTACTTCCAGGGGGACCTGACTACATGCAGTGGAGTGGGAGAGTGAAGAATAGAGAGATGTCAAGGAATGCATCAGCGCTAAAAAAAAATGGCGGAAGACCGGGTCCTCTGGGTGCGACTGTGGTCGCCTGCTCGCGATGCCCACACTCCACTTATTTGTGAAAAGTTGCGCACAGGGTCTGGTGCCTGGCTCTTTGGGTACACGCCTCTTTTTTTATAGCATTTTTTAGTATTCTATAGAATAAATACTGAAACTAACCCTAAACCTAACCTTTAATTGGTCGTCCTAAGTCCGTAAAGGGTGTAGTTGACTGTCCCATATAACATTTTACTTATAAAAGCACTGATTTAGCGATGGCCGTTTTTGCGTTGCAAGGCTAGCAAAATGGGGTCGTATGATTTGGTTTCTGAGTCGCGGGTCCGCACTACGAAAATAGGGGTCCGCACTAGGAGGACCCAAATGCGCTGTTGCTTTCCTTGACATGTATGGAAGAAGAGGGGAGGGAGAGGGGGAGGGTATTGGAGAGGGGGAGGGGGAGGGAAAGAAGAGGGGGAGGGAAAACAGGGAGGGAGAGGATGTAGGGGAAGGGAGACAGGAGAGGGGGAGAAAGCGGGCAGGGGGAGCATGAGGAAGAGGGGAGAATCGGAGATGGGGTTGGGAGAGAAAAACAGGTATAAGAGACAGAGATGGGGGCAAGGATAAAGAGGGCAAGGGGGATGTGTGGGGAGAGAGGGGGACCATCCGGAAAGAACCTGATGAGAATGTGGTACAAGGGACACTATTGCACTGTCCAAGATGTTTGTTTTTTCATGGCCCACAAGCCGATAGACGAGTGGGTTATGAAAAAAAAAAAAAACATCAAGTAAAATTGAACATTTTCTCCCAGACACTGGGGGAAGGCCAGCTGTATAAGGTGAACAATATTGGTAAAACTTTAAAAAATGGTTATAACTATTTATTGTTTTTGAAACTGATACTCAAAGTTGATCACTATTGACACAGGAGGTGCTCAAGGACCAGCGGGTTAACCTTGTGCATGACCTCATTGTGGATGAGTCACTCTACTCTCACATCATACAGTACAGACTCATTGACTCTGATACCTGCAGACACATAAAGGCAAGTAAAAGAAATACCAATCCCTTTGCAATATAAGAATAAGATGTCGGATCAACATACGATGGACACTAAAACCTTTCAAGAATATACACCAATAGACTTTTATTTTGCTTCTAGTAAACATGTGTAGTATTTGGGTATCACAAATACTCTATACAGCTACATTGGGTATGGAGTTACAGTCTATTCCACCAGGGGTTTGTAGTACAGTGCTTTATGTATACTCCTATATGGACCAACAGATGTCCTTCTTATGCACTGCAGCTTATATTGTTATTTACCACTGTATTGTCTTACGTATGTGTACTCTGTGTTCTCTGTGTAACATTTATATGGTGTTGTGACACCCTATTTGTCTTATGTGTAATGTATGGACTAGTCCCAGAGTGGCTGGTCTTGTTTAGGCTCAGTACTCCCGTTTAGTACTGGCCTCCCGAGCCATGTTTATGTGTGTGGAGAATAAAGAGGTGATTGCTGACCTGAGTTAGTGTTGAGTCACTACACATGGGTGATTATGCTTGATAGCAATGCAGATATTTGAACAGAGGAGGGCCAAGAATTCTTCACAAAACAATATTAGCCATTCCAATAACCCCCTTTACGAATTCTGTCTCCAGTGCGTACCAGTAACTGCGGGATGAACTTCTGTCATTCTGCGCATGCGCAGTCCAGTTGACTCACCTAGCTATGCGGGCCGAACCGCACCCGGGCTACCGCTGGACGTGCAGGGGTGTGTGTCTGCCTAGGAGCACACGGCCGCTGACCCCCTGCAGCCCGTACACCTATGCTTGCTTGTTTTTGTTGATACACTGTTACGAAAGTTGCTATATGCTAAAATCTAGCGGATAAAATGTCCTCTTGTTAAGCATGACCAATCTTAACATGTCATTTGATAATATTGGATAGCTTACAGTATCATGCAATAACTCAAATTCTGAGAGAAAAAGCAGAAAGTTAGAAGCCTATGGTTAATACATAAGGCTCCTGTGATTTGCCCGCCTAGCTCGTAGTTCAGCCGTTTTCCGCCGCTTTTGGTATGGCGCTACTGTTAATATGTAAAGTACAGTATTTGTTTCCTCTTTAGGCAAATTATTTCATTACAACATTATAAATACTCTCTCACTCTTATGTATTTCACACTGTGCCCGCTAACATATTAACAAATAAAGGCAATAGTAAAAGTACATTGCTCTTGTCCTGTTTTACAAAGCATATTTAGATTAGCAGCTTAAAAGACCGGGTTCAATACATATTGACTGGCCTTTCAAATTGCAATCTATTTTATCTATATGTATCATGGAAAATGGTCAATATTGGGACATAAAAAATAAAGTACAATTATTCGTAGAAGATTCCTAAAGATATATGTACTCATCTTGCTCAACTTAATGTTTTATGCTTATGCATTGTTGCTTTGATAGGTAATTCCATATTGTCTTCCACTGGTTTTATGTTTTATCGCATGTTTTCTTATTTCTCTTAGCGTATCAATGAATCAATGTTAACTTTGCAGCTTTTAATTATTATCATACAACATTTCTTCCATACTCCATATTTTAAATTGTCATGAATTATGTACTTTAGGAATCAATGAAATATACCTGATATCGTGAAACACGCATACTATGGCCAAATTTACATTGTAGGACATGCAATCTACCAAGCAAGCAAGTAGGATCATAGATGAGGTGGAAGACATGAAAGACAAGCGCTACTTCTACATGCTTCTCTGGGTGCTGAGGGACACAGAGCATGAGCATCTGGTGAAGCTGCTCTACCCACATCAAGAGTTACCACCCAGGCCTATACTGACCACCACGGGCACACCCCGGCAGATAAATGAGCAGAATGGTATAGATTTCAATCCTTAAAAGTATGTGAGTGAGTGAGTGAGTGAGTGAGTGAGTGAGTTTGGTTGCTTCACGCCCTTATCAACATATCAAGGGCGGGAGAGCTGAGAGGGAGTGAGTGAGTTAGTGATTGAGTGAGATTGGTTGCTTTACGCCCTTATCAACACATTTTATATGGTTATATCAAGGGCGGGAGAGCTGAGAGGGAGTGAGTGAGTGAGATTGGTTGCTTTACGCCCTTATCAACACATTTAATATGGTTATATCAAGGGCGGGAGAGCTGAGAGGGAGTGAGTGAGTGAGATTGGTTGCTTTACGCCCTTATCAACACATTTAATATGGTTATATCAAGGGCGGGAGAGCTGAGAGGGAGTGAGTGAGTGAGATCGGTTGCTTTACGCCCTTATCAACACATTTAATATGGTTATATCAAGCTGAGAGTGAGGCACTTCATGGTCATAACCAGGACCACTAAAAGTATGTGATGTGGTGCTAGGTATGTGATAAGGTTCATACCTAACTATCAATTTAGCTTGCTGATTCAGGAAAACAGCAATTTGGAAGCACCCATAAAACAGTAAGACCGCTCTGTATTTTTTCCCCTCAGCTCTAAATTTGATGAAACATGAAACGTAACTGTTCCTTCTTTCATGTCCTTTCTGCAGATCTAACCCAACTAAGACGTTCCCTGAAGCATTATATCATCTCCAACCTTGGACGAGTGAAGGTACGACCTTGGGACAATAACCTGGAGAAGCAAGAATTTGATGAAGTATACTTCCCTCTCAAGCTGTCTCACGTCACCTACAACAGAGATGGTTCTAAGAAGAAAGAAGCACTTAAAGGCTTTAATGAAGTTTTTCCTATTGATGTCAGCAAAAAGATTGTAGTATGTGGTGCTGGAGGTGTTGGGAAATCTATGAGTGTTAATAAACTCACATATGACTGGGCAAGGGATCGCGGGCCGTTGCAATGTTTTGAGTTTGTGCTTCCAATTAGCTTAAGTGCTTTACGCTTAGGTGAAGATTTGATTGATCATATTTTTGCTAACCTCTTTCCCCAACATCAGAACACAGACAAATACAAGCAGACACTCAGGATGTTCATCATAGACCATCCAGATAAAATACTCTTTAACCTGGATGGCTTTGATGAAGTGTCCAAAGTACAAGAATGTGTGTGTCAGCTTTTCTCTGAACTCTTGTTTCCAGGTGTGGCATGTTTGATGACAACTAGAGAGTGGAGGGTTGGGGAGTTCCCTGGTACTGTGAACATGATTGTAGAGATAGAAGGTATTGAAGATGAGGACAGCCTGGGGAAGTTTCTTTCTTCCAGATCGTCAGGAGATCTAGATCTTAACAGGTTCTTAGAGGAAGAGTACAGAAGTGGCATGATAGATATGTTATCCATCCCATTATTAGCTCTGATTTGTGTGGAAATTTGGAAGAGGAACGGGAAGGGACTTCCTACATCAATGACAATCCTTTTCCTAGAGATCCTCCAGGAGTTCGCTGCCCAATACTTGAGCAAGGTAGGAAGCATACAGGAGGAAGATGATGATGATGAATCTGTTAGCTGGTCACATCATATGAAGCAAACATCTCTGGCAGAACTTTTGGCTAGCTTCCCCCAGATGAAGTTCAGCCAAAAACTTGGTAAATTGGCCTTTTTCTCAAAGTTCCATGACAATTGCTTTAACCAGGAGCAACTAGAGAGGAACATAGGGGAAGTTGGGTTCAGAGTAGGTTTCCTGCAGAGAATAGAGAGACAAGGTCTGCCAGTCAGAACCATCTTTGTGCACAAATTATTCCAAGACTTCTTTGCCGCTATGTATGTCTCTTCATTAGCTAAAAGTCAGGCTGGCGATGATGTGAAAAGACTACAGAAGATGTATGAGTTATGTTCATGGCAGATTGTCCATAACCATGAGATGTTCCTCAGATTTATTTCTGGTTTCAGTGTTAAGACCGGTGTTATGATTTACAACAATGTATATAGATCATTGACCCAAATGTATCAAACACAGCCTTCAAATCTTAATAGGCTTTTACTGAAATTTGAATGGGTACCAGAACAGGGAAATATGTTGCTTGGCTTCTTCGCTGAATTTTATGAGTCAATAAAACACACTGAGAACTTTGAATCATTGAATTATTTCAGGAAATACCTGACACAGTCTATTCAGATGATGCATGTCATTACCGTGAGGAACAGGGACAAATTTGACCAGTTTTGTTCTATTGTCAAACATAGACAACTTCCTAAAGACTTTAAGTTTGAACTAAATGCAGTTTCTGTTTCAGCTCTCTCAAATTTTCCTTATGAGCATGTACATAATCTTATATTGAAATGCTCTTCAAAGGTATTCCATTCGTTGCCACTGACCAGCACACCAAATATCCATGATATGTATGACTTGCGGAAGTTAAGAAATCTAGAAATGTTGTCTGTTCAGTCAATACCAGTTTGTGAAGAGGAAACAATAAAGAGTTTCTGTGAAGCTCTTAAAACTCTGCCAATGCTAAGGCGATTAGTCTTACAGCAAACAGGTCTGAACAAAGATACAGCAAGGTTGTTATCTTCATGTCTATCTGGTCTGACTCTGTTCACTGTAGGTGCTGACTTTGTTGGTAGTGGAGTAGAGGCTCTGGTTAAGGGATGTGGCAGTTCTATACAACTTCTTAACATCAGTTGTTGCAAGGCAACGCAGACATCTCTTGATATGTTGAGAGATAGGATATCCTCCCACTCACTTCCTAACTTGAACACTCTGCGCATTGCTGAGCCTGACCAGGGTGTAGAGATGAGACTGCCAGGATACATAGAGTGTCCTCAGTTTTATGAAGGTCTCAAGGTGCTTGGACTTGGTGGAGTGTGCACTAGGGCAACTCTCAGTAACTATGTGTACAATGCCCATTTCACAAACATGACTGATCTGTTTTTCTATGACAATCAGCTTGAATTGACCAATGATTTTTCTAATTTTGTAATTTTGAAATGCCCTTGTTTAGAGACCCTGTTCATTTCAGGCAACAGCATAGAGAAAAATGCTAAAGATGTTCTGGAAAATTGCCTCAAGGATGAAAAAACGCCTTTGAGATATGTTGATATTTTAGATCCTGACCAACAAAACAGGCTCTTATCCAATATCATGGCGAGCATGACTTTGTATGGCCTGACCTTCAGTTGAGATGGTGAGCCTATTAGATGGGTATGATAAATCTTCCCTAAACTGGTCTGTAAGCATAGAGATTAGGATTATGTGTATGAAAGTCATGAAGCAGAGATCGTTCGCATTTACAGAAGAGGATGCCTCTTCTTTTCACACTCCGTGGGACCTGGGTTATCTATCCACAGAATCCTTCAGTCTCTCAATAAATATTTCACAAGAAGCACCTAGTAAAAATGTGATGAAAATAAATAAAATATCTGAGATTCTCCTAGTGATATATACAAGATATTATATTGAACATCGTGAAAGATTTGAAACTGACTAGTGAGATCCTGTGATCCAGTCTGAAATGTTTATTGATTGATTATGGATGCATATTGGTGTTTGAGCTCCTGTGCTATATTAAAGTGGCTAAGATAGTTAAAACGAGTAGTCACAGAATCACATAAAACTTATTCAGTGTAACCATATTAGGATATGTGTGGCAATTTCTAAAGTATAGAGCACCAACATTGTTTCCTCATTCAATAATCATTAAATAAGTGTAATGAATAGACCAGATTTCAAATCACAGAATAGTAGCCGTCAAGTGGTGCCCCCACTCACTAAGTGACAAGGGATGTAACTAGCCTAAACCCAGGAGTCTATGGACAACATTTGGTCGAGCCTGGCATTATGTAACACCAGATGCCAAACCCAACTGACAGTTCGAATATCTGTATGGCGTGCAAAAACGATTTTGCTCACTATCTTACCAAATATCTGATATAATATGAATGCTAGAGTTTTGATATCCACAGGAGTTAGTTAGGTAGGATAAGGTGAACCAAATACTAGAAAATGAAGTAGAAATTCCGTTACTCGATAATCTAGCCCACAACAGTGAGAAGTGCCACTTTAATATGCATATTAGGGATTGTGATACATTAATACAATAGGTAGTTATTAATAGTACGGAGGATAAGGGAAAAATTGTTCATTTTGTGATATATCTAACGAGATTTGGTACACAGGTACTATAACCCATTACAGTTCATTTCAAAACGAGACCCCAACTTGATTTGGTGTGTGGCAGCTGTGGCTATACCTATGTATTCAGTGGCAAGGAACCCAAATATGACAAAACCTAGGATTTAAAAAACAAGATGGCCGACATGAGGGCAGGACTGGCAGGGGACATGTTGTAGCCACCATAGAGGCTTTTTTTTAAAATTCATTTAAGGCCAATAGAATATTTAAATAGTTCACATGAAAAAACGCACTGTCCACCATGGACTAATTTGAGGCTTTGCCTTGTTAATAAAATTATATTAGAGTAAATCTCACTCTACTTCATTTACCTTAGAAATATAATCCATTATCACTTACTACTGAAACTGGCATAATATGGACTGCCTTATTTCATAAACTTTCTTGATTTAACTGGCTTTGTCCAATTAATACCGTACAGAACAGAACTAAACTAAAACTAGCCATCACACCAATCACATGAAATCCACACATATTATATGAACAGATACAAAACTATAAGGCTCTTCCAGAACCAATTACATTACTTCTCAACTATACAAATACAATCAGGTCATACCTTGGTAACTGCCGGTATGCCGGCATGGTAACTGCCGGAAGAGATGCTACCTCGTTGTAACATAAAGGCATGTAGACCTTTTTGTCAATTTTCCTTACCCATCTCATTTACCTCTGTGTAACTGTGATTATTTTTTGACGAATAAAAAACATCTTATCTTATCTTATCTTACCTTCATTCTACAATTCACACAACTTCTCTCCTGTAAATATCATTTCGCCAAGTCTTAAGCTTTAACATAAACATATCCAGGCTTATTGCTCATGTGGCGCCAGATATGTTTTACATCAACTGCATTGTGAAAAAAAAAGGAGTAATTATATTTCAAAACGTGTACATCAATTTGTTATTGATTGTGATAAAAGGATGCATTTCCAGTAGAGAATGTAAGTAATATTATAAATCAAGAGATTGGAGAAATTGGAAACTATGTACAGTACTGATAAATGAATAGTTCTGACATGTTTGTGTAATGGATACTATGTACAGTACTGATAAATGAATAGTTCTGACATGTTTGTGTAATGGATACTATGTACAGTACTGATAAATGAATAGTTCTGACATGTTTGTGTAATGGAAACTATGTACAGTACTGATAAATGAATAGTCCTGACATGTTTGTGTAATAACAACTTGCAAGGGTAATACACTAATGACCCTATTGTTGTCAGGGGCAGCAGGCACCATAAATCATATTACCGATTCACACAATTTGTAATACTATTGTTTTTATACTGTTTCCATTAGGAGGTTAGGGTATATTTTGTATTTTATTCATGATTTTCATAATGTATATTTCTAAATTAGATATATGGAGACTGTTAACATTCAATCTAGCAAGGATGAGAGTGGCAAAGCGGTTTGAACAACTTGAATTTCAATAATTATTAGTACTTTAGGCTATTTCTATTATTTCGGCGATGTATGGTTGTCACTACTGGCTGTAATTTAAATGAGAACAAACTTTGAATTGATCTGGTTAAGTAGAGCTCTCAATGAAAACTTGTTTGTTTATGTAATGTGTGTATAATTTTGTTTTATTTTGAGATGAGAGGAATATTATTTCCCTATGTCGTTTAACTCAGGCAACGTATGAAAACGCGTTTTTCCATGTGAATTATTATTATAATAAAAGATTTGGCCTCTAAATGAAATAATTTTTTAAAAACAGAAGTCACTTGTATACATACGTCATCGTTCAGGTTGGAAGATGTTTTCCTAGTTGACACATGGCTCTCAGAGAACCGGCAATGGTGATAGATGTACCTTAGCCTGTCAGTTATGTTGGCTCATCTTGACCAGTCACAGTCCCAGGCTTATGCAGCTTGCGTCGGCCATCTGTATATCATGTGTGAAGAGTGTTTGGATTGCCTTGACTGAAATAAATGAATAAAATTTAAAAACAAGTGTTGATCGTTGATTATGATAACACCAAGAAATAATCGAACAAATGAACAACAAATGAGTGCATTGTTTTTCCCGAGTGGCGAAGCCATGATATATATATTTTAGCCTTATTTAATCATTATTTACCTTCAGTTAATGTCTCACAACCCTCTGACTCGGCAAAAGCACTACGTCGCGTCATGAAATGAGCGTCATTGATTGGCGCAACTAAATTTACGCAACCAATCAAAAGAGGGGACTAATTTGGTTGCATTCGAAAAGCAGCCCCCACTAGTGAAATCTACACATGCATATTACACATGCATATATATGGAATGGGCTAATCAGGCCATGTTTTTGTGGATACGCACACCTATCATAGCACAAAGTGATTTATTTTACAGTCCAGCTGTAAATAACATGAAAAATAAAGGATAACGATAACAGAAAGTTGGGCTGTGTATAAAACATATTATAAACAAAGCGGACTATGAACAAAGTGAACAGACCAGCCGTTCTTAAATATTTGATGTCACCATTGACCATATTAAATTATGTTTTGAGGGGACAAGTGTTTTTTTCCCAAATCAATTTCATTCATCATAAGTAACATGAACAAAATTACTAGTCCTTACCAAATGTTGGTCGTCTGGGGCGAGCGTTAATGGTGAACCATGCAGGATTCCAGCAGATTGATGTCCTCATTTGTGACTAAAGGTAGATCTGAGAGTAGAAACTGCAGGAAATGTTTAAGTGCCAAGATGTAGCTAAAGACACCGCTGTCCGTGATGAATACAGGCTTCTTGGAGAGGACTGCTATAGCTGAAGTTTGGAGATCAAGTTCATTCTGGAGATAGAAGATGATTTTTTCGTAACACGACCACATTGTGTCCTTACATTGTTGCTTAGTTTCTGCATGATGACGATGCAGTTTCTTGGGGTCTGTGCAGGCAGCTTGCCCTGCACCTCCCACTTTCTAACCTTGTGATAGGTAGCGCCACTTCAAAGCTGTTTGGTCTGGTTAGTGAGGAAAGGAGGAGAGGGCCCAGGGTTGGAGTGTGGTAGTGATGGGGATGTGTGATATGTGCCGATCGTGTACACTACCAGCAGCAACCCTTAATCCGATTGAATAATTTTGATATTAATTTTAAGCAGCTTGGCAAGTGAGAGAAAATATGCCAGCTAGTGAGTCTGTGAGGATTATCGGGTGGACGTTGAAGCTATGGGCTGCTTTGAGGACAGCATGGATGGCTGCTAGCTTGCAGTCCATGATGCTGAAGGTCTCTGGGAGCCAAACAGAGTAATTGCCGTGAGGGGAGTGGAAGGCTGCGGACGTGCCGGTCCCCAGGATCTTGGATCCATCGGTGTCGAACTCCATGGAGTGTTCCTCGAGTTGGGTGATGGCCCTTTCATGGACGAGAACGTCTGTGACATCAAGGAGATGCTGCCGGAGGGGGTGATCTGGGGTACGGAGGACCCTGTCAACGAAGACCAGTCTCCTGAAGGCGGACCTATGCCCTGTTGGGATCTGACCTGTGGTGAGGTAGAGGGTGTCGAGAGGTGTCAAGTTTGGGGCGTTTGTGACAACCCTGATGGCTGTGGCCTGTGCCCTGGCTAGGATTCTGCTGGTGGTGGGGCCCGCATCCGTGACGACCGGGGCTCCATACTCCAGGAAGGAGCCCACTGTCACCTTAAGGATGATGTTGAGGACGTGCGGTGGTGGGCCAAGACCCGGAGAGCATTGGTGCTCCGAGAGCATTTCAGCAAGGTTTTCTTGGCGAGCATTTGAGTGCAGTTTTCCTGGCTTGGGCGATAAAGGAGAGGCTCTTGTCCAGAGTTACACCCAGGTATTGGTGCTTGGAGGTCCATTCTATCTTCTGGCTACATGCGGTGAGCTCATTCTGTTTAGGGATGCGTACTCCGAAAACCATGGCCCGTGATTTACGGCAGGATATGTTATATGAATCCAGCCTCTGCTATGGCGTTTGTGAGGTCCAGGAGTCTGAGCTCTGCGGAGTGGGTTATTTCCCTGTACATAGAGTGCAAGGTCGTCAGCATAGGTGACGAAGCCCTCCTGTGCCTGTAGTGGAATGTTGAAGACATTGTTGACGGAGTAATTTAAGAGGTGCGGGGATATTGCCCTACCCTGTGGGGTGCCTCTCCGGAAAGTGAAAGTCTGAGATGGTGTCACGGAATTTAACGGAAGCTGTTCTGGAGCTGAGAAGGCTGCTAAGGAAGCTGACTGTGTGGCCCGTGAAGCCGTCCTTTATCATGTGCCTCAGGATTGTCCTGGGGTCCATAATGTCGAAGGCGGCGGCTATGTCAATGAAGACGGCCACACAGGTCTGCTTCTTGCTGTTGCAGGCCAGGGAAGCTTGGTGGCAGAGAGTGGGGGCGAGGTCCAGCTTCGAATTTCGGCAGTGGTTGTAGATATTGTGTATGTGTAGGATGCCTGAGCTGGTGGGGACTGATGGAAAGGGATTCAACCTCCTCGCCGAATTGGAAGCGCCGGGAGATGTCATCAGCAGAGAGGCCTGCCTTTAGGAATATAGCCAGACCCCTGTGGCGGCGGTCTGTTTGGTCTTTGCGGCGTCCACAGTCCTGGTGGCGGCGGTGGGCCTTTTCTTCGGGAGGGGCCAGCTCCTTCTCGGAGCCACGTCATTCCCTTCGGCATTCTCTGTTCCAGTTAATGTCTGGAGGTTTGGGTGACCCATCACCAGACCACGCAGGGGTTGCCCCTTCCCGCGTTTGGTCAGAGGTGGTTCTCTCAACATCCGGCATGTGAAATGCCGCAGAGGCGGGGCGGGAGAATTCCACGGGGATCTGCATGGATGTGCTTTTGTATCCCTTGTGTTTGTCGATGCCTGGAGGTTTGGGGGGCCATCCTCAGAACCAGCGGGGGTTGGCCCTTCCCGCGTTGGGTCAGGGATGACTCCCTCCGAGTTTATCATATGATAGGTTGGAGAGGAGGGAGGCGGGGTTTCGGTGAGGGTTGAAGGCGTGGTGCTGTCAGCGTCGAAGCCGGGGCTGGTAATGGTCTGGCCCAGGTTTATGAGGCTGCCGTCATTATCGGAGGATGCAGAGGTGCTGGAGGAGATCAGGAGGCCCTGCTTGTTGAGGAACCGGAAGTCTGCCGCGCTTTGTGGAGGGCTCTAAAAATCAGAACATTTCAATAAAGAGATCTTGTGATATAAACACTTGGAAAAATATCAATTTTGCGAATTGTGACTCATTTTCCTGAAACACAGCACAATTGTCAAGATGAGGAAAATTTGATTCATTTCTTCATTTCTAACTTGACGGCTTCACACTCCACTCTCCACATTGACCAACTCTCAACTTGAATTTTGACCAAACTCCAACGTTTACCGACTTTACTTATAATGCTACTAAGTTTAATTGTTTCCATATCATTGAAGCCCCTGTTCTAATATGGGATTTGCATAGCCGCCATTTTGAATCTTGATCCGCATGGAATTATGGGACTAATGGTACAGTGTAAATTCTATAGAAAACATGCCATGTTCAGCATGGACTATTTATCAATGTTCTAATGTCAATATCCATGTGTTATACATGTTTCCATGACAAAAGTCTTCACCCTTCCCATCATGCTTTCATAGTCATTTATACAAGCTTTGATATTGGTGAAAACATTTTTGCAATTTTCGAGGAAAATGTTGCCAATCATTTGTATGCCAAATTTCAACAGAATCCATCCCGTGATACACTGTAATAGACATGCGCAGTGGCACATGCAAACCCCCTATAGTTATACCTGGAGGAGCGGTGAAGAACTCTCTCCGGGTGGATATCAACCCAATACCTTCACCAGTTCAATAGAACAGAGATTAAAGTCACCTTTTCACTTGTCTTTTATTTAAAATAATATTTCCATATCAACAGGGTTATACCACAGGATACTAAAAGTAGAATTCCATGATTTTCACCGGATGTGTTTGCATTTATTTCCCTGATTCATAACAAATATTTAATGATGTTGGTCTGATTTGTATTTTAATATGCATTATATTATATTTGCATCGCCCTGCGAGCCTCCATGTATTTGGTATTATATGTCTGAGGGTTATATACCCACGATTATTAAGTCGGCAGAAAGCCCTTTTCTCAGCCTAACTCTGGAATTAATTCCATGTAGGTCAAATGTCTTCATCTATGAATTTTATTCCATAATATTGCATACTATTAACTTAATTATGCCATTTTTCATAATTACGTTACTACAAAATTCATTTCAAACACCTTTGTCTTCCTGCCCCCCTATGTGGGTTAAAGGGTGGGGAACCTGGGGCAAAATGCACAGCCGCTGTGGGCTGGTTGACTAAAATGATATTTGATAATTAAAATGCAAATTAAATAGATGAAATATTCGTTTTATATATAATATTTTACAAAGGTCTAGTCAGTTGAAAAATGCACTACGAATATGTTTAGGCATCGTGCTAAAACAAGGATTAAGTGAAATGCTCACCATTGTTCTTGAGTTAGGCGACCATGCGGTTCCTACCCACTGTTTCGCTCTGTCTTTGTAATCAGCACACTTTAGAAAGAGAGGCAAAGAATACATGTACAGGAGAGGGATTAATACATTACATGTAGCATTGATAATATTTTTCGAAACAAATAACATCCAAACTAGACTCTCTACATGGACTAGACAGTTTCGGAATACAGGAACGTTCAAAATAGGCTAAAATAATTTATCTGAACTTAATTATGAATAATTAAATTATTCTAATGATAACAGCTGAACCTTCTAGCTGACCTAGAAAATACACAAAATATAACACCTAGGCCACACACAAACATGAAACACACATACCAAGCACAGGCCACGCCGAATCTTCGAGCTGACCTACCCAACACACAAACCACAACAGCCCAACAATGCTCCAACAAAAAATAAATGTCGAACTCATCACCCACTGTATTGTATTGTAACAGCATTGTATTAATATTGTGTTAGCAGCAGCTATCATAGCACTAGAATTAGATCAACTAGAACCAGTGTGAGTCAGTCGTTAGACACAGCAGTGGACAGAAAACCATGGAATTCAGCAATGAAATATATACCCGTGAGACCATGTCTAGGTTAAAATTGATGTGCGAAATGACTATGTATCTTCATTGTACTTGACTACTTGTGAAATGATTTGACTTATTGATTTGCTGTATAAACATTCTAAAAAAAAAGGAGAAATAAACAGCCAAATGAACATTAAAAACGAGTTTGATGGTTCAGTCCATAGGTTTTATTCAGTTTTCATACTCTAAAGCCACCATACCGAGTAATCTGTTGACAAATAATGGGTTACTATGCAAAAGGACTGGAGCTAACAACCAGACTGGGATAATCCAATGAAAATCCTTAATCTGGGGTGTTTGTTACGTCACATATAACATGACGTCACGTCGGAAGAGCGTTTGACTCACTTTGTGGTAGCACGTCGCAGCGACAGCATCGTAAACATCAGCATTGATAATTATTATTACTGTTACTGTTTCATGCATTAGAATGTATTTGATATTAATTAATAACGTAAGGAGTAACATGAAAAACGCAGTGTAGTAGAATTTGAAGTTTACAGGTAGAAATGACCATCACTGGACTTGAATTGTAATGACGACTGTGTAAACTGGAATTAAGGTTAATGCAAATGTTAGTATAAGAACTGTATTTGTAGAAGATTAATACGATCTATAAGTTGGAATGAGAACATAAACTTAAAAGAGTGAGTGAGTAATGGTTGCTTAATGCCATGACGACATCCAATTTAAGTGGAGTCATATTCATGGCGGTGAGGGTTATTGAAATCAGATGAGAGGAGTAAAATGATTTAGTTTACAGTCCAGCTGTAAAAAATTGAAAACAAAAATTAGAGAACATGAAGAAAACAAGAAAGCAATAATTAGCTGATTGGTTGATTAGTACAATTTAGTTGATAGTTGGAAGTTGATTAGATTGAGTGCCTAATGGCACAAGGATGCGAGACCGGTACTAATTTGTCTAATTTTTCCTTTATACGAACAGTAAAGTCAGAAAGCCAATCATAAAGTCGAAATTGTCAATCAGTCAAATTAGTCCATTGATTTAATTATAAATACACTGGAGGTACACTGAGGGTACACTGAAGATACAATGGGGGGTACACTTGAGGTACACTCGGGGGTACTTAAAATTTCGGTCAAAAGCTGTGTCTATAGCCTACAATTGATAGACAATTCTAGCTAGGTAGTGGAGAGGGATTGCACCCCCTGGACCCCCTATTGGGGAGTGGGAACCCAGGGGTAATCCCCAGGAAAATTGGAAAAATTAAGGTGAATATTTATCGGGGTGTGCCCCCCAACACCAACCACAGCAGAAGGCTGGTCCCCTCCTGCACCCTACCCTCATGTATACAATTTGAACACTGAAATCTGAGAATTATGCTGAAAATACACCAGAAGCCACCAATTTGTATACTGCCCCCAGCAGCTTTATGCAGCGCCCTAGGAAACAGGGCATGTATGTCTCAGAAAATATGGTCCCCCCTACTACCACACAAATCCCCCCAATCCAACCTTAATAAAAACCCTGTTGATACAGTTTATATTTAAATATTGACATTTATAATAGGAATATTTTGTAACCACTGAAATTATTTAGAGAGGAATTAGTTGGGAATTATCTCATCTAAGGAATATTCCAGTTTTCTAACTACCTTTTATAAGAGAAAGGTGTAATCACCCGAAAATGAAAATTGCATTATTACTAAAGTGGAAAATTTCTTTTAATTTGAAATAATGTACATAGAGGAATGACCACTTTACAGTATAGACTGAACAAGGTAAAATAAGACAAGGAAGGTTTTAAGTTTATAGATTGAGAACGTTTATTTTTGATTAATCGACTAAAGCCTTCAGTAAACCTGAAGCAAAAAGTTGGGCAGGAGATGAGTTTAAAGGTTTATCGTTTAACGATCGTTTTTAACAGTGGGCGATAATATGGTATTTAGGTCTGCCGAGTGTGGCAATGTGTATAAGGCTTAGAATCAAATCCAAATCAGCAAATTTCTCACAATTCCAACCATATTTGTTCATTTATCAACATGACAGAATTACGCACTGTTGGTCGGGAAAAAGTTGGTCCGAAAAAAAGTTGGTCGGGAAAAAAGTAGGTCGGGGGAAAAAGTAGGTCGAAAAAAAGTTGGTCGGGAAAAAAAGTAGGTCGAAAATAACTTAGTCGAAAAAAAGTAGGTTGGAAAAAAAGTTGGTCGAAAATAAGTTAGTCGAAAAAAAGTAGGTCGGAAAAAAAGTTTGTCGAAAAAAAGTAGGTCGAAAAAAAAGTAAGTCGGGAAAAAAGTAGGTCGGAAAAAAGTTGGTCGAAAAAAAAGTAGGTCGAAAAAAAAGTAGGTCGAAAAAAAAGTAGGTCGGAAAAAAAAGTTGGTCGAAAATAAGTTAGTCGAAAAAAAGTAGGTCGGAAAAAAAGTAAGTCGGGAAAAAGGTAGGTCGAAAAAAAAGTAGGTCGGAAAAAGGTCAGAAAAAAAAGTTGGTCGAAAATAACTTAGTCGAAAAAAAGTTGGTCGAAAATAAGTTAGTCGGAAAAAAGTAGGCCGGAAAAAAAAGTTTGTCGAAAAAAAGTAGGTCGGAAAAAAGTAAGTCGGGAAAAAAGTAGGTCGGAAAAAAAAGTTGGTCGAAAATAACTCGAAAGTTGGTCGAAAATAAGTTAGTCGAAAAAAAAGTTATTCGAAAAAAAATTGTCTGAAATTTTTTTTCCTGGGGGGGGGGGGGGGGGGGGGGGGGGCATGCCCCCAGACCCCCCTAGCAGGCTTTGTGCCATCGGCGCTCACACCTCCATAGGTAAGATTTTCAGAAAATGTACAATTCACTTTCACCAAATGTACATTTTTTTTAATGACCCATACCAGTGGAAGGAGGATCAAACAGCACAACCAAACCTATTTGCCATGCATGAATTATCAGAGTATATGCGATGTGACTCATTTTCCTGAAACACATCAGTTACTCATTTTCCTGAAACACATCACATACAACAGAGAGAGGGTATCAGATTGCGCGCCACGTTCCGGTCTACCGCCACGAGCCACCACCAAGCCAAACTGAGCCACCACCAAGTGGAAATGTCAACAAAGTACCACGTGCTCTGCTGTTAATCTCGTAAATCACACGGGTCAGATTTTGAAAAGTTGTAGCATTGGCAAATCTACATTCTAATTAATTTGGTAAATAATACGTAAATTCGACTAAATTGGAGTACATTCGGCATTGCATTCATTCTACCAATTGGTTTGGTTAGGTTTAACTTTCTTTTAAACTTTATTTCGTCTGAAATTCGGGTTATTTGTAAAGATTGGGAAAGTTCAATTGTACACTTTCTGAAAATCGGACCCGACACATCGTTCGTGTGTATACACACTAGTATCTAAATAAAAAAACGCCATGAGAGAAAGGATTCTCGACATATTAACAGACTAATAGAATAATTAGTTTTTAGTCTCGCATCCTTAATAACTAAATACAAACAGTGATCGGATCAGAAGAAAGTCAAAACAAAACGGACTCTATCTACCAGAAGAGGGAACCCTGGAGGACCTGTGTTGTATTACAGAGGGCTAGACCCTTTTTATCGTCACTTTGAAATAAATGTATTTTGAAAAGAAAGTGGAAATAAGAGTTATTACATAAATTCACATCTCCACAAGAAGCTTCCTCTCGCTCCGATCTCAGTGCAGCCACTCAGATTCTACCCCAAAAAAGTATCACCAGACCCTCACAAAACATTTCAGAACATGCTTTCTTACACATTCATATTTGTTTAAATCCTTTGAATATTTGCGGAGCAGCTGAGGGAAATAGGCGAGTATTTTGACAGGGATGCCAGCTTCTAGCAAAAAAAGCATGAAAAGTCTATTTTGTTAGAAATCCTTTATTAAAAAAAGTATAAAAAAGATCCGAATAACTGCTCACAGTGAATCTAATGTATGATGAGGAACAACTGGCAGCATTGAAGTTGCGCCAACTGTTAGTTCCTGATTTTATTTGGTGCTTGTAATTGTATCTAACAGAGCACACAAATAAAACCAGGGATTGTCAGAAGCATTGCAGACCAAGCAGTCCAACAGGCCAACCATAACTAGTCATCTCAGCTACAAGCAATAACATATGTACAAGACAGAAGCTAAATCTACGTCCAAAAGACATGGGTGGGTTAGGCTCGGCCAGACAAGTTAAGGGCCTAGTTCACTAAACCGAATCTCATGCTGAGAATCAGCTTGGTGGATTAGGCCCTGTATGCACTGTTATTGCAAGTCATTATGGTGGAAAGCACATTTTTTTTATTACTATTACGGCCATCCATGCGCTTCCTATGTTGGGCAACACAGGTGATTTTAAGTTGTGATCTACTGATGGGGACACCAATTTTATTCACAAATGAATCAATAAACCCGATAATTATTTGCATTGGTTTAGCAGTATCATATTATCATATGACATTTCATGTAACAATACACAATGTTACTATAGTTTGACATTACATGTAATAAACACAATGTTACCATAGTTTACATCGACATCATGGCAATAATACTCCAGGCAATATATTATTGGTGATATAAAAGATTAAACAAACGAAAGTTCAAACATCTGTATGATGAAATAAAACTCATTTTTTTAAAAACAAGGTAAGAATTCTTAATGGCACTAGAGCCAGATATAGGGCTTATTTATTGAGATCCATTATCTACAAAAAATACCGTAATTTCAGCAAAATGCGCCGATGCTGGAGATGTGGGGTGGCCTACTGGTCTAAAGCCTCATTGACATCAGTAGCTCTTTATGGGTTTGAACCCAGGTGCGGCTCCAATTTCACCTCCTCCCGCAAGGTACCGTACTAGAAGAAAACCACCATTAATCTAGTCCTGCTAAAAAATGTAAAAAGAAAAAACATTTTTCAAAATATGGTTGTCTGTTATCCGAATATGTGGTTGTCCGCTCACACTGAAGGTAGGTAAAAGCAGGTTCATTTGTGGTTGTTGGCCTAGCTGACACATCTAGGTGTGAGGAACAACTGGCAGCATTGAAGTTGCGCCAACTGTTAGTTCCTGATTTTATTTGGTGCTTGTAATTGTATCTAACAGAGCACACAAATAAAACCAGGGATTGTCAGAAGCATTGCAGATGAAGCAGTGTCTTTGCATAAAAGCTATTGTATTCTACCTTTATGTGTAAGACGCATGCAACGATTTCTCTCATTATTTAGGAATGTATTTAAATTTGAGGACGAATTTGTTGTACCTCATAACATGAGGGGTGGGGGTAGACTTGAGGTTGGAAATTGAAGGAAGGAAAGAATACGTAGGAGTCTGTTTGGTAAAATCAGACTGCTGTGGAATACTCTGCCTGCAAATATGAGAAACCAAGTTGATGACCCTAAATTATTTAAACGAAATGTGAATAGATTATGCTGGAATAAGTTCCAAGCAAATGGTGATGTATGGGAGATACCTAACTCTCTGAGCTAGGGAATATTGTTATCATATTGACTAGGTATACAGCTGTCCCGATTTTGATAGGATGTATGAAGTAAGCTGATTCATGGCTACATATGCCTTAGGTCGTCGGCATTAGTCGATTGATGAGTTGAGATAATAATTGGAATAAAATAAATATGTATTAGGTAAAAATTATTGTGATAATATGACTGTCTTGCATCTTTGTGACACGGCGCAGGTGGTGGTGCTACTATCTGTTTTTATCACTCAAGTATTTTGTATAATTAATTGTTTTCATATATCATTTAATATTATTAAAAGAACATCATCATGTACTGAGATATAGTGTAAATATTGCATAATGTCTTGATGAATAAAACATTTAAAAACAAAGTCCAACAGGCAAACCACAACTAGTCTACAGGGTCTCTGTGCCTTTGGACTAAACAAATTCAAGCCTTTTCCAGCCCCATTTTAGTGATTTTTCAGGCCGACATCAATGATTTTTCAGAACCTACATGATGGGGACAGGGGGATGTAATTATTAACCTACATGATGGGGCCAGGGGGGTGTAATTATTAACCTACATGATGGGGCCAGGGGGATGTAATTATTAACCTACATGATGGGGACAGGGGGATGTAATTATTAACCTACATGATGGGGCCAGGGGGGATGTAATTATTAACCTACATGATGGGGCCAGGGGGGATGTAATTATTAACCTACATGATGGGGCCAGGGGGATGTAATTATTAACCTACATGATGGGGCCAGGGGCATGTAATTATTAACCTACATGATGGGGCCAGGGGGATGTAATTATTAACCTACATGATGGGGCCAGGGGGGATGTAATTATTAACCTACATGATGGGGCCAGGGGGATGTAATTATTAACCTACATGATGGGGCCAGGGGCATGTAATTATTAACCTACATGATGGGGCCAGGGGGATGTAATTATTAACCTACATGATGGGGCCAGGGGGATGTAATTATTAACCTACATGATGGGGCCAGGGGGGATGTAATTATTAACCTACATGATGGGGCCAGGGGGATGTAATTATTAACCTACATGATGGGGCCAGGGGGATGTAATTATTAACCTACATGATGGGGCCAGGGGGATGTAATTATTAACCTACATGATGGGGCCAGGGGGGATGTAATTATTAACCTACATGATGGGGCCAGGGGGATGTAATTATTAACCTACATGATGGGGCCAGGGGGATGTAATTATTAACCTACATGATGGGGCCAGGGGGATGTAATTATTAACCTACATGATGGGGCCAGGGGGATGTAATTATTAACCTACATGATGGGGCCAGGGGGATGTAATTATTAACCTACATGATGGGGCCAGGGGGATGTAATTATTAACCTACATGATGGGGCCAGGGCGGATGTAATTATTAACCTACATGATGGGGCCAGGGGGGATGTAATCATTAACCTACATGATGGGACCAGGGGGATGTAATTATTAACCTACATGATGGGGCCAGGGGGATTTAATTATTAACCTACATGATGGGGCCAGGGGGGATGTAATTATTAACCTACATGATGGGGCCAGGGGGATGTAATTATTAACCTACATGATGGGGCCAGGGGGGTGTAATCATTAACCTACATGATGGGGCCAGGGGGATGTAATCATTAACCTACATGATGGGGCCAGGGGGGTGTAATCATTAACCTACATGATGGGGCCAGGGGGATGTAATTATTAACCTACATGATGGGGCCAGGGGGATGTAATTATTGTTTTTCATGGGCCAATGATGTGTTTAACCGTTTTATATTCAGATTTTATAACAAACCCCATGTTTACAACTAGAATTACGTTATGATGGAGTCACTCTGTGGAAGGTGTGAGAGGGGCGAATCAGGGGAAAGTGTAGCCGGTGTACAGATCATTGGGCCCCAGGCTTGGACAATTGGGCCTGCCGGGCCTAGGACGTTTGGGCCCCGGGCAGCACGTTGCGTTCTGTTCTCAATTCTGGTTTCCCAAAGGAGGGGAGGGGGGCAAGAAAGCTAATTTTACCGCCTGTCTTAACCTGCTAGAATTGTCTCAGACATATAGGTCTAACCATCTAACGAGATGCTGAAATACTAAACCTTTTCGAAAATCAATGTCTTTTTCGGGCCTAGGCTACATAGGCTACATCATTGATGTTCTAAGCGCATTTAAGGGCAATTTTGATGCACAACATTAAAATTTGAGAATTTCAAGCCCTGAAGAGAAAGATATAATACAAGATATTACAATAAAATATTGATTTAGGTAATGGTATAAGTTCCTACAAATGAAAAACCAGGGCCCAAACGTCCAAGGCCAGGGCCCATACGTTCAAGGAGACTGAGAGTGAGACCCAATTGTTTAAGTCCGGGGGCCCAAACAACCAGGCCAGGGCCCAAACGTCCAGGGGCCCAATCCGCGAAAACGGGAACGAGCATGCATACTAGCCTATGTGTAGGCCTAGGAAGTGCGGGGCCGGGGGCCCAATGTTCCCGGGACCCAAACGTCCAGGAACTACTGTAGGAAACAGAATCTTCGAAACTTTCAAGGGCAAGGCTATTCAATGGATTCCAACAGGATTCAGAGTCCGTAAATTGATTTTCCAGGCCCTTCCACCAAAATGCCCCTTTCCAAGCTTACTTAGACCCGAGTTGTGTCTGTATGAACCCCGGGATGGGTATGAACAAATCAAGTAAAGACCGCGACCGCGAGTGGCGCGACCAAAACAGCAGTGGACAGAGTGGTTACTGTACATCGTGTAATATTAACACGAACCGGGACATAACAACACTGATCGTCATGACAGAGAGAAAGAACTGGATATAAAGGATGTGTATGCATGTATGATCAGACCATATTATTACACCATTTCTTCAAATACTCACTTGTTTGTCTTCGGAACCGTTTCCTCCTCGTGCTCGCATGGTCCTCGCCATCTTTAACCGGAAGGTCAAGGTCGAAAAACGACCGACGCGCCATCTACGAACACGACCACGCGCCATGTGGTGGGAAATTCAAATATAAGTTATTAACATGTAGAATCACTCAAGTACGTCAATTCCCAAATGTAGATGTGTATTTGAAAAGGATCAGACTATATTAAATAAATATTTTTATAGAAACAGCAATCTCGCAGATTCACGCGTGATCATGTGACAGGAAGAGATATTGGGAGTGTCGCATAGCAACGGCGCAGAGCGTTTATGCGCAGCAGACAAATATAGGACTGTAATTTGTAGGCCTATCATGGTCAGTTCTCACGAATTGGGGTCACTTGGGGCTATTTGGGGGTAAATTTTGAATTCATTGGAACTAGGCGCTAATCCTTCACATGATCGATTGTAGGCCTACACATGTAGGCCTATGTTTACCGATCCACATAGGAAATTGGGAACACCAATATAGGCCTAGGCTATAAGGCCTAAAATCCCTTCCAAAATTTAAAAAAGCATAAATTGTCTTGTGTTGCGTTCCAACGCCCTTGGACATAACATAGAAAGGGAGATGAATACAATTCTAAAATTTCTGTTTAATATTGTAGGCCTACAGCTGCTAAACTAAGTAGGCTAGGCCTAAAAATTCAGTAGGCCTATGAAAAAATAATGATATTTTGTCCATATTTTATTGAGATAGGCCTAGGGCCTAGGCCTATAGGCTATATTTCATGTTTTTCTGGGGCGTTGGAACAGGCGTTGGAATGCAACAATTAGTGTTGATTTATTACGGTATCACTGTTTTCTGGCACTTCTGTGATAGGCCTAATCTTTTTAATTTCTTCGACCAGTAAATTTATGTCAATTATAAGGGTGAATAATCATTAGGCCTATTAGGCCTATCAGTAAAGAGGTTAGAGTTAGGCCTAATTATTATTATAGTATTAAACCTCTTTGTTATCAGTCAATTAATTGTTCTCTCATGGTGCAATATGGCACCAGGGGAGTCATTGATCCGTGCTCACCTACATACCCCACCTATCTACAAACCCTAAAACCCTCTACTTCCTCTTCCGCCTTCTCTCTCCTACCTACTCACTCTGTCCTTGCTTTCCCTATAGGCAGGACCTAACCAAATTTATGGACAAAATTTGAAAAACTATAATATTTATAGCCTAGGCTATAGACCTAGATGCTTTAAGTGTAGGCCTTAACTTTTTGTTGACTAAGCTAGGCCTACCGTAGGCCTAGGCCTATAGGGTCAATGCACCATGAGTGGACCATTCAAGAAATGGGTACTGTAAGCATAACTTACTCGTACTAGTTTATGTTGAAGAGTGATTTATTGAGTAGTTCCCGCTAGGGGAAGAGGAGTGACCCGTGAGTCACTCCAGGTGGAGCCACCGTTACACTAGGCTTCTCTACATCTCTCCTCTCCGATGATGATGGAACATTTGACATCGAGATAACATAGTGTATGTAAAGTTTTGAGATTTCTAATATTTTATGTTTAGGAGTTGGGCTTAACTTTATATCTCCTCTATTAACCTTTTTGGTTCACTCTTGACTCTTGACGAGGTTCTCCTTTCTGGAGTGTTCTGTTACATTTTCCTTTATTCTGCTCTCTGTTCTACTTTCTGTCGTGACACATTTTTCTCCTGCTTTCTCTTCTATTTTTAATAGGTCAGACCTGTTTCGTCTATACTCTCTGCCGTTAGTCATTACTACAACGTATGACCTCGGTGCTACCATACCTTTTACTGTCGCTTTATTTGACCATACTTTCTTCTCATCAATTACTCTGACAGTGTCACCTGGGGCTAATTCTGGTAGTGCCCTTGTGTTTTGATTATAACTCTCAATCTTGTTTTTGTCATAGAAGCTTTCTTTTTCAATGTCACCCTTTTTGATCTGAAGGTATCCTGATTGATTTCTGATCTTTCTACCAAATAACATTTTTGACAGGCTTTTGCCGTTTTCTCTGATTGCGGTTCTGTAGCTCAGTAGAGCCAAGTACACATCTTGACCTGCTTCTGTCGCTTTATTTAGTAAGCCTTTCACAATACCTACTCCCCTTTCGCTCTTGCCATTTGATCTGGGAAAATAAGGGCTGCTGGTTTTGTGTGTTATACCCCATCGTCTCATAAATTTGGCAAACTCTACTGAGCTATACGGGGGACCGTTATCACTTACTAACATCTTTGGAATACCGTATCTCGCGAAAACGCCTTTTAGCCCTGTGGTTACACTTTCAGCTGTTGTGTCCGACATTGATATTACCTCTGGAAAATTAGAATAGTAGTCTATGACTATCATGTATGTCGAACCCCTCCAGAAAAATAAGTCACAACCTACCATGTCCCATGGTCCTGCCTCTTCTTTCTCAGGATCTACATGGTATGGTTCTTTTCTTTGGGCTGGCCTGTACTTTGTGCATGCCTCACTGTTTGAACATATGTCATCTAGGTCGGTGTTTGTAAATCATTTATCACCTGTACCTTTTCTTAAGATGGTCGTACTCCGTTCTTGTCTAACACCTCTCCTAGGAACTCTATCTGTCTCTTTTTTATGGCACATTTCTTCCAGTTCACTAACATGTTGTTGGACTTTATCTTTGCTGTTACTTGTTTTAGTCTCTGGTCGTGTTTCTCTTCTGTGGTGCCCCATATTACAATATCATCGACGACACTCTGCACCCTGGTATGGTGCTAAACACTTCCTCCATTGTGCGGTGGAAAACCTCAGGTGCACCGGCCAGTCCATATGGCATTCGGTTGAAGGTGTAACGCCCGAATGGAGTGGCGAATGTGGTGAGATTCTGGGATTCCTCTGTCACTGGCATTTGCCAGAAGGCTGGTGAGAGAGGTCTAGTTTTGAAAATAAAATGGAACCGTTCATATCAGCAAATATGTCTTCTTTCTTTGGAAGTTGGTGGTGGGACCTCATAATCACTTTATTTAACTCTCTAGGGTCAAGACAAACACGAATGTCCCCCCCCCCCCCCCCTGGTTTCTTTGCGATCACTATTTCGCTGACCCATGCAGTTGGCTCCGTTTGTTTTCTTATTACTCCCATTCTCTCCATTCTGTTTAGTTCTTGCCTTAGTGGCTCGCGTAGTGCCACAGGTACCCTGCATGCCTGCCTAATTACTGGCGTGGCCCCTTCTTGAATTTTTATGTTATATTTGTCAGGCAGTTCTGATAATTCACTTACTGTCTGTTTGTTCTCCTGGTTGGCCATTCTGATCCTCTTTACTAGGCCCAAGCGCTCGCACTCATCAGCGCCCAGTACCGACATGCCCCTTTCTGCCACTATGAACCTGACTGTGTGCTTGGTTCCGTGCAAGTTGACATCAATCGTGCACGCTCCTGTGACCGTGATGGGATTTTCATTATAATCAGTAAGCCTCACATTGACTCGTCTCACTTGAGGTCTTGGGCGTAGGGCTAGGTATTCTCCTTTGCTTAGTATGCTTGCCCCCGCTCCTGTGTCTAGCTTGAAAGGGACTGTAATATCGCCCATTGTTATGCATTCAACCCATTTACTGTCTCTTCCCAACTTCACTTCACTTACTTGAACCGTCGCTATGAAGAACTCCTGTGGGCCTTCAGCCTGTTCTTCCTGTGTATGTATATAGTTCAACTTAAAGCACGACCTAGTAAAGTGTCCTCTTTTATGACATTTCTCACATGTTGCCTTCCAGGCCGGGCAGTTTCTCCAGACGTGCTTTGTCCCACACCGTTTGCAGTCATATTTTTTCACTTCCTGTGAACCAGTACCGGACTGGCGTGGTCCCTGGCCACTTCCTGTTGCGGCTGCGCTGTAACGGTCTTAATGCTCTCCCGCCCTGATGGCTGCTATCACTTGTACGTTGGCTATGGCGACCGACTCGACCGGGTTGATCACTCGCATTTGCGTGCCCACTGCCTCTGATGCTCTAACACTGTTCATAGCTGAATCCAGCATTAGCTTTGAGTCTTTCAACAGTTTCTCTGTCATCCTTCTGTCTTTTAAACCCATTACAATCTGGTCTCGCAATATTGTCTCCGTTAAATCCCCGTACTCACACATGTCCACTAACAATCTCAAGTCATGCGCGTATGTATCGAAGTCCTCTCCTTGTTGTGTGCGGGAGTGGAAAACAAATCTTTCGAACACCAAGTTCTTCTCAAATTCACAGTACTCATCAAACTTTTTGATCACATGAGCATAGTTCTCTTTGTCCTCCGCTGCTTTTTTGTTAACTCCAGTGCCCGACTCTGGCTTCCACTTGAAGGCCTGATACTGGTCAAACACCTCGTCACCCGCCACGCTGAGGAAGATGGCTACTGCACGTGGCCACGTGGCCCTTCCGTCTCATGTTTAACTCCGATTGCTAAAAGATATAGCCTCATCTTCTCCTTGAATTTTCTCCACCTGGCCGACAGGTTGCCTCCTTTCAACCGGAGTACCTCCGGCGACTTTATCTGTTGATTCATGCTGTATTTCCGTAGTTTTCACCCCACTTCTGGTACCATGTAAGCATAACTGACTCGTACTAGTTTATGTTGAAGAGTGATTTATTGAGTAGTTCCCGCCAGGTGGAGCCACCGTTACACTAGGCTTCTCTACAGGTACCATGAGTGGACCATTTTCTGTGGCCTGCTGTTCCTATATATATGCATGCACATTTCATTTTAGTTACCTCCTTAATCAATGCTGAGGGTCATTTACTTGCTGCTGCCATCTAGCGACGTCCATGTGGTTGTTAGATTGATGTCAGGAAATATTTTCCCCTCAAATGTTTTTCATCTTTCCAGTGACCCCATGATGTGTCACTTTCAGTGAGAACATTTTTTCAATTGTCCTTGTCCAAATGAGGGCGCCACTTATAGGATTTTGCCAACTGGTGTATGACATGGTACTGAATCAAGAATCTTATCTTTCTTAGAAAAAATAATAGTTAGGACACTGTTATTAACATTTCTTTTGTAATCAGAGAATAAATATAACATGTCAACGTCACCTTGAGTGGTCCACCCAAGTCACCATGAGTGGTCCCCTGAGTGGCCAACCAGGAGATTACACACAAAAAAATATAAGTGTGGAACTATATATTTTTTATTGTGACTTAGGCTATAGAAAGACCATATATTGAGGCTTAATCAGAGAAAAGATCATCTTGATCTGATCATATTTCTGTATGGGACATTGGGTTGAAGTTTTGGCATTGCAAATCCTTGCCAATAATACTGGAGCACTCTTGTCTTGGCTGCATTGATCCAGATGCATTTATAATCAGGCTCTACATGATTCAGTTTGTGCATTTTAACCAATTCTTTATGACAGCCTGCTTTTCTACCCCTGGTGACCTCCTAGTCCACCCATGGTGACCCCTGGTCCACCCATGGTTACCCCCCGGTCCACTCATGGTGATCCCCCGGTCCACCCATGGTGACCCCCCCGTCCACCCATGGTGACCCCCCGGTCCACCCATGGTGACCCCCCGGTCCACCCATGGTGACCCCCCGGTCCACCCATGGTGACCCCCCGGTCAAGTCATGGTGACCCACCGGTCCACTCATGGGTGCCCATGTGGTCCACTCAAGGTGCCCCCTGGTCCACTCATGGTGAATTTGACTTGCTTCATTTCTCCATAGACTTTGCATTACACATTGAAGATTTTCAGTGTAGGCATAGGTAACCTTAAAGAGATTGATATTTAATTGCTTCCATTTGGTACCTTGGTTTACCCGATAGGCTGACAATTAAGGAAGCTGTGCCCCCTACTGTTGTTTGGTGCTCAGAACCGGTCCACTCATGGTGCATTGACCCTATATTTGTAGACACCGTAGGCCTACGGTAACGTTAGGCCCATTGCAAATGAAAGATGTTGGTCATGAGACTATTTTTTGTATGGGTAGGGGTAGGCATATAGGGTCAATGCACCATGAGTGGACCTTTCGAGAAATCCATTAATGCAAATTTAAAGTTAACTCTGATATCACCAGAGCGATAGGATGGACCACAGATGTATCATATTGTAAAGTCGAGGCTAATCTTTGATTTACATTGCCTATTTACTTGAGGTTTTATTCAGAAATGCATCTGCCACGCCCCCTACCGGCTCGGGGGCCTGACCACCTTTCTTCCCGCCACAAACTCATGAACTTCTTTTCATCCCAAAACACATGTTACAACCACCGCTGTCACTAATTATTATCATGTGGAAGGGAGGGGGATAGGAATGACCAGCAGGTCAGAAAAGGGGGGAACTGATTTGGGCGGGAGGGAGAGGGTTAGGGAGATAGCGGAGTGACCGGGACAAGGTGTTGATTGGGATTGGCCAGGCATGATACAAGAATCACTCTAGCCTTGTGTCCAAATTATTGTTAACCTGTGGCTGATTGGATCCTCCATCTATCAAGGTAATTAGTGGGTCCATTCAGGATAAGCCAATCAGCCCAGGCCCTGTGTAATCTGTTTATTCTGTCTAGTATTTAAGGGAATAAACGCGTGGACAGACCCTCTTCTACTTGGTTCGGTTCTGGCTTTGAAACATACCACTCTGTGTGTTGCATTGATTAATTTCTCGTCCAACTGCTGACCCTAAATTTATATTGGAGAACGGCATGGTATTCTTCAATATCTCTTCTTTTTTTTTTCTTTTTTTCAAATTCACCATTATTCTTTATTTTTGAAATACCATTTCGATTTCCCAAACAAGACTCGGTGTGGCCAAATGAAGACTGAGAGAGCAGTTGAAAAAACAATTTTAACAAAAGTTTGACAAACTCAAGGTCACTCCAAAAATATTGCCTTCTTGCAATTTCTTCTTCTTATGAACAAAATATAAATAAAATTCCGTTTTAATCTGTTCACCTGTAGTATAATATGTACATACTGATTACCTCAATGTCTTTGTACAATTGAAGATAAATACAGAGAGAACCTTTTATCAAACCTGCGTCAGTATCAGAACATTATTCAGTTTCCTTGGTCGGGCTAGTAACGTTACTCTCAATATAACATCCAGGAACAATATCTCATATTAAAAACTGAATGTAATGTAGCTAAACAGATTGTTATTCTGTAGACGTATGTATTGTATTCTGTATCATTAATTTATGTTCTTAAGGACCTACCAGGAGATCTACTCGTAGGGGCTCGAGCCTGATTCTGTACTTATTTTAGTCTGAATAAAAATTCTATAATAATAATGATACATAATTTGTATCGTACAATGCAAGTTACATTTTAATCAATCAATCAGTATCTTTTCTCAGCATATATACTCTTTCGTCAAATTAGTCCAGTCAATATATGAAAAAGGTAGAAAAACCTAGAACAGAAATGCGGTTTTCGCCATGCTTTCCCACTCGGGCCCTGTATTAACATACTAAAAATGTAGAAAAATTTATTATTGGGAATTAGGGGGAAATAGCCATTTTCCAAAATGGCTGCCATTGGGAAAGTCCCAAGCACAAAATCAATGCAACTTTTGCTAGAAACATAGCAAATAGATGAATTTGGTGTCTAGGATGGGTTTATTTTAAGTTTGTTCAACACACTGGTGATATTTAAAATAATGTTAGACATTGCCTAATAAACGATATCCAAGATGGCCGCCATTGGAAATCTGACAATATTGAAAAGGTTCAAAACTTTTGATTGAAACATGGTATAAGGCCAATTTTTGTGCCTATATTGGGTTTTCAGGTATGCCCAATGCAGTGATAACATTTAAAACATTTTAAACATAATTGGTTTATTAATTGGAGTTAAATAATTTAATAATAATTAAGATGTTTCTCTTTATTTCATTGCATGACGCCACCATGAGTATCTTGGTGGGTGAGGATGAACCGTTTTCTGGTAAGTTATAAGCTAATATTTATATTGTAAAAAATCATTTTATTAAATCATTTTTAAAAAAATTCTTTTTTTAAAGATTTTATTTTGGCCGGGTGTACAAGTCCCCTGTACGGGTTTTTTTTAACTTGGCTCAGTATTTCGAGAGCAAAAACAATTAAATTACAGATTATATGCAATTACTAACGTTTGTCATGCTGGAGGAAAATATTGATGCCACAAATCTCCGCCAGCTGGAGCTGCCCCACGCGCTCATAATTGTGACCCGTTTTAGGAAAATGAGTCATAAGTCGCAAAATATGGATTTTGAGATATCATCATATTTCAAAAGAGGAGATCAAGCCGATTCCAATGATAGTAAACACTAATAATCCCATAAGTATTTCTATATTTTAAGTTTGATATTTTTATTTTTGAAAAAAAAGGTTTGCAATGTTTCTGAATGGGTAATTACCAGTAAAGTAACTAAATATACTCCGCACAAAGGCCTTCAAAACGCAGGGATATATTCAATACAACGTCCCAAAATTTGTTACATATGATCATATGACTATAAGTGCTAAGCCCTCTAAGAATCAGAACATTTCAATGAAGAGATTAAGTGAAAAAACCCTTTGAAAAATATCACATTTGCGACTTATGACTCATTTTCCTGAAAGACATCACATATGACCATATGATTGAGCATCTCAACTCATCATCTCCTTATATGTGTGGGGGCGAAATTCTGTGCATTTAAGTATGATATAATCTGTCCTGGAAGCTGAAAATATAAACTCTCTCTCTATCTCTCTCTTACGAATAGCAACTCTGCATTTATGGATTTGACCTCTTCCTCTTCGTTCCATTCTCTCTATTTATGTTTTAGGTTTATATCCTAACATTTCGTGTATATTACTACACACGTATATAGGGAAAACCAGCACAACAACAACAACAGTAGCAGTCAGAGTGCTATACTTTTATTGATTATCAGTTGTTTGGTGAAACCATTGACACCACCATGAACACTTGACAGGAGACTAGTGACATCTGAACTGCGAGGGGTCGGCGTCATACTCGGCCTTCATTGGGAACTCTGCGGGGTGATCTGGCAGCACATTGCACTCACTCCAGGCATAGTATTGCTTCTTCTTATCCTCACAGTAGCAAGTGCCAGCTTTTTCGCCGTCATCTGTAATTAGAATGAAGATAATTTCAAAAATAACAATTATATTTCTATAATACAAGTTTAAAGAGTATTAAAACTGCTGATGTATAGAGCAAGATGCACTTTTATATACATTTTTATTTCATTGGTCATAAAATGAATAAATAGAAAGGGCCATTCAACAGTTCGTTTTTTCAACATGGGACAGATGCTGAGATCCCCAGCCCCTGTCATATAAATAGAGAGAATGGAAAGAGCCGGCAATAATTGAAAAAATTTATTGGACAAGATTCATCCGCATTAAGCACAATGCTGTAGGCAGAATACTTATTCGGACAAATCAAGTCCAATAAATTTTCGATTATTGCAGCTGAGTTCCATTCTATATTTATTATATGGGCATAAAACTTGATGTGTAAAATCTGAAAAAAGTAAAAACAGCCGACTTGGTTACAAAGTAGTATATATAGTATGTGTGCTATATATGAATATTAATTTTTATAGCACCCCACTTATAGCACCTTTCATATGGAATGCGCATATAATAAATACCATTATACTTAGTCAGAGGCTCATAGACGTTATATAGGGTAATGCTCTAGTTTATCAAATATGGAAATTTAAAATAACCGTCGATATACAATCTAATACTGGGGCAAGTGGAAAACCCAGAATAGGGGTTTTAGTATAAAGTCGGGTGCACAATTATTCCACCTCAAGAGTTCCTTATAGTAGGGAGAGTCTGTTGTAACTGCTATAGAATGACATCTAATAGAATGACAAATTATTGTAAGAAGTCATTATATAGGTAATCACCTTTGCAGATGTTAAACCGCCTATTTTCTATGGAAAGTGAAAGATATTAATAATAATTATATAATATCAATGTTAATTATATTATAGTAAAAAGTCATAATCTTACCGCAATGGCTAATCATGTTGGTATAGCAGGCCTCATAGTTCCATACTCCTGTAAGTCAAAGCAACAATTGTATGTACAATCAGCAGCTTTACACATTTAGTAAATTCCGCTAAATAATACTGACACCTGATTCATACTAGGTAAATTTAGGTAAGGGTACATTAATTTTGGTATTGCTTTGATTAAACAGATCGCCTAGGTTATATTGAACTGATATTCTGGAGCTCATTTGTTCACAGATTCGTATCAATTGAAAAGAATGGCGGAGGTTAAACATTTTGTACATTTTCTGACGGTACATTAGGATTTAGAAAAGATTAAATTCTATGAATTAATTGTACAAATATATTCATAGTATGTGTACTTGTGTAAAGGGACATACACAGAGATGTACCCATGGTTGAATGGGCAACAACCGTTTTCCAATTCAATTCAATTCCTGCTCAGAAACTAGTTAACAATAGGAGCCGGAGCTGAGAAAGTGATAAATGTTTCTAACTTCACAATTGATCTTCCAGCTCGCCACAAATCAAATACAAGTAATGAATTATCTGAGAAATTGCTCTGGTGAGGTATTGAACTAGCGGGGCAAAAGGTTAAAGGTCAAACAGCCAAATCAAAGATACTGCATGTGTATATATACAATAATTATATTGTTTAAGCCTGAATGAAATATTCTAAACAAAAATGAGTTTGCTTCTTTTTGTTTATTAACTGTCGCTATGACAGAGTGTGATACGTACCTCTCTCGATGTACCTGACATAAAACACAAAATGAATTATTAGTACACAATATTTCTCGATCTTCAAGCCATGTTATAAGCCATTGGATACCATTTTAACACATATTCTTTTGAACAATCTTTCACATATCTTGTTGTGTAGGTTTCTGTTGTATATGGGAAATGTAAAATAACATTCAATCTAACACATACATAAAAATCAATTCACGTCAAGGAAACGACATCCACAAGAAGAGTACAACAATGCCAGAACGTCAGAAAAACCATTATAATGACAAATAATATACTTCAATCAAATAAATAGATATATAATTATAGGTTAACTAACAAGTTGGTTGAAGGAGCATGAATATTGCGCGAGTTGTGTAGCAACGAGTGCAATATTCTAAGTGACTGAAACCAACAAGTTAGTTAACAGATTTATTATACATGCTTTCAATCATGAAAATAGAAAAAAAATTGACTCATAAATTTGAATTTTACCAGTAATCTTAGCAAAAAACAGATTGGTTGTCATGACAACCCCACGTAAATCAATAGTGAAATACACACTATGTGTAAATCATTCTAGATATGTTGTTTTCAGAGCAATGCGTGTATAATAAAATATAATGAACGTCACTTACGTGGAGGCTACTAGAGCCAGAGCAATTGACAGGAACACAAAGATGGTCTTCATAATGTCAGATGTCAGCACAACAAGCTTGTGTATCCCATGTAAGTCCAACCTGTGTTTTTATACATACCCTATCGTCCTATGTATTATTGACCATACCACCTGCTCTTATTGTTCAGTTGTGGACCGGCATAAAGTCCTCTAATTGTGATGAATGATAAAAGAATGTCCCCAATTATGTATTTTTGTTCCTTTATTTAACCAGGTGTTATAAACTGGGTTAGGCATGTGCCTGCCCATTTATATGTGGGGACCAAGCTATTTGCCTGATTTACACCCCAACCCATTATGGAGATCACATACTAGTATTGGTATTGTAACAAAAAGTTTATGGAGTTTGAGTTGAACATTTATTGTTAATATTTTTTTAAAAATCTTGTTTGTTCACAACACCTGGACTTTTATTGCGCTGTAGACATTAACTTGCTCGAAAACAAATGTGATATGTGCTGCATATAAATTAGGCATATGTTGGAAAATCAATATTTTTCCATGTACCATATGTCGAGTGTATTAATTTACTTTACTTTACTAGTAATTGTAATTGAGAAATATTAGAAACTTTTCTTTTTCAAACATACCAAAAAGTCAAACATGAAATATAGTTCTAAATACTATCCACTTAATCTCAATATTTCCAAATGTGATGGTATATCAAATTCCATATTGTTTTTACTTATGAATCATTTTTCTGTCACAATGATACATATTACCTCAGAAAAGGTGTTTGTTTCTATGTTGAATATCTAGGCACTGATTCATGTCTGGTTGCCAAGGGCTTTTTTATGGCAACATTGCAAAAATACTCCCCGAAGATGTTATGACTGATTTGGGTAGAGGAAGTCATGTACTTTTAGAATCTTGATGATGTCAAGCTGACATCCATTTTTAACAATATAATATCAATTTTAAGCCACTTTTTAATTTATGAATGGAATATTACCAATAAGCATGTTTATAAATCATAACAGCGTGAGATTTACAAAAACCAATGGCTGCAAGTTGGCCCACACACCTGGTGGCCGGTAGCTGTGAAAAACAAAATGGCCGACACAAGACATCAAATACATCCTATCTTGGCTTCTACTCATCCTTTTTTCAAGTATAATACCAATTTGTCGATGTTTTGAGGTGCGAGGAACCCATTTCTGACATCCGGTTTCCGATTCAAGGTCATGTTCAAGGTCATATGGCTGGCCACCCCAAAAAACAAAAATCTCATATCTTAGCTTCTGGTAGTACGCATACTATAGCAGCATATAATACTACCTTTCTTGTAAGTCGAGAAATGCATTTACGAAGTAATTTTCCTAATTGGGGAGGAATCTGTCAGAAAAGCCATGAATAGTGCAAATTGTGCAAAATGTTTGTATGCCGTGAGGTGCGGCCATAGGCTTTACAAAAACCACTGTATGATTGGCTTTCTACACACCAACAAAGTCCCAAGCATTTTTTGTTGATGAAAACGCATTTCCTTGTAAAGCTAACTTTGTGAAACTTCAAGAATATGTGTCTTTGATGTTTGGATAAATGATCACTCAAAATCAAATGTGCTTAATTTTGTCAATAATCAATATCCCTATGAATACTGATCCGATTGGTTTGAAAATGGTGTAAAATGGAACCTCATTAACAGGCCTTTATTCCATTTTATAATTGGTATAATGGCTAAAATCTACAGTTTTTCTTCTGTTGTCATACAATGTCAAGAAAAAATGTATTTATTCTTATTTTTTGAAAATTCATATATAAATTATTAATTATCAGTTGTTTGGTAATGTACCATATAGGGAGGTACAACAACACTAGCAGTCAGAGAGCTGTACTTTTATTAATTATCAGTTGTTTGGTAATGTACCATATAGGGAGGTACAACAACACTAGCAGTCAGAGAGCTGTACTTTTATTAATTATCAGTTGTTTGGTAATGTACTATATAGGGGGAGGTACAACAACACTAGCAGTCAGAGAGCTGTACTTTTATTAATTATCAGTTGTTTGGTAATGTACCATATAGGGAGGTACAACAACACTAGCAGTCAGAGAGCTGTACTTTTATTAATTATCAGTTGTTTGGTAATGTACCATATAGGGGGGTACAACAACACTAGCAGTCAGAGAGCTGTACTTTTATTAATTATCAGTTGTTTGGTAATGTACCATATAGGGGGGGTACAACAACACTAGCAGTCAGAGAGCTGTACTTTTATTAATTATCAGTTGTTTGGTGATGTACCATATAGGGAGGTACAACAACACTAGCAGTCAGAGAGCTGTACTTTTATTAATTATCAGTTGTTTGGTAATGAGACATATAGGGAGGCACAACAACACTAGCAGTAAGAGAGCTGTACTTTTATTAATTATCAGTTGTTTGGTAATGTATCATATAGGGAGGTACAACAACACTAGCAGTCAGAGAGCTGTACTTTTATTAATTATCGGTTGTTTGGTAATGTACCATATAGGGGAGGTACAACAACACTAGCAGTCAGAGAGCTGTACTTTTATTAATGATCAGTTAATTATCAGTTGTTTTGTAATGTACCATATAGGGAGGTACAACAACACAAGCAGTCAGAGAGCTGTACTTTTATTAATTATCAGTTGTTTGGTAATGTACCATATAGGGGAGGTACAACAACACTAGCAGTCAGAGAGCTGTACTTTTATTAATTATCAGTTGTCTGGTAATGTACCATATAGTGAGGTACAACAACACTAGCAGTCAGAGAGTTGTACTTTTATTAATTATCAGTTGTCTGGTAATGTACCATATAGTGAGGTACAACAACACTAGCAGTCAGAGAGTTGTACTTTTATTAATTATCAGTTGTTTGGTAATGAGGCATATAGGGAGGTACAACAACACTAGCAGTCAGAGAGCTGTACTTTTATTAATTATCAGTTGTTTGGTAATGTACCATATAGGGAGGTACAACAACACTAGCAGTCAGAGAGCTGTACTTTTATTAATTATCAGTTGTTTGGTAATGTACCATATAGGGAGGTATAACAACCCTAGCAGTCAGAGAGCTGTACTTTTATTAATTATCAGTTGTTTGGTAATGTACCATATAGGGAGGTACAACAACACTAGCAGTCAGAGAGCTGTACTTTTATTAATTATCAGTTGTTTGGTAATGTACCATATAGGGAGGTACAACAACACTAGCAGTCAGAGAGCTGTACTTTTATTAATTATCAGTTGTTTGGTAATGTACCATATAGGGGGGTACAACAACACTAGCAGTCAGAGAGCTGTACTTTTATTAATTATCAGTTGTTTGGTAATGTACCATATAGGGAGGTACAACAACACTAGCAGTCAGAGAGCTGTACTTTTATTAATTATCAGTTGTTTGGTAATGAGGCATATAGTGAGGTACAACATCACTAGCAGTCAGAGAGTTGTACTTTTATTAATTATCAGTTGTTTGGTAATGAGGCATATAGGGAGGTACAACAACACTAGCAGTCAGAGAGCTGTACTTTTATTAATTATCAGTTGTTTGGTAATGTACCATATAGGGGGGTACAACAACGCTAGCAGTCAGAGAGCTGTACTTTTATTAATTATCAGTTGTCTGGTAATGTACCATATAGGGAGGTACAACAACACTAGCAGTCAGAGAGCTGTACTTTTATTAATTATCAGTTGTTTGGTAATGTACCATATAGGGAGGTACAACAACACTAGCAGTCAGAGAGCTGTACTTTTATTAATTATCAGTTGTTTGGTAATGTACCATATAGGGAGGTATAACAACCCTAGCAGTCAGAGAGCTGTACTTTTATTAATTATCAGTTGTTTGGTAATGTACCATATAGGGAGGTACAACAACACTAGCAGTCAGAGAGCTGTACTTTTATTAATTATCAGTTGTTTGGTAATGAGACATATAGGGAGGTACAACAACACTAGCAGTCAGAGAGCTGTACTTTTATTAATTATCAGTTGTTTGGTAATGAGACATATAGGGAGGTACAACAACACTAGCAGTCAGAGAGCTGTACTTTTATTAATTATCAGTTGTTTGGTAATGAGGCATATAGGGAGGTACAACAACACTAGCAGTCAGAGAGCTGTACTTTTATTAATTATCAGTTGTTTGGTAATGTACCATATAGGGAGGTACAACAACACTAGCAGTCAGAGAGCTGTACTTTTATTAATTATCAGTTGTCTGGTAATGTACCATATAGGGGAGGTACAACAACACTAGCAGTCAGAGAGCTGTACTTTTATTAATTATCAGTTGTTTGGTAATGTACCATATAGGGAGGTACAACAACACTAGCAGTCAGAGAGTTGTACTTTTATTAATTATCAGTTGTTTGGTAATGTACCATATAGGGAGGTACAACAACGCTAGCAGTCAGAGAGCTGTACTTTTATTAATTATCAGTTGTCTGGTAATGTACCATATAGGGAGGTACAACAACACTAGCAGTCAGAGAGCTGTACTTTTATTAATTATCAGTTGTTTGGTAATGTACCATATAGGGAGGTACAACAACACTAGCAGTCAGAGAGCTGTACTTTTATTAATTATCAGTTGTTTGGTAATGTACCATATAGGGAGGTATAACAACCCTAGCAGTCAGAGAGCTGTACTTTTATTAATTATCAGTTGTTTGGTAATGTACCATATAGGGAGGTACAACAACACTAGCAGTCAGAGAGCTGTACTTTTATTAATTATCAGTTGTTTGGTAATGTTCCATATAGGGGGGTACAACAACGCTAGCAGTCAGAGAGCTGTACTTTTATTAATTATCAGTTGTTTGGTAATGTACCATATAGGGGAGGTACAACAACACTAGCAGTCAGAGAGTTGTACTTTTATTAATTATCAGTTGTTTGGTAATGTACCATATAGGGGGGTACAACAACACTAGCAGTCAGAGAGCTGTACTTTTATTAATTATCAGTTGTTTGGTAATGTACCATATAGGGAGGTACAACAACACTAGCAGTCAGAGAGCTGTACTTTTATTAATTATCAGTTGTTTGGTAATGAGACATATAGGGAGGTACAACAACGCTAGCAGTCAGAGAGCTGTACTTTTATTAATTATCAGTTGTCTGGTAATGTACCATATAGGGAGGTACAACAACACTAGCAGTCAGAGAGCTGTACTTTTATTAATTATCAGTTGTTTGGTAATGTACCATATAGGGAGGTACAACAACACTAGCAGTCAGAGAGTTGTACTTTTATTGATTATCAGTTGTTTGGTAATGTACCATATAGGGAGGTACAACAACACTAGCAGTCAGAGAGTTGTACTTTTATTAATTATCAGTTGTTTGGTAATGAGGCATATAGGGAGGTACAACAACACTAGCAGTCAGAGAGCTGTACTTTTATTAATTATCAGTTGTTTGGTAATGTACCATATAGGGAGGTACAACAACACTAGCAGTCAGAGAGCTGTACTTTTATTAATTATCAGTTGTTTGGTAATGTACCATATAGGGAGGTACAACAACACTAGCAGTCAGAGAGCTGTACTTTTATTAATTATCAGTTGTTTGGTAATGTACCATATAGGGAGGTACAACAACACTAGCAGTCAGAGAGCTGTACTTTTATTAATTATCAGTTGTTTGGTAATGTACCATATAGGGAGGTACAACAACACTAGCAGTCAGAGAGTTGTACTTTTATTAATTATCAGTTGTTTGGTAATGTACCATATAGGGAGGTACAACAACACTAGCAGTCAGAGAGCTGTACTTTTATTAATTATCAGTTGTTTGGTAATGTACCATATAGGGGAGGTACAACTACACTAGCAGTCAGAGAGCTGTACTTTTATTAATTATCAGTTGTTTGGTAATGTACCATATAGGGAGGTACAACAACACTAGCAGTCAGAGAGCTGTACTTTTATTAATTATCAGTTGTTTGGTAATGTACCATGTAGGGAGGTACAACAACACTAGCAGTCAGAGAGCTGTACTTTTATTAATTATCAGTTGTTTGGTAATGTACCATATAGGGAGGTACAACAACACTAGCAGTCAGAGAGCTGTACTTTTATTAATTATCAGTTGTTTGGTAATGTACCATATAGGGAGGTACAACAACACTAGCAGTCAGAGAGCTGTACTTTTATTAATTATCAGTTGTTTGGTAATGAGGCATATAGGGAGGTACAACAACACTAGCAGTCAGAGAGCTGTACTTTTATTAATTATCAGTTGTTTGGTAATGTACCATATAGGGAGGTACAACAACACTAGCAGTCAGAGAGTTGTACTTTTATTAATTATCAGTTGTTTGGTAATGTACCATATAGGGGAGGTACATCAACACTAGCAGTCAGAGAGTTGTACTTTTATTAATTATCAGTTGTTTGGTAATGTACCATATAGAGAGGTACAACAACACTAGCAGTCAGAGAGTTGTACTTTTATTAATTATCAGTTGTTTGGTAATGTACCATATAGGGAGGTACAACAACACTAGCAGTCAGAGAGCTGTACTTTTATTAATTATCAGTTGTTTGGTAATGTACCATATAGGGAGGTACAACAACACTAGCAGTCAGAGAGTTGTACTTTTATTAATTATCAGTTGTTTGGTAATGTATCATATAGGGAGGTACAACAACACTAGCAGTCAGAGAGCTGTACTTTTATTAATTATCAGTTCTTTGGTAATGTACCATATAGGGGAGGTACAACAACACTAGCAGTCAGAGAGCTGTACTTTTATTAATTATCAGTTGTTTGGTAATGTACCATATAGGGAGGTACAACAACACTTGCAGTCAGAGAGTTGTACTTTTATTAATTATCAGTTGTTTGGTAATGTACCATATAGGGAGGTACAACAACACTAGCAGTCAGAGAGCTGTACTTTTATTAATTATCAGTTGTTTGGTAATGTACCATATAGGGGAGGTACAACAACACTAGCAGTCAGAGAGTTGTACTTTTATTAATTATCAGTTGTTTGGTAATGTATCATATAGGGAGGTACAACAACACTAGCAGTCAGAGAGCTGTACTTTTATTAATTATCAGTTGTTTGGTAATGTACCATATAGGGAGGTACAACAACACTAGCAGTCAGAGAGCTGTACTTTTATTGATTATCAGTTGTTTGGTAATGTACCATATAGGGGAGGTACAACAACACTAGCAGTCAGAGAGCTGTACTTTTATTAATTATCAGTTGTTTGGTAATGAGGCATATAGGGGGGGTACAACAACACTAGCAGTCAGAGAGCTGTACTTTTATTAATTATCAGTTGTTTGGTAATGTACCATATAGGGAGGTACAACAACACTAGCAGTCAGAGAGCTGTACTTTTATTAATTATCAGTTGTTTGGTAATGAGGCATATAGGGAGGTACAACAACACTAGCAGTCAGAGAGTTGTACTTTTATTAATTATCAGTTGTTTGGTAATGTACCATATAGGGGGGTACAACAACACTAGCAGTCAGAGAGCTGTACTTTTATTAATTATCAGTTGTTTGGTAATGTACCATATAGGGGAGGCACAACAACACTAGCAGTCAGAGAGTTGTACTTTTATTAATTATCAGTTGTTTGGTAATGTACCATATAGGGGGGTACAACAACACTAGCAGTCAGAGAGCTGTACTTTTATTAATTATCAGTTGTTTGGTAATGTACCATATAGGGAGGTACAACAACACTAGCAGTCAGAGAGCTGTACTTTTATTAATTATCAGTTGTTTGGTAATGAGGCCTATAGGGAGGTACAACAACACTAGCAGTCAGAGAGTTGTACTTTTATTAATTATCAGTTGTTTGGTAATGTACCATATAGGGGGGTACAACAACACTAGCAGTCAGAGAGCTGTACTTTTATTAATTATCAGTTGTTTGGTAATGTACCATATAGGGGGGTACAACAACACTAGCAGTCAGAGAGCTGTACTTTTATTAATTATCAGTTGTTTGGTAATGTACCATATAGGGGAGGTACAACAACACTAGCAGTCAGAGAGTTGTACTTTTATTAATTATCAGTTGTTTGGTAATGTACCATATAGGGGAGGCACAACAACACTAGCAGTCAGAGAGCTGTACTTTTATTAATTATCAGTTGTTTGGTAATGTACCATATAGGGGGGTACAACAACACTAGCAGTCAGAGAGCTGTACTTTTATTAATTATCAGTTGTTTGGTAATGTACCATATAGGGGAGGTACAACAACACTAGCAGTCAGAGAGTTGTACTTTTATTAATTATCAGTTGTTTGGTAATGTACCATATAGGGGAGGCACAACAACACTAGCAGTCAGAGAGTTGTACTTTTATTAATTATCAGTTGTTTGGTAATGTACCATATAGGGAGGTACAACAACACTAGCAGTCAGAGAGTTGTACTTTTATTAATTATCAGTTGTTTGGTAATGTACCATATAGGGGAGGTACAACAACACTAGCAGTCAGAGTGCTATACTTTTATTAATTATCAGTTGTTTGGTAATGTACCATATAGGGGGGTACAACAACAGTAGCAGTCAGAGAGCTGTACTTTTATTGATTATCAGTTGTTTGGTAATGTACCATATAGGGAGGTACAACAACACTAGCAGTCAGAGTGCTATACTTTTATTGATTATCAGTTGTTTGGTAATGTACCATATAGGGAGGTACAACAACACTAGCAGTCAGAGTGCTATACTTTTATTGATTATCAGTTGTTTGGTGAAACCATTGAGACCACCATCAACACTTGACCACAGGTGAGTGACTAGTGACATCTGAACTGCGAGGGGTCGGCATCATACTCGGCCTTCATAGGGAACTCTGCGGGGTGATCTGGCAGCACATTGCACTCACTCCAGGCATAGTATTGCTTCTTCTTATCCTCACAGTAGCAAGTGCCAGCTTCTTCGCCGCCATCTGTAATTAGAATGAAGATAATCTCAAAAATAACAATTATATTTCTATAATACAAGTTTAACGAGTATTAAAACTGCTGATGTATACAGCAAGATTCACTTTTATATACATTTTTAATTCATTGGTCATGATATGAATAAATAGAAAGGGCCATTCAACAGTTCATTTTTTCAACATGGGACAGACGCTGAGATCCCCAGCCCCTGTCATATATACCATTATACTTAGCCAGGGAAATGCTGTATATCTAGTTTAACAAATATGGAAATTTAAAATAACCGTCAATTTAACATACAATCTAATACTGGGGCAAGTGCAAAACCCAGAATAGGGATTTTAGTATAAAGTCGGGTGCACAATTATTCCAACTCAAGAGTTTCTTATAGTAGAAAAGGTCTGTTGTAGGCCTATAACTACTATAATATGACACCTTACAATAACTTGTAAATTTACAAGTTTACAATTTATTGCAAGGTGTCATTCTGTAGGTGATCCCCTTTGCAGATGTTAAACCGCCTATTTTCTAAAGGAAAGTGAAAGATATTAATAATAATTATATAATATCAATGTTAATTATATTATAGTAAAAAGTCATAATCTTACCGCAATGGCTAATCATGTTCGTATAGCAGGCCTCATAGTTCCATACTCCTGTAAGTCAAGGAAACAATTGTATGTACAATCAGCAGCATTACACATTTAGTTAATACCGCTAAATAAGACTGACACCTGATTCATACTAGGTAAATTTAGGTAAGGGTACATTTGGTATTGCTTTGATTTAAAAGATGGCCTAGGTTATATTGAACTGATATTCTGGAGCTCATTTGTTCACAGATTCGCATCATTTGGAAAGAATGGCGAAGGTTAAAAGTTTTGTACATTTTCTGATGGTACATTAGGACTTAGAAAAGATCAAATTCTAGGAATTAATTGTACAAATATATTCATAGTATGTGTACTTGCGTAAAGGGACATACACAGAGATGTACCCATGGTTGAATGGGCAATAACCGTTTTCAAATTCAATTCAATTCCTGCTCAGAAACTAGTTAACAATAGGAGCTGGAGCTGAGAAAGTGATAAAAGTTTCTAACTTCACAATTGATCTTCCAGCTCGCCACAAATCAAATACAAGTAATGAATTATCTGAGAAATTGCTCTGGTGAGGTATTGAATTAGCAGGGCAAAAGGTTAAAGGTCAAACAGCCAAATCAACGACACTGCATGTGTATATATACAATAATTATATTGTTGAAGCCTGAATCAAATATTCTAAACAAAAATGACTTTGCTTCTTTTTGTTTATTAACTGTCGCTATGACAGAGTGTGATACATACCTCTCTCGATGTACCTGACATAAAAAACAAAATGAATTATAAGTACGCAATATTTCTCAATTTCCAAGCCATGTTATAAGCCATTGGATACCATTTTAACACATATCCTATTGAACAATCTTTCACATATCTTGTTGTGTAGGTTTCTGTTGTATATGGGAAATTTAAAATAACATTCCATCTAACACATACATACAAATCAATTGACGTCAAGGAAACAACATCCACAAGATGAGTACAACAATGCCAGAACCTCAAAAAACCCATTATAATGACAAATAATATGCTTCAATCAAATAAATAGATATATAGGTTAACTAACAAGTTGGTTGAAGGAGCATGAATATATTGCACGAGTTGTGTAGCAACGAGGGCAATATTCTAAGTGACTGAAACCAACGAGTTAGTTAACAGATTTATTATACATGCTTTCAATCATGAAAATAGAAAAAAAATTGACTCATGAATTTGAATTTTACCAGTAATCTTAGCAAAAAACAAGAGTGGTTGTCATGACAACCCCACGTAAATCACTAGTGAAATACACACTATGTGTAAATCATTCTAGATACGTTGTTTTCAGAGCAATGCGTGTATAATAAAATATAATGAACGTCACTTACGTGGAGGCTACTAGAGCCAGAGCAATTGACAGGAACACAAAGATGGTCTTCATAATGTCAGATAGCACAACAAGCTTGTGTATCCCATGTAAGTCCAACCTGTGTTTTTATACATACCCTATTGTCCTATGTATTATTGACCACACCACCTGCTCTTATTGTTCAGTTGTGGACCAGCATAAAGTCCTCTAATTGTGATGAATGATAAAAGAATGTCCGCAATTAATTTTTGTTCCTTTATTTAACCAGGTGTTATAAACTGAGTTAGGCATGTGCCTGCCCATTTATATTTGGGGACCAAGCTATTTGCCTGATTTACACCCCAACCCATTATGCAGATCACATACTAGTATTGGTATTGTAAAAAAAAGTTTAGAGAGGTTGAGTTGAATATTGATCGTTAATATTTTTTTTAGAATCTTGTTTGTTCACAACACCTGGACTTTTATTGCGCTGTAGACATTAACTTGCTCGAAAACCAATGTGATATGTGCTGCATATAAATTAGGCATATGTTGGAAAATTGTTATTTTTCCATGTACCAAATGTCGAGTGTATTAATTTAATCTACTTTACTAGTAATTGTCACCGAGAAATATTAGAAACTTTTCTTTTTCAAACATACCAAAAAGTCAAAGATGAAATATAGTTCTAAATACTATCCACTTAATCTCAACTTTTCCAAATGTGATGGTATATCAAATTCCATATTGTTTTTACTTATGAATCATTTTTCTGTCACAATAATACACATTATCTCAGAAAAGGTGTTTGTTTCTAAGTCAAATGTATAGGCACTGACTCATATGCATGGGCAAATCAACACCCATCAAGAAAGTATTAGTCTGGTTGCCAAGGGCTTTTTTATGGCAACATTGCAAAAATACTCCCCGAAGATGTTATGACTGATTTGGGTAGAGGAAGTCATGTACTTTTAGAATCTTGATGATGTCAAGCTGAAATCCATTTTTAACAATATAATATCAAGTTTAAGCCACTTTTTAATTTATGAATGGAATATTACCAATAAGCATGTTTATAAATCATAACAGCGTGAGATTTACAAAACCAATGGCTGCAAGTTGGCCCACACACCTGGTGGCCGGTAGCTGTGAAAAATAAATGGCCGACACAAGACATCAAATACATCCTATCTTGGCTTCTACGCATGCTTTTTTCAAGTATAATACCAATTTGTCCATGTTTTGAGGTGCGAGGAACCCATTTCTGACATCCGGTTTCCGATTCAAGGTCATGTTCAAGGTCATATGGCTGGCCACCCCAAAAAACAAAAATCTCATATCTTAGCTTCTCGTAGTACTATAGCAGCATATAATACTACCTTTCTTGTAAGTCGAGAAATGCATTTACGAAGTAATTTTCCTAATTGGGGAGAATAGGGGAGAAAAGCCATGAATAGTGCAAATTGTGCAAAATGTTTGTATGCCGTGAGGTGCGGCCATAGGCTTTTCAAAAACCACTGTATGATTGGCTTTCTACACACCAACAAAGTCCCAAGCATTCTTTGTTGATGAAAACGCATTTCCTTGTGAAGCTAACTTTGTGAAACTTCAAGAATATATGTGTCTTTGATGTTTGGATAAATGATCACTGAAAATCAAAATGTGCTTAATTTTGTCAACAATCAATATCCCTATGAATATTGATCCGATTGGTTTGAAAATGGTGTCAAATGGAAGCTCATTAACAGGCCTTTATTCCATTTTATAATTGGTAATGGCTAAAATCTACAAAAAATGTATTAAATTTTATTCTTATATTTTGAAAATTCATATAAAATGTAATATTTATGGTACAGTAAAAAGATTGATGTAAATAAAAGCTGATGATTTCCCCTACAAACAATTTAATACAGGCATAAGGCTTTGATTAATTTCCTGGTAGTTATAAGAAGAAATGTTTGAGACGACATAAAACGCCCCCTGGTGGTAGGAAGGAGCAATATTTCAGGGTGGTAACCGGCATTGCTGGACTCTATTTAGTATAAAACCACCCTATACCAAGCATTAAGAGAAAATGTCTCTAGAAATTTTTTAAGACATATAATAGGTAGTTTGGCACCAGTCTATTATGCCCAATACTGTGATAACAGTCTACTAGTACTATAAACTATCGTTGCCTTTACATCGGTATATATAGCTCTCCTCTATCTTGCCCCCTCTCGTTACATTGAATTTTTGCTGGGCACTTACCCCATGGCAGCCATTTTGGGAAATGGTTATTTCCCCCTATTTGATGGAATAGGTGGTTTGCCGAACAAGTAAGCACTCCGAAGGTAGTTTTGAATATGTTTTATTTTGCTTAAAACATTGGCAAAAATCCCAACGCGTTTCGGCTTGGCGTAGCCTTCATCAGGGGAATGTGGAAAGTTAGTGGTACAGGTTTATATGGGTCAGATTTTCAGAAAATGTACAATTTGTTTTTACCAATCCTCATAAATAATCCACATTTAAGACAAAAATGAGCTTCAAAATGCAGTTTAACATAACAGAACTTATTCTTTAAATCAATGGGATACCATAATATACTCAGATATATCCGGTATTCATCATTTTTCAGCACAATTTAGCACAATTTCCTAAATGTGTAGAGCTGCCAATTGTACATTTTCTGAAGATCTGACTCATATATGCGGGCGCGAGGTACACTTTATTTCCCCTATTTTCCAACGATAAATTTTTCTACATTTTTAGTATGTTAATATAGGGCCCTTGTGGGAAAGCATGGTGAAAACCGCATTTCTGTTCTAGTTTTTTTTACCTTGTGGGTTCTTTGAGCTAGACTATTTACTGGCGTTCACAAAAATACACCAAATTGGTTTCTATTTACTGGCGTTCGTTGAGCATGGTAAGGCCAAAAAAAAAAAGGGTGTGTTTCCGATTTATCTGGCTGAAAACTAGGTAGGGGGGGCTGGTAACTTTTTTTTTTTTTTTTTTTTTTTTTTGAAACCATTACACCGGGGAACTGAAAAAAATGTCTTTTTCATAACAATAGTTGTTTTGAACATGGGAAATGTGTGTTGTAAGCTTTTTTTGTCAAAAAATCCAAAAAAAGTTAGACATGATGGGGAAAAAATCAGGTATGGTAAAAATTTGTTTATGTAGGGTAAGGTTTTTCTAGGTAGGGGGCGGGGGGTAAATCGGAAACACACCTATATTTTTTTTGGCCTAAACTTCCAGTGACGCCTCCATCCAGCAGTTCCAGGTGGCGCCTCCTTCCCTGTGACACCTATATTTTGATATGTCTACCTTCACGATTATTGCTAATTCATCCTATAACAGTATGTGAGGTGTTTCAGGAAAATGAGTCACAAGTCGCGAAAATTTTATTTTGAGATATCATATTTCGAAAGAGGAGATCAAGGCGATTCCAATGATAGTAAAGAGTATGTAATAGACAATAATTTATGTACTTCTATATTCTAAGTTTGATATTTTTATATTTGAAAAAAAAGTTTGGAATATTCCTTGGTAGACATTTACTAGTAAAGTAGCTAATTAAACTCTATACAATTACCTTAGAAATGCATGAACATATTTAATGCACTGCATGTCCCCTGAAATTTAGTACGTACATTTATATGACTAAAGGCACTAAACCCTGCAACAATCAGAACATTTCAATAAAGAGATCTTGGAAAAGAAACACTACGAAAAATATCATTTTTGCAACTTGTGATTCATTTACCTGAAACACATATATGTCTGTCATACACATGTGCGCTTCAAAAGATTATACCACCTACACTAGGTACCTGTCTCAAACTGTCTCGCAATAACATTTCTTTTAAAAAAAAACCAAACTTTTCCAATTCGTCCTCCCAAGTTATAGCTTAACGCTACAGATTAATTATACTCCGTAGCAATCTCAGCTTTCCCTTATAAGTTATATGGGTCAGATTTTCAGGAAATGTACAATTCAACTTCCAATCTTCTCAAATAACGCAAATTTGAGACGGAAATCAAGTACAAAATACATTTCAACCTAACCAAACAGATTGCTAGAAGCAATTCAAAGCCGAATATATTCAAATTTACCTAGTATTGACCAAATTGCAGCCTAATTTAGCAGAATTTGCTCAATGTGTACTGCTGCCAATTGTACATTTTCTGAAAATCTGACCCATATATATAAATAATGCAATATTCTCACTGACGTTTACATAGTATACGTTACATTATCACATATGTACATGCTTCCAACGTGATACAGGGTGCTATATGAAAAGTCAAATCACATACCAATGCCATTCGGGTTGTCATGGAAGCGCTAGACCCAAATAACGTAATTTGATTGGTTCACAACGTCCTGCTCTCCATGGCTGAAGCGTAGCGCTACCTCGCATGTTTTGAAAGTTCTCGGACATCGCTCCAATAATTTGTCAAGAAAAACAGTACTAAGAAGGTAAATATAACAAATAAATCGATAAATGTGTATGTAATAAATATCTAATGGCACTCTGTTCAGTTTCAAATCAATCTCGATGTCGGGTCAAATCGCACTCCACCCCTTTGGGGTGTCGTGCAATTTGACCCTCCGTCTCGATCGATTTGAAACCTCTATTGCGCCATTAGATATAATGATGGTACAATCGCTCAATATACCACCAGAATTCTGATAACGGTTTATTCAAAAAGGAAATAAGTTTGTAATATGGGGACACTGAATTTCCCTTGTACTCATCTGTACCAAATTATCTTGAATAAGTTCATGGACAATTTAGAGGCATGCCTTAATTTAGTGAGACAAATATTTGTAAAAAGAAAAAAAAATATAAATTATGGAAGACTTGAAACTAGGATCGAGTGTACCATGGCCTAATTAATCATTGTAAAAAGCGTCAGCTGTACACATTTAGTAAATTCTGCTAAATTAGGCTGCAATTTGCTCAATACTAGGTAAATTCGAGTATATTCAGCATTGCATTGATTCTAGCAATCGGTTTGGTTTGGTTGAACTGTATTTTGAACTTTATTTTTATCTGAAATTTGGGTTATTTCAGAGGATTGGTGAAGACGAATGGTATATTTTCTGGCTATTTCACCCTCATGTTAATCGAGTTGCACTAATCAGGACATGGAGGTCAGCAATTTTTATCACATCAATCAGGTTATCAATCAATTACTTCCATTTCATGGGATGTACATTTCATGGGATGTACATTTACCTGTCATACAACAACCACAGCTATATAAATGTAGTAGACTTTGGGTGCATTCCATACGATTCTGTGTTAAACCACTCTTAGAGGCCTCGTAACTCTGAGAGTACTCTGAGAGACCTCTGAGAGGCCTCTTAACTCGCTCAAATGCATGAGTTTCAATGCAACAACCCTCGTATCATAAAGCTCTCGTAGTCGTAACTTTAAGAGGATGTTACGAGGCCTTTAAGACACAATCTTATCGCGTATAGTGCAATGCACCCTTTTTCTAGAATGCCCTATAGATGTTGTTGCTGCCTCTTGGTCAGATAACGGCGCATGTTAGAAGACCTGGTAACCCCCTTTTCAGGTTCATGTAGTCTCAAATATAGAATTCATTCATTCATACACCGCCGTGAGCATTGAAGCAATTGGTATATTTCCAGTGATACTCTCAGAATGTTAAACGGCCTTCTGTATACGTCTGGAATGTTAATAAATTGCCAATGCGCTCAACCGCATTATGTACTCTCGTTTTAGTTAGACATACATTGAACGGCCTTCATAACCAGAGGCTAAAAAGATGATTATTCCCTGCTATATAAGTACGTATAAGTATTCGTAGAAATGCGATCAATCATAATTTTCTTATGAAATGACAGCCTTTTTACTCGTGTAGTTATATTTATAACACAACCTTCATGGTCTACATGCTTCCAGAGGAGGCGCATGTCTATAAGGGTGAAATCGTCAGAAAATGTACAATTCACCTTCACCAATCCTTTCACAAATAACCCATATCTAAGACAAAAATAAAGTTGAAAATACAGTTCAATCTAACCAAACAGATTGCTAGAATTAATGCAATACCGAATATACTCGAATTCACCTAGTATTTACCAAATTGCAGTCAAATTCAGCAGAATTTACTAGATGAGTACAGCTGCCAATTGTACATTTTCCGACAATCTGACCCCTAACGATGCCCTGGATCTATGAGAGGCCTTTTGAAACTATTCAACGAACAATCTGCAATTGCGCATCAAGACGGTTGTTCCAGTGCACTCAACACAACAATGATATAATACTGACAATAATATTATAATGTCAGGCTATTTTTCTTTCTTTTTTTTCCCCTTTTTTTAATGTCAGGCTTTGCAATGCAGACAGAGGATTTCTGCACAAGCAGGCAACAACAAACCGTGAGCATTGAAAGGTAAAGGGTGGTCTCCACTGGCTGCGGTAAGCTCTGCGGTAAGCTCTGCGGTAAGCCTTGCAATGGTGCTGTGATGTTGAGGAGTGGCGAGGTCCTGCCTACATCGTTCACTGACCATGTAGGCAATTTTAAGGACCTCTTCATTCCTCTCCACCTACAGAACCAGCACAAACCATCGCAAGGCTTACCGCAGAGCTTACCGCAGCCAGTGGAGACCACCCTTAAATCTGGCAAGAGTATGGAATCGAGATGAGAATTATAGCTAGAACTAGTCCCAACACTAAACAATAGAATTTGCCTACTCAACAACTTAGGTCCAAAAGTTCCAAAACGAGAAGGTTAAAGGAAACAGTTATCTTTATCATCGATACTATTTAAACTAAGATTATTTTCAAGGTGAATTTGCCATTATAGTTGACTCAAAGAATAACAATTAAACATGTCATCGATGGATGTGTATGATATATATCAAATGCACCAAATGCACCAAAGGTACTTTCCATAGATAGAGTTACACACGAAGGTAACTTTATTAATATAGGATACTATATTTGAGCAGATTCTGGAAGCATATATATATGGGTCAGATTTTCAGAAAATGCACAATCTACAGTTATACACATCTATCAAATTCTGCTAAATTAGGGTGAAAAATGATAAATACTAGGTATATCGGACTATATTCTGTATTGTATTCATTCAATAAATCTGTCTGTTTATGTTGAGCTGTATTTTGAACCTGATTTTCTTCTTAAGTTTGGTTTATTTGAGAGGATTGGTGAAGGTAAAGTGTACATTTTCTGAAAACTTACCCATATGCAACTAAAACTGCACAGTCATGCACAATCATGACATGGTCTGAGATTACATTCTTCTCAAGCTGGATCTGTGCCACATTATGAATTAAAATGGACTGGTTGACCCCTAATGATTGAGTGGAGCATGTGGAATGGTTGATACCTCAAGGATGGATACATTTAACATAGCGATATTTGGCTGAAATTCACCTTTTTTATGGAGGATATTTGTCGTGAGATAAATGTGGGTATAAATATATATTGCTGCCTGACACCTGACATTGTTTACGAGATAGCGACCAAAGGACTCATTGAAAACCCAGCTGTCGACACAGATAGACGTGAAAATTATTTTCCATTCTTTTTATGTCACGGCAAATGGTACTACTTGAATGAAAGGGAATTAATAATAATACATTACTAGCTGTCCATAGTGTTGAATGTGTAGTGATAGCCAATTACTTTTGAAGACCCTCTGTTAGGCCATTAGATCCTGAGTTTATGGTCATGAGTTTTCTCTAAGCCTCCCGGGAACCAAACTGAGGTGAAGCCGAGGTTTGTTTCCGGGAGGCTTAGAGAAAACGAAGGACCATAAAGGAAGGATCTAATGGCTTTAGTCCCCTTTTGTTGGGCTGTTACTATCATTAACAACAATTTATACATGATTTCGAAGCAAAATGAGCTAGTGGAAAGCCATCATCTTGCCGTTTTGATCAGTAAATATTGTGTTGTATTTTCGTTGATGTAAGCGGTCGGCCAGAAACAGAAGTCTTACACTAGTACCACTTGTCTGTATGTGTATTACTGTCCCAGCCTGTCCCAACAAACAGGGACTAAATGAGCATAATACACGTTACAAATGAATATCATGAGTAGCATTCTCTGCATGAGTAACAATTAACGCGATGGGACTTGCATAGCTTTATTAGACACACATTGCTCTGAAACAACATATCTAGAGTGATTTACGCATAGTGCGTATTTCACTAGTGATTTACGTAGGGTTGTCATAGCAACCAATCTGGTTGTTTTTACTAAGATTACAGCTTAAGTTCAAATTTATGACTCGATTTGTTACTATTTTCATGATTGAAAGCATGTATAATAAATCTGTTGACTAACTCGTTGGTTTCAGTCGCTTATGCCCCGTCTACATCTATAGGTGCGAATTAAAAAACTGGTGTGAATCTGTGTAGGCAGGGCATTAGAATATTGCACTCGCTGCTAAGCAACTCGTCCAATATTCACACTCCTTCAACCAACACATTAGTTAACCTGTATGCTGAGATTTATTTACTCTTTGCTTGATAAGCTTGAATCTTAGGATTGGCCTCCACTGCTTCTATGAGTTTCTTGATTTTAGGGAATTTATCCTTTTCATATGTGCAGCCCATGTCTGGGACTCGGTTTAGATGTGAATAGAGAACGAGGTCAGCAGTTGAGATCTGGAAGATAAGGCAAGAGAAAGTTAGGTTAAGAAGATAACACAATGAATTTGTATGTTGAAATGTTTATTTCTTACTTGCTTTCCTTACTGATAGTCTAAATCTTGGTCAAAGACGGAGAGGGTACGATGTAAACCAAGTGTTATCGACCCCAGGAGAAGCAGAGAATTTGTCGACAGATTGAATAAAAGAATTTTAAAAACAAAAGAAAGCAAACTTTGATTGCTTACATGTACTACCTTATTACTATTGTGCACCTCCTGTTTATCTTTTTTCTACAATTATATTAGTTACTGTTGTCAGTTGACACATAGTCAAGGATGTGCACATGTTCAAATTCTTTCCCTAACATGGGAACATGGGAAATATACGGTCCAACATTTGTTAAAGGTAAAGTGCATGGCAGTTCTAGCAATTAAAAATTATCTTTAGTATGGTATTATAGTAGTAAATTCATATATATGGGTCAGAGATTTCCAGAAAATGTACAATTCAACTTCACCAATCTTCTCAAATAACCCAAATTTCAGACGAAAATTGAGTTCAAAATACAGTTCAACCTAACCAAACAGATTGCTGGAATCAATGCAATGCCGAATATACTAGAATTTACCTAGTATTGACCAAATTGCAGCCTAATTTAGCAGAATTTACTAAATGTGTACAGCTGTCAATTGTACATTGTTGGAAAATCTGACCCATATTCAGGTAGACGTAAATGGTTCTTACCTTGCCTCCAACAAAGTACACACCGCCATTCTTTCCCAGATAGTCTTCAAGACATTGTAGAATCTTCGGCAGCTTTTCATCAATATATTGCTTCTTCTGTTCTGCCTGTCAAAATAAAAGATGTGGATGTTGTTATATGGGTCAGACTTTCAGAATATGTACAATTCACCTTCACAATCTCCTCAAATAACCCAAATTTCAGACGAAAATAAAGTTCATAATACAGTTTAACCTAACCAAACAGATTGCTAGAATCACTGCAATGCTGAATATACTCGGATTTACCCAGTATTAACCAAATTGCAGCCTAATTTAGCAGAATTTACTAAATGTGTACAGCTGCCAATTGTACATTTTCTGAAACTCTGACCCACATGTGTGGTTGTATCTCTCTGGAACACCTCATTATGATTATTATGTATACATCCAGTTCAAATGATATAGTTTCTTGCGGAAATTTACAAATTGCCTCTCTACTTCTCCTCCCCTTTCTTCCTCCTTCTCTCGTTCTCATTCCTCTCCTACCTCTCTTCTTTGCTTTTCCCCTCTTCTCCCTATCTCAGTCTCCCACTTCTCTCTCACCTTTCCCCTCTATCTACACAACATCCATTTGGGTCTGTGCACAATTTTCATTTTGTACACAAAATTGACTTTGGCACTTCACAAAATTCATTTCATACACAAAAAAACTACTTGAATGTATGTACAAAAATGAATGTACAAAATCCATTTCGTACACAAATCTGATTGATGATTGTACGAAATAATATTTCATTGACATAATTAATTAGTAAATGAACAAAATTACAATTTTGTTCTGAAATGACCATTTTGTTAACGAAAAGTTTAGTAATCAGCAAAATTGTGAGGTTGATACTTGGTGCCCCATAAGTAATCCATCCCCACCCAGCAGTGTGCACTGTGCTTTACCATCTGAGGGCCCCAATATCTGTAGTGCCCCATGGAGAGGTCGTCTCCAATAACCTAGGATACTAATTAAACTGACTCACCTTTTGTGCTTCTGGACTGAAAGCAAACTCAACCATTTTGAGAAGGATTTCTTCTGATTTGCACGTCAGCATATCAACCTCTGCAGCTTGGAAGTCATCAGTGGGTGTGAGACCTGGTAATGATGTATGTATACATGTATGTATTAGCTTTATTTCTCATTTGAGATGTGTTTCAGGAAAATGAGTCATAAGTCGCAAAAAATGGATTTTGAGATATCACCATATTTGAAAAGATGAGATCAAGCCGATTCCAATGATAGTAAACAGTTTAATAATCTAATAAATATTTCTAGATTTTAAGTTTGATATTTTCGTTTTTGAAAAAAAAGTTTCCAATATTTCTGAGGGTCAATAAACAGTAAGGTAACTAAATGTAGTCCATATGGGGACCTTTAAAACGAAAGGATATATCACATAGATTGTCCTGAAATTTGATACATCGATTGACATAGCTATACGTGACAGACTCTCCAAAAATCAGAATATTGCAATAATGTGATCTTGTGAAAAGAACACTTTGAAAAATATCAATTTTGCGACTTGTGACTCATTTTCCTGAAACACATCACATTTTATATACAGTTACATTAGTATATCACAATAGAAAATGGATTTGTGTGCCCCTCTTTGAATTAACATAGGTTTTCCTGAGCTTCCATTTTTTCATAGATCGATTTCTTTTCTTCAAAGTTCAATGTTCGTTTAGATATGTTCTGGTATGATCTTGTGATTAGATACTCATACAATAATATATAATTATGACAATGACATAGAATATGATCAACCATACAATGATACGATGATACAGTAAATACTCATCTGTTTACTGTTAACTCATTAACCATCACATAACATCCTATTTCATACTGTTGTAAACTCTACTTATTATTGTTTGTTATTATCATCTCTCAAGTCATAATTGTTATCGTTGAAACAAATCCAAAGCAAATCAAGGTTCCAGGCACTCTTTGGAAGACCTGGTTGCCAGGGAAATCATTTTCTGTAACCAGACATCGAGCCACCTCTGTAATCAAGACCTTACAAATAAAGAATCTTTGAAATAAAATGAATCATGGTGGCTCATTATCAAGGTATGTGTGGACATAAACTACATAAGAGAAGCCCATTGGTCCAGGAAAGTATCCGCACCAGATATTGTAGATGTAGGCCTACGGTAACCATTTTGCTTGGTTAGTTTAGTAAGATTGAATCAGCCTCTCCTTGTATTTGTTATATCGATGGAAATATCCAAAGGAAATATCCAAACAATAAGGATTGTCACAAACAACTATTGTAGAGCCGGGAAGTTCCTGGCCTTAGGCCTACTAAACTTCCCCGTTCAGAACGAGTTGTCAGGCGTTTTGCCGTGCAAGGTCTGCAGTCAGTCTTATGGTTCCTCCATAAGATGACTGCAGACATTTAGATTTTAGCAGAAGAATGTATATTTCGTTAGCGTTTGAATGATAATCCCAGACTTCTTCCTTCAATGTTCAGTGGCCTGTTTGTAGTGAATTTTGGATGGTGGAATTTTGGATGGTGCACACATGAGAGTGGGGCCGGGGTGAATTGGCATTGTTCACCCAGGCAAGAAAAAGCTAATTGTTGTACATCTTTAGCATTTTTTGTCTATAGACACGTATCAACTGTTTCCACCTGGATGAGTGGTACAACTTTATGATTGAAGTGGAAATACCATAAAAAAAAAGGTGGTGCTTTACAGGAGGAAATGTGCGAAAATGACCAAGAAAGGTGGCGAGGTGTACTGTATGGCGAGGAAAGTGACATCGTTCCGAAACCCCTATAAAGCTGACGCTTTTTGTAAACAAAAACTCAGATGGATGCTGATTGTCTAGAGATGAGTTTAATCCAAAAACTCACCTATTTGCTTCGAAAGGAATCGGATAATTGCCCCTGATTCTGAAAGTGTCTTTCCGTCAACTGTCAATTCTGGCAAATGGCGAAACAATGTCTCTGGAACAAGATATGCATTTTGTAAATATTTTTTTACCTATCTAAAAGAAAATGCAGTAATTTTCATTAATAAAGCAGCCACAAATCTAACAGTAATAACTAGAACATACTTGATTTTAGTGCTCCCCAGTCAGCAAATTTCACACGCACTTCTTCAAACTGGATGCCACCGTAGTGCATGAGTATGCGTGGCAACTCTCCTCTACCCTTGGCGTCAAAGTAGGTCAGCTTGTAGGAAGGCATAGTTGTAGAGTAACTCAGTTGTGTGATATATCTACAACATAATACACCTGTGAGATGAGATGTGGCTATATGGGCCAGATTTTCAGAAAATGTACAATGTACGGTTCTACACATCACTCAAATGATAAAAAATTGATAAATACTAGGTATATCTGAGTGTATTCTGAATTGTATTCATTCACTAAATCTGTCTGGTTATGCTGAACTTTTTCAACCTGATTTTCGTCTTAAATTTGGGTTATTTGAGAGGATTGGTGAAGGCGAATTGTACATTTTCTGACCCTAATGATAAAAAACATGAAAAGAAAGGAAGCCTGCACATGACTTATGTAATGACCTGAAACTAATATTGAAATTGTGGCGTCATATTTCAATTAGCAATAATTAATTTCAAACCAGTTGCATCAATTTGGTATCAAATTGTTTAAGTGACGTATACGTCACTTAAACAATTTTGCCAATTTTGCCAATTCTTAAAACTGCCTCTGTGGGTCAGATTTTCAGAAAATGCACTGAGACTGAAAAATCGTCAACACTAGGTATATCTGAGTATATTTAGTATTGCCTTGATTCAAACAATCTGTTAGCTTATGTTGAACTGTATTTTGAACCTGATTTTTGTCTTAAATTTGGGTTATTTGAGAAGATTGGTAAAGGTAAATTGTACATTTTCTGGCGATTTCACCCATGTATGTCTGGAATGCTTCGAACGAAGAAAGAATTGTACATTCAACTGTATGTGATGCTCCTGTGTGTAGTGTTCTGTGCCCAACTATATTACTTTTTGGCAGCTCTACACATTTTGGCAGCTCTACACATTTTGGCAGCTCTACACATTTAGGAAATTCTGCTAAATTAGGCTGAAAATGATGAATACCGGGTACATCTGAGTATATTTGGTATCGCATTGATTTAAAGTATCAGTTCTGTTATGTTAAACTGCATTTTGCAAATTGTGCCTTTTCTGAAAATCAGACCCATGTTACTTTCTATACAAATAAGGGAGATTCTAATGAAGTCGTTGGATGATTGAGGCCAGTTTTTGGAGCGACACAAGAAAGAGCGTTTCAAGGATATCTTGAGAAAACTGATATGCTACTTGTTTTTTAAGGACAAGATAGATATAGAATATTCCAACGCAAATGTATAGTGATATAATCGATATTCCTTCAGATTCTTCATTGTGATTTTACATCAATAGCCAAAGTTATTACTAGTCTATTAACAGCCACACTATTATTCCTTGGTATTTATTATCTTAAAATGTGTGTATGATAATATTTACAAATCTAAGACAACACATTGTTAAAACAAGTTCAAAACTATGTAGTTTTATTTATTACAGAGGCAAGTGTGATTGCATTTCTCTTTCCCACTTAACACATCCCACAAATTTTGGAATACGTAATACATGTACTGATAAATGTATTCTGTCATATCGTTTGAATTCATAATGTAGTAGCAACCAGGGAAGGAATTATCTACCAGGGTCAGATTTTCAGAAAATGTACAATCTACAGTTCTACACATCTCTCAAATTCTGCTAAATTAGAGTGAAAAATGATAAATACTAGGTATATCTGAGTGTATTCTGTATTGTATTCATTGAATAAATCTGTCTGGTTATGTTGAACTGTATTTTCAACCTGACTTTCGTCTTAAATGTGGGTTATTTGAGAGAATTGGTGACGGCGAATTGTACATTTTCTGGAAAATCTGACCCACCATTAATCTTGTAATAACTTATAAATGCCAGGACATATCTTATTCAGTATGAACAAAGTAGAGAAGAATTATCACTAGGGAGTTTCTGCAAGCAAACTTATCTCAGTTACGTAACCGTATCCGTATTTTTTAATGAATTACATCGCATTTTTATGTATGAAAGATATATTTTGATATGAAACATTTCGCTTAATATGTTACATTACGTTTTTCCTGCCATGTTTTGCTGAACCTCTTTCTCCCGTTTAACATATGTTTGTATATCAGAGATACAGATACGTTTACGTTTACGCATAGGTTAGTCTTGCTGAAACTCCCTATTACTGATTTGGGTATTGAGTTACGCTCCAGGTTAACTTGCCAGACAATATGAAGCAATATTTAAATGGACACTTACCTCTTTCCTCCTCAGGTCTGGAACACACTGACAGGAGCGACAGGTGCACCTATGCCTCATGTAGCTGGCTTCATGGTTCGCCTCCCCAGCAGGTACAGATGGGTCAGATTTACAGAAAATGTACAATTCACCTTCACCAATCCTCTCAAATAACCCAAATTTCGGACAAAAATAAAGTTCAAAATACAGTTCAACCTAACCAAACAGATTGCTAGAATTAATGCAATGCTTAATATACTCGAATTTACCTAGTATTGACCAACTTGCAGCCTAATTTAGCAGAATTAACTAAATGTGTAGAGCTGCCAATTGTACATTTCTGAAAATCTGACCCAGATACAACACCATGCCTGCCACCCTAACTATGAGAAGCCTTTCCAACCTATCCATCGTGCCTTTCTATATGGGTGAGATTTTCAGAAAATGTACAATTGGCGGCTGTACATATATAGTAATTTCTGTTAAATTAGGCTGCAATTTGGTCAATACTAGGTAAATTCGGGTGAATTCGGCATTGTATTGATTCTAGCAATCTGTTTGGTTAGGCTGAATTGTATTTTGAACTTAATTTTCGTCTGAAATTTAGGTTATTTGAGAGGATTGGTGAAGTTGAATTGTATATTTTCTGAAAATCTGACCCATTTATATGATGTATACATTCTGCGTTGTCATCCTCAAACTAAAATATTCTAGAAACATGTAGGTGCCATTTATATAATGTATACATTCTGCATTGTCACCCTCCAACTTTGAGAATATTCTAGATCAGAAGGTAGCACGTAGGTGCCTGTTTGTTTTTTTTTAAATGCCTGTACATCTAGATTATGATTGCGGTGAAATTTGGGTTATTTGAGAGGATTGTTGAAGTTGAATTGTACATTTTCTAAAAATCTGACCCATATCTGAAATTGGGCATCAACTATGACATCTAGGTGGCTGTTCTAGCACTCAGCAAAGTAATAATGCCCAGCACACCGACACATGTATGTGTAGTAGTTGTTAACACGCCTTTAATATGTTCTGCGTTTTTAGGAAAATGATATTTTTCAAAGGGTTTTTTTTCACAAGATCTCTTTATTGAAATGATCTGATTTTTAGAGGGTTTAGCAGTTATAATCATATGAATCCGGGTAACATATTTCAGGAGATTGTATTAAATATATCCTTGCGTTTTTAAGGCCTTCGTATGGAGTACATTTAGTTACTTTATTGGTAATTACCCAACCAGAAACATTGCAAACTTTTTTTTTCAAAAATAAAAATATCAAACTTAAAATATAGAAATACTTATTAGGTGTCCTAGTGTTTACTATCATTGGAATCGGCTTGATCTCCTCTTTTGATATATGGTGAGATCTCAAAATCCATATTTTGCGACTTTTGAGCCACTTTCACGACCCACTTTGTTTGACCCATTTTGTTTTTTAAAGCATGAAATCGTTATGCTGTCGGACTTTTATGAAACAGTCATCTTCCCCATCAATCACATATAGAGTAACATGATTTTCAAGGTATAGTTTATGTCAGGATAATTAAACAACAGCAATTTCTCTCTGATGTGTGGAAGAAGGAATACCATTAGTCCCTGTTAATCAGTTAACATTTTCATTAAAAACCAGCTGGGCCATGGAGTCGGCTTCCTCGACCCAATTTGGGGAAATTCCTCCTGTTTTATCTTTAATCCTCGGTATTACTTTTACCACATACCATTAAGAGATCGGGTAGCCGACGTTTAATGACACTTAAATGACCAAAGCATCTGGCCTTTCCCCCTTCCCTCTTCCCCCTTCCCTGTTAAGGAATCCGGTGCCAAACTATAGCATCAATTCTCCACCATAGTTAACTCTATTATTTAGCAGTTGAGAATCCATCTATTTAACTTACTATCTATGCACATGTATACCTACAAAACACCGACTACACCTAATTCTTTATTTTTATCCTTTCCATTATTACTGAACGCTTGCTGTGAAATAACCAAGTGGTTAATGATTATTACTTTATTTGTAGAATTTTCTATTTATTTTTCTAAGAACTTTTTCTATAATTGTTTAAAGCAGCTTTTCTGTGAATAGTGTACCTGTTGCATAATGTCTGGCTGAATAAAAATCTTAAAACAAACCTAATGGTCTAATAAATCAAAATGGCTTTCCATAGGTAGCCATACACACACCTGTATGGTGTAACAGGTAAAAGCTATTGATTAATGTGTCGGTAACATGAAACATACATGATTCAAAGTGGGCGTGGTCGGTGAAATTCGCTATAGCTTTCTTTTGTTCAGCTAATGATATACAAGGGTCAGATTTTCAGAAAATGTACAATTGGCAGATGAACAGATTTAGTCAATTCTGCTAAATTAGGCATACTCTAGTTATATCTGGGTATATTTGGTATTGCCTTGATTCTAACAATCTGTTAGGTTATCTTGAACTGTATTTTGAACCTGATTGCTTCTTTGATTTTGAGATATTTGGGAGGATTGGTAAAGGCGAATTGTACATTTTCTGAGGATCTGACCCACAAGCATGGATCTGACCTACTTTTACGCTGCCAAAAAATACCCCAATCATACACAAACTAAGAACATGCTGTACCTTCATACTGCCACTAGATTTACCAAACTTATAATTTCTAAATTTATTTCATTTAATTTTATTTCTGATCTTGACCTTTGGTCTTACTTTGGACTTTGTTCAGTAGATTTAGGTCTAGATAGACACAGCAGTGGGCGGAAGACCATGGTTATTCTGTATTGAAATATCATCTGTGAGCCCATATCTCAATGTTAATGTCCTCAATTGATTATTAGAACTTCATTGTACAGTGTACTTGTTTGTTGAAAACTCATCTGTCATTATTGCAGAAGATGTGCTGTATAAAAATACTAAATGATAATTAAAAAAAAGCATGATGCTAGGATATCAGAGAATCTCAAGAAATCTGTATTAGTGTAAAAAAAGGAAGGTAATAGGGAGATTTAGCAACCACAACGCACCAACGCAACACTAACGCATCCACTAACTATTTGTACATAACTACCGCTGTGGGGATATCTCGAGAGGTGCTAAGCCAAGGGCATCTGCATTGCAGGCCTCTCAAGATATCCTCACAACAGTAATAATGTACTATAAGTTAGTGGATGCATTAGTGCTGTGTTGGTGCATTGTGGTTGCTAAATCTCCCTATTACTGGATGCGTTAGTGTTGTGTTGGTGCATTGTGGTTGCTAAATTTCCCTATTACTGGATGCGTTAGTGTTGTGTTGGTGCGTTGTGGTTGCTAAATCTCCCTATTACTGGATGCGTTAGTGTTGTGTTGGTGCGTTGTGGTTGCTAAACCTCCCTATTGATCAGTGGTAACCATGCATGTAGCAGCTCAAGGAGCAGAAGACCAGGTGAGCTGACTGGTGTGTATGCAAAGGTGTAGAAAGCTATCTTCGAGCGGGTGTCTGTGTGTATTTGGCTTTGCTCCATTTTAAAATGTTCCATGAATAATTGAAAAGTGAAGTGTTGAAATACTGGGTAATGTAGGCCACAATTTCTAGATATAATTATGTTGCTTGATATATGATGGCAAAATGGAACAGATCCTGATGCAAGTTTCAAATGACTTTTTCTGATGGCCGCCCTGGGCACTGCTGAACGAATCGTGGCCCGTGCGAAAACCGAAGCTTACGACTGCCACCCATGCCTCTACTACAGAGAACCTATGTATCCCTGAACCCCATCTAATTCAGGTTTCTCACCTAATTTGATCTTAGCCTCTCTAATTCTTTAACAAATCGAAGGGGAATTGCATCAATAAATACCTGTGTAAGTTTTAAAAAAAACGAGCCCCAGATGTGAAGATATTAGTGAAATTAAAAAAATAAAATGACTTGAAAATGAGACAAATGTAAAAGGGCTGCCTGCTCTGGGATTCGAATTCACAATGTTCAGTTTGGCAGTCTTAGATGCTAACCACTTGACCATAGGGAACTGTAGAGATTATGCATATAAACACTGGGCATAGCCATTGATGCATCACAATTTAGGTTTACTTTAGTCAATCACTATATGAGGAGAATGGGGAAATACATTTTGAAGGTCCCTGTGTTCACTGTAGGTGATTTAATTATTGAAATTAATCATAAGAATATATCTTGCATCTGTAATCTCTCTATATAATGTGCTGATGCAGGACTTCTAGGTATGCACACTTCCTGGACCTTTCACCGAAGACAACCTGACATGTAGACTACCGCACACTCGTCATTTGCTGCATACTTTTAATTTGCTTAAGGTCATAATTTTAGGGATGGGGGAAGGGGAGGGGGCGCAAAATGTATAACTTTCTTAAATGATCTCCAGCCCTCTGTTTCTTACATCATTGCAAAACTGTATACAAGGATATGCGTATGGTTAAGTTAAATTGCTCTAAAATAAATTCAGAAACTATGAATAAAGTTTGGGGCCTATTGAATGTTGGCACAACAGTGACTCAAAAAAGGTATGAATAATTTGAGGCATGATTGTTAATAGGGGTACTAAGTTACAGAGAGAAGTTGAAAGAGAAAAATGGTGGGAGATATGAAGATGTGGGCCCCAATCCCCCACTAGCAAATCTAGTGCATAGCACGGGAATTTGCTAGTATAGTATTATCATTATTAACTATTACATATCTCGATTTTTCAGGGAAAATAAGACATATTCCATTCAATTCAATTGTTTCCATTCTTTTTATTTCACAACACTTGGTAGCTTGAATAATAGTGAATTAATAGTAATTGAAATACCACCATGTGTTTAGATGAAGATACATGTATATCACAAGTAATACTGTAAATGTATTTATTTTCGCGCACTAAGTGCTTTGACACCTTGTCGCGCGGATTTAAATTTGCACAGCGAGGAAGTCTTGCACCTTATTTATGCAATTATTACATATGTACATGATTTCAATGACGTAATACAGGGGTGCCATCTGATAAGTCGTAAGGCATACCAATGCTATTCAGGTTGTCATGGAAGCACATGATCCAAATAACGTAATTTGATTGGTTTGGAAACGTTGCGCTCTTGGTGACATTGCATTACCCTGCGTACAGCTGCATTCCCAGTTTCGAAAGTTTTCAAGCAAAGTTCCGATAATTTGGCAAGAAATACAGTATTCATAAGGTAAATATAACAAATATATCTACAAATCTGTATGTAATCAATATCTAATGGCCCTCTGTTCGGTTTCAAATCGATCTCGACATCGGGTCAAATCCCACTCCACCCCTTTGGGGTGTTGTGCGATTTGACCCTCCATCTCGATCGATTTGAAACCTCCATTGGGCCGTTAGATATGATAAGTATACCTTTCGCGCAGGATTTATTTTCATGCACAGAGGTGGGTGTGTGAAAAAAGCAAAAATAAATACTGTATGTTTACAGTAATATCATGTATGATACAACTTATCTACTGCTAACTGTGACCTAAGATTTATTTAGATTTAGCCATGTAAGCTTTGAGCTTAGGATCAACCACCACCTTTTCTACAAGGTTCTTGATTTTAGGGAATATTTTCTCATCATAACTGCACCCCGCGTCTTGTACTTGGGAGAGATGTGATACCACGGTCAGGTCAGCCGCTGAAATCTGAAAAGTAAGTGAAGAACAATCTAGATACATATTCTTATTTTGTTTAGCTGAAAATTTTAAGAAATTACTGATAAAGAGAAAAGTCACTTGAAATGCTACCTATTGCTATGTTTCAAGGTACACCTTTATAATCAGGGCAATCATTGATAACAACTATTAAATTGATATTCATAATATATTATATGAATTATTATATGAATTATTATATGAATTATTATATGAATTATTATATGAATTATTATATGAATTATTATATGAATTATTATATGAATTATTATATGAATTATTATATGAATTATTATATGAATTATTATATGAATTATTATATGAATTATTATATGAATTATTATATGAACCATTATATGAACCATTATATGAACCATTATATGAACCATTATATGAACTCATATATGAACTCATATATGAACTATTATATGAACTATTATATGAACTATTATATGAACTATTATATGAACTATTATATGAACTATTATATGAACTATTATATGAACTATTATATGAACTATTATATGAACTATTATATGAACTATTATATGAACTATTATATGAACTATTATATGAACTATTATATGAACTATTATATGAACTATTATATGAACTATTATATGAACTATTATATGAACTATTATATGAACTATTATATGAACTATTATATGAACTAGTATATGAACTAGTATATGAACTAGTATATGAACTAGTATATGAACTAGTATATGAACTAGTATATGAACTAGTATATGAACTAGTATATGAACTAGTATATGAACTAGTATATGAACTAGTATATGAACTAGTATATGAACTAGTATATGAACTAGTATATGAACTAGTATATGAACTAGTATATGAACTAGTATATGAACTAGTATATGAACTAGTATATGAACTAGTATATGAACTAGTATATGAACTAGTATATGAACTAGTATATGAACTAGTATATGAACTAGTATATGAACTAGTATATGAACTAGTATATGAACTAGTATATGAACTAGTATATGAACTAGTATATGAACTAGTATATGAACTAGTATATGAACTAGTATATGAACTAGTATATGAACTAGTATATGAACTAGTATATGAACTAGTATATGAACTAGTATATGAACTAGTATATGAACTAGTATATGAACTAGTATATGAACTAGTATATGAACTAGAATATGAACTAGTATATGAACTAGTATATGAACTAGTATATGAACTAGTATATGAACTAGTATATGAACTAGTATATGAACTAGTATATGAACTAGTATATGAACTAGAATATGAACTAGTATATGAACTAGTATATGAACTAGTATATGAACTAGTATATGAACTAGTATATGAACTAGTATATGAACTAGTATATGAACTAGAATATGAACTAGTATATGAACTAGTATATGAACTAGTATATGAACTAGTATATGAACTAGTATATGAACTAGTATATGAACTAGTATATGAACTAGTATATGAACTAGTATATGAACTAGTATATGAACTAGTATATGAACTAGTATATGAACTAGTATATGAACTAGTATATGAACTAGTATATGAACTAGTATATGAACTAGTATATGAACTAGTATATGAACTAGTATATGAACTAGTATATGAACTAGTATATGAACTAGTATATGAACTAGTATATGAACTAGTATTATCATATGAATTATCATATGAATTATCATATGAATTATCATATGAATTATCATATGAATTATTATATTCCGGCACACAGAAATGGTCCTTACCTTGCCTCCCACAAAGTAGTCTGAATTTCCAAGATAATCTTCCAAACATTGTAAAATTTTAGGGAGTTTTTCTTCCTCATATAGCTTCTTCAGTTCCGCCTGTGCAGAGAACAATGGATTTACATGGATTTACATGGAGTTACATGGATTTACATGCAGTTACATGCAGTTACATGCAGTTACATGCAGTTACATGCAGTTACATGCAGTTACATGCAGTTACATGCATGTATGGAATGATGTTAAAACATGTAAATACAACCTATGAATTATACAACTATGAATTATGATAGGAATATTATTTTTAATTTTCTTTTTCTCTATGTTATAGAGGAGAATTCTTATTAATAGGAATATGATGATTTAAAGAATCAGGAAGAATTACATCAAGTGACACAAATGTAGATCTATGTTGATATAGGTTGGATTTCTTAGGCATGTAAAATGGGACATCCAGTATACCAGACGTTCCAATAGGGGATTTGCATAGCGGCCATTTTAAATCCTGATTCCCATAGTATTATTGGACTATAATGGTTATACACCCATAGTACCCATCTTTCCCACCATGCATTTGGTTTTCATAGAACATTTATAAAAGCTGTGATATTCGTGAAAATATTCTTGCAATTTTTATAAAAATGTTCCCAAATATTCGTATGTCAGATTTCATAAATATCAATCCCGTGATGCACTCTACCAGACATGCGCAGTGGGACATGCAAATCCCCTATTGACAAACCATAGGAACGTCTGGTATATACTGGACGTACCATTGTACATTCCTAAAAGATCAGACCCAAATATACAGGATCTGTCTGCAGCACCTTTAAATATATAAGTTCTTGGATAGACTAAAACCCTGCCCACACAGAGCCGATTTGCCTTCCGATTGCCCCCCGATTTGGGTCTTCCGATGAGTCCTAGGACTTCATTTCCAATCCTGGTTTATGTTATTTCAAAAACATAAACCAGGATTTGAAATGAGATCATAGGATTCATCAGAAGACCCAAATCGGGAGGCAATCGGGAGGCAAATCGGCTGTGTGTGGGCAGGGTTTAACTGTAGACTGAGTATAAAATAGTTGTGATGCAATATCCCCCAGTAAAGCAAGCCAACAACTGGACCACCCAGCAACATTGGAGAGATTTGTCCTGCAAATCTAGGATACTCAAGTAACTTACCTTTTTTGCTTCGTCTTTTTCGAAATGGAAGGAGGAAGCCTGGTCAAACATTTCTCCTGCTTTGCACGTCAGCATATCAACCTCTGCAGCTTGCAAGTCGTCACTGGGTGTGAGACCTGATATAGGTACAATAAATATTGTGATGTGTTTCAGGAAAATGAGTCATAAGTCGCAAAATTGATATTTTTCAAAGTGTTTTTTTCACAAGATCACATTATTGGAATGTTCTGATTCTTGGGGAGTTTGTCACTTGTAGTAATGTCAATCGATGTATCAAATTTCAGGGCAATCTATATAATATATCCTTTCGTTTTAAAGGTCCTCATATGGACTACATTTAGTTACTTTACTGTTTAGTGACCCCCAGAAATATTGGAAACTTTTTTTTTTCAAAAACGAAAATATCAAACTTAAAATCTAGAAAGACTCATTATTTTATTAGACTGTTTACTATCATTGGAATCGGCTTGATCTCATCTGTTCAAATATATATATAATGAAATCTCAAAATCTATTTTTTGCGACTTATGACTCATTTCCCTGAAACACATTACAAATACACTGTGAATCTCAGAATAGGGGCGTCGGTCGGGAGACCTACATATATCCCCAACATCCATGTATGGACGTCTATAACAGGCATGAAATATTTATATTCACGGCTATCCGCCGATACAGCTATTATGTAACAGGTCTACTAATACAGGTATACTATAAGGTGAAGTCCAGGTATGCCCAGTGTTTATATGCATCATCTCTACAGTCCTCTATGGTCAAGTGGTTAGCATCTAAGTCTACCAAACTGAACATTGAACAGCTTTTTCGCATTTGTCCCAACATCACGTCGCACGGCAGGTCGCCGAAAGCGGGGCAAATTTACTAATTTATATTATGTACAGCTGCCAATTGTACATTTTCTGAAAATCTGACACTTAATTACTCTCCTTATGGCTTTTAAGACACCTTCACACTCACTGAGTGAAAGGCTAGTTTTCTGCCGTTGTATTGTAATCTGATTGTCAAGTGTCACCTAGAGCTTGTCTGGAGTTGGTCTTTGTACTGAGAAAACCAGGTTGTTTGGGACTGGGAAAGGGTGGTCTCATCGTGAGATGGAGACAAGTGGGCGCTTTTGTGGTATTGGTACCCGCTTTTGTGGTATTGGTACCCGCTTTTGTGGTATTGGTACCCGCTTTTGTGGTATTGGTACCCGCTTTTGTGGTATTGGTACCCGCTTTTGTGGTATTGGTACCCGCTTTTGTGGTATTGGTACCCGCTTTTGTGGTATTGGTACCCGCTTTTGTGGTATTGGTACCCGCTTTTGTGGGTATTTGACAAACATCAAACATACTGAGATGAATGTACTACCTTTTGTCTACTACTTGTACTGTATTGTACTTGATTATACTCGCATTGCTCTGAAAACAACGTATCTAGAGTGATTTACACATAGTGCGTATTCCACTAGTGATTTACGTGGGGTTGTCATGGCAACCAATTTGTACTTTTTTTACTAAGACTACCGGTAGAATTCAAATTTATGACTCGATTTGTTTCTATTTTTATGATTGAAAGCATGTATGATAACTCTGTTAACTAACTCATTGGTTTCAGTCACTTTCACGCTCCTTCAACCAACCCGTTAGTTAACTTGTATGTACTGTACTGTGGCCCAAACCATTATCAAAATACTTGTGGACATGAACAATGCAGAAGTTCACTGATATAGAGGTATGAGTTAATACACACACAAACTTACCTGTTATGTTTGAAAGGAATCGGACAATGGCTCCTGATTCGGTCAGTACACTCTTTCCATCAATTTCCAATTGTGGCAATTGACCACCAAACAACTTCGCTGAAATGAGATATGTGGGTTTTCATCAATACTATATATATTAGCTTTTACATGTTGGTACGTCTGCATGGGTGCAAGGTCAATGATAACAACAGGTAAATATATGGGTCAGATTTTCAGAAAATGTACAATTCGTCTTCACCAATCCTCTAAAATAGCGCAGATTTGAGACAAAAATATTTAGTTCAAAATGCAATTTAACCTAACCAAACAGATTGCTAGAATCAATGCAATGCCGAATATACTCGAATTTACCTAGCATTGATGAAATTCCAGTCTAATTTAGCAGAATTGACCAAAAGTGTAAATCTGCCAATTGTGCATTTTCTGAAAATCTGACCCATATATCTGTCTGTGTAAGGATATGCAGAAATGTGATGCGTTCCAAGAAAATAAGTCACAAGTCGCAAAAAATGGATTTTGGCTAATTACCAGTAAAGTAACTAAATATACTCCATACAAAGGCCTTCAAAACGCAGGGATATATTTAATACAATGTTCCGAAATTTGTTACACGGGTTTATAAGACTATGAGTGCTGAACCCTCTAAAATCAGAACATTTCAATAAAGAAATCTTGTGATAAAAACACTTTGAAAAATATCAATTTTACGACTTGTGACTCATTTTCCTGGAAGACATCGTGTAATTATAGTAAAGCCGCCAATGCTACTAACAGTAATAACTAGTAATTTTCATAAGTAAAGCAGCCATAAAACTAACAGTAAAAACTAGTAATTTTCATAAGTAAAGCAGCCATAAAACTAACAGTAAAAACTAGTAATCTTCATAAGTAAAGCAGCCATAAAACTAACAGTGAAAACTAGTAATTTTCATTAGTAAAGCAGCCATAAAACTAACAGTAAAAACTAGTAATTTTCATAAGTAAAGCAGCCATAAAACTAACAGTGAAAACTAGTAATCTTCATAAGTAAAGCAGCCATAAAACTAACAGTGAAAACTAGTAATCTTCATAAGTAAAGCAGCCATAAAACTAACAGTGAAAACTAGTAATCTTCATAAGTAAAGCAGCCATAAAACTAACAGTAAAAACTAGTAATTTTCATAAGTAAAGCAGCCATAAAACTAACAGTGAAAACTAGTAATCTTCATAAGTAAAGCAGCCATAAAACTAACAGTGAAAACTAGTAATCTTCATAAGTAAAGCAGCCATAAAACTAACAGTAAAAACTAATAATTTTCATAAGTAAAGCAGCCATAAAACTAACAGTGAAAACTAGTAATCTTCATAAGTAAAGCAGCCATAAAACTAACAGTGAAAACTAGTAATCTTCATAAGTAAAGCAGCCATAAAACTAACAGTGAAAACTAGTAATCTTCATAAGTAAAGCAGCCATAAAACTAACAGTGAAAACTAGTAATCTTCATAAGTAAAGCAGCCATAAAACTAACAGTAATAACTAATAATTTTCATAAGTAAAGCAGCCATAAAACTAACAGTAAAAACTAGTAATCTTCATAAGTAAAGCAGCCATAAAACTAACAGTAATAACTAGTAATCTTCATAAGTAAAGCAGCCATAAAACTAACAGTGAAAACTAGTAATCTTCATAAGTAAAGCAGCCATAAAACTAACAGTGAAAACTAGTAATCTTCATAAGTAAAGCAGCCATAAAACTAACAGTGAAAACTAGTTATCTTCATAAGTAAAGCAGCCATAAAACTAACAGTAAAAACTAGTAATTTTCATAAGTAAAGCAGCCATAAAACTAACAGTAAAAACTAGTAATCTTCATAAGTAAAGCAGCCATAAAACTAACAGTGAAAACTAGTAATTTTCATAAGTAAAGCAGCCATAAAACTAACAGTGAAAACTAGTAATCTTCATAAGTAAAGCAGCCATAAAACTAACAGTGAAAACTAGTAATCTTCATAAGTAAAGCAGCCATAAAACTAACAGTGAAAACTAGTAATCTTCATAAGTAAAGCAGCCATAAAACTAACAGTGAAAACTAGTAATCTTCATAAGTAAAGCAGCCATAAAACTAACAGTGAAAACTAGTAATCTTCATAAGTAAAGCAGCCATAAAACTAACAGTGAAAACTAGTAATCTTCATAAGTAAAGCAGCCATAAAACTAACAGTGAAAACTAGTAATCTTCATAAGTAAAGCAGCCATAAAACTAACAGTGAAAACTAGTAATCTTCATAAGTAAAGCAGCCATAAAACTAACAGTGAAAACTAGTAATCTTCATAAGTAAAGCAGCCATAAAACTAACAGTGAAAACTAGTAATCTTCATAAGTAAAGCAGCCATAAAACTAACAGTGAAAACTAGTAATCTTCATAAGTAAAGCAGCCATAAAACTAACAGTGAAAACTAGTAATCTTCATAAGTAAAGCAGCCATAAAACTAACAGTGAAAACCAGAACATACTTGATTTTATAGCTGCCCAGTCAGCACCAGTCACTCGCTCATCTTCAAACTGGATGCCGCCGTAGTGCATGATCATGCGGGGAAGCTCCGCTCTACCCTTCATATCAAAGTATGTCAGCTTGTAGGAAGGCATGGTGGTAGATTAACTCAGTTATTGGAGATATAGCTGTGATGTACCTACAAGATAATACACCCATGGGATAAGATGAGATTATATGAAAGTTTGTCTATTTTGGATATGGAATAGTTGTAGAATTATTGTAGGAAAATAAGAAGAATGAAGAGTAAGTCTAAAGGCTGTGATCCTAAGATCTAGAATAGCTTGTAGGAAGGCATGGTTGTAGATTAACTCAGTTATTGGAGATGTACCTGTGATGTACCTACAAGATAATCAATACACCCATAAAATATTGCTATACCATTCAGGTACTATTGTTATATGGATCAGATCCTCAGAAAATGTATAATTCGCCTGTACCAATCCTCCCAAATATCTCGAAATCAAAGAAGAAATCAGGTTAACAATACAGTTCAAGATAACCTAGAAGATTGTTAGAATCAAGGCAATACCAAATATACCCAAATATACCTATTTTTTTGGTCTAATTTAGCAGAATTGACTAAATCTGTTGATCTGCAAATTGTACATTTTCTGAAAATCTTACCCTCATGAAGGTTTGTCTATCTTGGATATGGAATAGTTGTAGAATTAGTGTAGGATAATAAGTATAAAGAAGAAGTCCTAAGGCTGTGATCCTAAGATGTAGAATAGTGTTTTACTGTAGAGTTGGTTTACAGGTGAGTGGTCGGTCCATGTGACTATTGCTGATTGGAGGAATATATAATGAGCTGAGAGTGCTACCTGTGCCTTCATATGCTACCGTAATAGGGGAGTTGCATGTCTCACTGCGCATGTGTACAGCAGTGCATCCTGGGATGGATTTTATTAAAATTATTTGGCAACATTTTTACTGAAAAATTGCAAGAATGCTGTCATCAATATCGTAGCTTGTGTAAATGATCTATGAAAATCAAATGCATGATGGGAAAGATGGGGACTTATGTTATGGAAACATGTATCACACATGAATGTTGATTTTAGAACTCTGATAAATATTCCACGCTGAACATGGCATGTTTTCTATAGGTTTTATACTGTACCATTAGTCCCATAATTCCATGCGAATCTAGATTCAAAATGGCGGCTATGCAAATCCCCTATTACTGCAATAAATTCCTGGATAGTGATACATTATGGGTTAATGGCATGTTACTTAATTAGGATTCTATTGTCATGCAGTTGCATTCCCTAACAAGATCTATGCTCAAGGTAGCGATCAATTCTCTGATCAATAGGGGAGTTGCATGTGCCACTGCGCATGTCTGTTACAGTGCATCCTGGGATGGATTCTGATGAAATCTGACATACAAATATTTGGCAACATTTTTATCGAAAATTTGAAAGAATGTTTACAACAATATCACAGCTTTTATAAATGATCTATGAAAACCAAATAAATGCATGATGGGAAAGATATGGTCTTCTCTTATGGGAACATGTACAACACATGGATATTGATATCAAAGCACTGATAAATATCCCATGCTGAACATGGCATGTTTTCTATAGACTTTATATATATATATTGTATTTTTATTCTGAATTAAAATTACATCATTCCAGAATGGGATGCCTGCCTCTCATATGAGGTCTTCCACGCGGATCCCTTGCTTATTTACCAGTTGTTGAACATGATATGACGATGCAAAATGAGTTACAGATGAAATACCTTAATACATGAATTAATGTCCCGGCTCATTCAATATACTGTACCATTAGTCCCATAATTCCATGCGAATCAAGATTCAAAGTGGCGGCTATGCAAATCCCCTATTAGCTGAACCTATATAAATTAGCATGAAACTCACATTTCCCGGTCATAATTATTATATCCCTGAGAACATGAGACTAGAGTTATGTATGAATAGGCCTACATGGCATGGACAAATGTTTCCAGCCATTCTTAGAATGATAAACGCTTAGACTGGGTCAGATTTTCAGAAAATGTACAATTCACCTTCACCAATCCTCTCAAATAAACCAAATTTAAGAAGATAATTAGGTTCAAAATACAGTTCAACCTAACCAGACAGATTTATTGAATGAATACAATACAGAATACACTCAGATATACTAAGTAATTATCATTTTTTACTCTAATTTAGCAGAATTTGATAGATGTGTATAACTGTAGATTGTGCATTTTCTGGAAATCTGACCCTTCTCTACGTCTGGAATGTCGCCAACATGGACTGAGTGAGCTCAACCACATCAGCAGGTAGTCCTAGTTTGAGTTCAATGACATATGGGTCAGATTTTCAGAAAATGTACAATTCATCTTCACCAATCTTCTCAAATAACCCAAATTTCAGACGAAAGTTAAGTTCCAAATACAGTTCAACCTAACCAAACAGATTGCTAGAATCAATGCAATGCCGAATATACTCACATTTACCTAGTATTGACCAAATTGCAGCCTAATTTAGCAGAATTTACTAAATGTGTAGAGCTGCCAATTGTACATTTTCTGAAAATCTGATCCATAAGGCAGCTACATGTTTCTAGAATATGCCTGAATATAAGAGCTATGGTCGGGTTGGATAATTACTGGGGTTACATAAGGTAGGTCTACCTATGGAAGGCTGTTTCCATATATTTGGCGTTTCCCGCGCCCCAATCATTACTTTTAACCCTTCCATTTAGGTCCTTCAAGCTTCGTGTGACTAATAGAGACACATTATTAAGAAATATATCTTTTTAAAATATCTATTACTCGGATGTACGAGTGCTCTCATTTCCAATAGGGGAATTGTATAGTTGCCATCTTGAATCTTGATTCGCAAGGAATTATGGGACTAATGGTACTGTATAAAACCTATAGAAAACATGTTATGTTCAGCATGGAATATCTATCAATGGTCTAATATCAATATCTGTGTGTTATACATGATTCCATGACATAAGTTCCCATCTTTTCTATCATGCATTTGGTTTTCATAAATTATTTTTACAAGCTATGGTATTGGCAAAAACATACTTGCAATTTTCGATAAAAATCTTGCCAAATATCTGTACGTCAGATTTCAACAGAATCCATCCCAGCATGCTCTGCTGTAGACATGCGCAGTGAGACATGCAAATCCCCTATCAACATAACCCACAAGTCTTTGGCTGTATAATACTGATGAAACTATTACACATCTTTTTAGTATAATTGTGATGTGTTTTTTTCACAGGATCAGTTTATTGAAATGTTCTGATATTTAGAGGGTTTAGCACTTATAGTCATACAAATCCGTGTTACAAATTTCGGGACATTGTATTAAATATATCCTTGCGTTTTGAAGGCATTTGTATGGAATATATTTAGTTACTTTACTGATAATTATTCATCCAGAAACATTGAAACTATTTTTTCCAAAAATATAAATATCAAATATAAGATATAGAAATACTTCTTTAATGTCCTTCATGTTTACTATCATTGGAATCGGCTTGATCTCCTCTTTTAAAATATAATGATATCTCAAAATCCATATTTTGCGTCTTATGACTCGTTTTCCTAAAACGGATCACAATTAGCATTGTAGACGATAAATGTTGCTTTTGTCTAATTAATGTCATTAGCTTGCAACGATCAAATCCTGTACTGGAATTGAACATCGAACACCAGCAACTGTAATATTCCTGTGCTGGAAATCTCTAATTTATGACATATCTCACATTATTGTATATTATTATGTATTGTTATGTCAAGGGAACGGCCGGAAGATCTGGGAATAAATCCTTAATGGTTTCCTGAAGACTGTTGACCTTGTCATCAGAAATTTGTAAACCCTTCACGAATAAAAGATTGTTCTATTCTAGTCTATTTTACCCGAGGCCAGTGTACGCGGTGGGAGGGTAGCTATACAAATAGCTATAGCTTTCTAATGTGTCAATAACACTGATTACCCTCACCCCGGCCACACCCCATTCAATTTGTACGGCTAGCTCAATAGCAGAGCGAAAGTGTCATTAGGTGTGAAATTCAATTCAATTCAATTCAAAGCATTTTTTATTTATACGAGAGGTGTACAAAAAGGAGACTTGTATCTGAAAGGTAACTTCAAGTTCTTCCAGCGGGTTCCTGACTACTTGCTACCAGAAAAAATTTTGAATTTACATTAATATGTCCAGAATAAACTTTAGGGCTAATTTCTAATATCTAATCTAGGAGTATTTAGTTAAACTTAAAGTGAGAAGTAGTTCATAGCCATTGAAACAGAGACAATAAACTTCATCTAGCTAACAGATAATACAATCTATCTAAAGCAGTTTAATAAATTCATCAGTAGTAGAGACGAATAAAAACGAATAAAAAAATACACAATGTAGCTGTATATATTCGTGATTGCTTATCAAACACTATACCCCTCCCTCCTATCACCTGAATATTTCTCAGACGTTTAATTCTAACACAGCAAAACAAATCCCCATTAAAAACGCCGATCAGACAATTTGAAAGAGAAATTCGGCGAAATCGACACATTGCCACTCAATGATATAGATTTCTAACCATAGAAGTAAACGCCTGAATATCTTCCATTTCCCTCACAGCTAGCAGACGATTACTCCACTGTTGTTTACCAAAATAAAAAAAGTCTTTATACACCGCTCAGATTTTGGTCTTCCAATGTAGGCCTATGAAATGCCAATATTAATTATGACTGTGTGCATGGGACTCATCAATTGTATTAAAATATGACAGAAGATGAACGATTAATTGTAGAAGAAAGTTGTCTACCAGCAAAGAAAGCTATCATTTGTAGTGACCATTTTGGGTCTAAATAAAAGAATCAATCAATCAACTAATAAAACTTCCTTCAAACACACATCTTTAATCCTGCCGAACCATTTCTACTTAATTATTGCTTATTAACAATTGTTCTATTAGAATAAGACCTTGTAACAATCGTGGCAATTCCTGAATACACAATAACCTCTGTTTAAATTTGTGCCTTAGCTTTCAAACATGTGAAAATGATGACCCCCCCCCCCCCCTGCACTATGTGTGGGCGAAATGGGCATTGACAAGTGTTAAAACTTCAATGTATGTGATTGCTGCTATACTATGGGATAGTCTATTCACAGAGACCATCGTTGGCACACAAAAATATTACTATATCAAGACAGAATCAGGTCGGAATAGGCCTACACATCCCTCCACTTGTTTCAGAATAAGCAAGCAATATACTAGGTATACACAATAATTCTGCTTCAATTATTTTGCCTGGCATATGCAGAACGAAAATATCGTAACATGTGAAAATGTCACGATACGCAATGATCACGAAATGCGACGGAATTTTTGGAAATAATGCGCGTCGCGGTAACGCTGATACAAGAGAAGTTTTTAGGGATATAAGGTGATCGTGTACATTGGAATAAACGCGAAACTGTCAGCATCATGTAGAATTTTGATTAGTCCAAATCGGTGAAGATCTCGCAAGATCCCGCAGTTTTTCTAAAACTATATTTATCATTTTTACATATCTAATTGTGATCATTATCACATAGTTATTTGTGATGTAGTTTTGTATGCTATTCCTATGCATAAAATGCAAAAATGAACACATAAATTCTGAAGTAGTTTCCTCACATTAGGCCCACCCGATACAGCATATAAGCTTAAAATGAATACTAATTTTAATACAGCACCCTGCAAACATGGAAGGAGCTAGATTGAGTTGATATTAAGGTTCCATGTAGCTGTTGGTGATCTGTTCCTTATTATTATTCTACATCGCTCACTTTGATTAACGTGAGAGGAGGAAAAACATACTCCTCAAATGTATGGTAAGGAAGCATGAATTTTGATTAGTTTCGCCAATAGGGGAGTTGCATGTCTCACTGCGCATGTCTACTGCAGTGCATGCTGGAATGTGATGTAGTGATTATAGTGGTAACAATCATACAATAACAACAATCCTACAAACTAACTACTAGTGATAACAGGATATAGTCGTAACAGACACCTGTTAATGACAGTATTATACTGCCAAAGAAAAGAGAGAACAAAGACACAAACTGTGATATATGTCCTACGAGGGAAATATACCAAATACTATGTAACTCTAAGCTTAATTATAAACAGCTTAACTGTATATAATAATATAAATATTATAATAATTAAGGTAGAAGGGACCTCCTGGTCTAGCTATGATTAGCATAGAATGGGGTACCAATTTCCAGGTATTGGATTGAATTTATTGATGTAACTGTATTGAACTGGAAATAAACAATATACATACATACATAATACATACATGTATACCGATAATAAACCTTTATCAAAAAAGATTTATGTGAAAGGAAATATTCAGCGGTCACTCACCTCTTTACTTCAGCTGTGGAATACGCTGCCAGTATCTGTAGACCAACTGGTGTATCCTCGTATATGGGTCAGATTTTCAGAAATTATTGTACAATTGGCAGCTGTACACATTTAGCAAATTCTGCTAAATTAGACTGCAATTGGGTCAATACTAGTTAAATTCGAGTATATTCGGCATTGCATTGTTTCTAGCAATCTGTTTGGTTAGGTTGAACTGTATTTTGAACTTCATTTTCGTCTGAAATTTGGATTATTTGAGAGGATTGGCGAAGTTGAATTGTATATTTTCTGAAAATCTGACCCATATACATGAGCTTCCATCATGGTTCACCTCCTCAGTAGACAGACGTCCCTGAGGGTAAACCACTCATGCGAACCCCAAACCTATGAGAAGCCTTTCGTAACTAATCTTCGTGCGAACACAAATGGGTCAGATTTTCAGAAAATATACAATTGTCAGCTATACAAATTTAGTAACTTCTGCTAAATTAGACTGTTGTATAATAATGCAATGTATATCTGAGTAATTTTGGTATCGTGATGATTAAAACTATCTCTTCCTTTGAGAGGATTGGGGAAGGTGACTTGTACATTTTCACAAAATCTGACCCATATAGCTTCTACGCCAAATATATGGAAACAACCTTCCATAGGTAGACCTACCTTATGTAACACCAGTAATTATCCAACCCGACCATAGCTCTTATATTCGGGCATATTCTAGAAACATGTAGCTGCCATATGGATCAGATTCTCAGCAAATGTACAATTAGCAGCTCTACACATTTAGTAAATTCTGCTAAATTAGGCTGCAATTTAGCAAATACTAGTTAAAATCGAGTATATTTGGTATTACCTTGATTATAGCAATCTATTGGGTTAGGTTGAACTGTATTTTGAACTTTATTTTTGTCTGAAATTTGGGTTATTTGAGAGGATTGGTGAAGTTGAATTGTACATTTTCTGAAAATCTGACCCATTTATATAACGTATAAGTTCTGCATTGTCATCCTCAAACTAAAATATTCTAGAAACATGTAGGTGCCATTTATATGATGTATACATTCTGCGTGGTCATCCTCCAACTTTGAGTACTTTGAGAATATCCTGGATTAGATGGTAGCACGTAGGTGCCTGTTTGTTTTTAAATGCCTGTATTTTTATATTATGATTGTGGTGATGTTTGATAAGGAGAACGCGAGGACTAGGGGATGTCAATTGTGGCTACTGTATTTTGATATATAGTCTCACTGCAGCTGCGTGGAACGTTCATGATATAGGAATGCAGTGTGGGTTAGTTGGCCTATACAAGAGCTCCAAAATAAAAATAAATATAAGATGAGTCCTATTTTCTGACCCCGTTATGTAATTATTTCTCTAGTTGATGGCCTACAATCAGGCATGCATGGCTCGTGGTTATTGTTGCTCTGCCAATTAACGGTTTGAGTATATGGGTCAGATTTTCAGAAAATGTACAATTCACCTTCACCAATCCTCTCAAATAACCCACATTTAAGACAGAAATATGCTTCAAAATGCAGTTTAACATAACAGAACTGATACTTTTCAATCAATGCGATGCCAAATATACTCAGAAATTCCTGGTATTCATAATTTGTTAGCCGAATTTTGCCGAATTTCTTAAATAAATAGGGCTGCCAATTGTACATTTTCTGAAAATCTGACCCATATATATATAGTGCAGACGTCTAGACGAGACATCAATCCCATGTCTGTATTTGGGTCAGATTTTCAGAAAATGGACAATTGGCAGCTGTACACATTTAGTAAATTCTGTTAAATTAGGCTGAAAAATCGTCAACACTGGGTATATCTATATTTGGTATTGTCTTGATTCAAACAATCTGTTAGGTTATGTTGAACTGTGTTTTGAACCTGATTTTTGTCTTAAATTTGGGTTATTTGAGAGGATTGGTGAAGGTGAATTGTACATTTTCTGACGATTTCACCCATATGTGCATGTGTAAAATAAATGGGTCACAAAGGATTGAGACATTTTGCACAAAGGAATTCCACAACACAAATTTCGTGTGAAATGACGCTCCATGGGACATGTAATTTATGATGTATTATTATAGTGGAATTTCGTATAATGTAAGACTTCTAGAATCTAGAGCTTTATATCGATAATAGGACCAAGTCTTGATTTTTAAAAAGTTTTAATTCATAAGTTTCGATGATACACTCCCCACCTCCCCCCGCCCCAATACACAACCCCCACCCCCACCCACCCTTTTTATATATACACAACCCCTTTACTGGTGAGGTTCTTGAATCATGCCGATATTAGTGTTGGAAATATATTTTTGTTATCTACTCTGTGCTAGTGAGAGAAAGGCGAACTTTTCTTTAAAATAATTCTTTTCTTCTATGCCATAGGTAGGAAGAAAATTTTAAAAAATAATATGGGAAATAAGATTCATTTTGACACCAGGGTCAAAACTTATGTCATACATTTCATATCATTTGATTTAGGTATCAATCTATAGGTGTTATTGGACTCCTTTAAATTACACAAGATAATATTATGATATCAATTCCTAATTAAACTTTATTGGCTGGAATGGTATGAGGATGGGGTGGTGGTGGGGGGGGGGGGGTAGGGGGGCAACAACACAAGTATGGGTGAAGTCGCCAGAAAATGTACAATTCACCTTCACCGATTCTCTCAAATAACCCAAATTTAAGACAACAATGAAGTTCAAAATACAGTTCAACCTAACCAAACAGATTGCTAAAATCAATGCAATGCCGAATATACTTGAATTTACCTAGTATTGACCAAATTGCAGCCAAATTTATCAGAATTTACTAAATGTGTACAGCAGCCAATTATTGTACATTTTCTGAAAATCTGACCCACTTACATCTAGAAGATCCAGGGGTCACTCTGGTTCTGAATGACCCCCCCCCCCTCCCCCGCCCCCCCCCCCCCACACACACCGAACCCAGGGCAGGGAGAGGGGGGGGGGGGGGGGGAATTGAGCTTCTAGCACCTTCTACACCGTGTCAAACATTTTATCTCGGCCCGCTTCAACAATCTAACAGTAGATGGCGCCACTGACCCCACTACACATTACGGTACGATATTTTGGGGAAAACGCCAGAAAATGCACAATTATTGGCCTTCACCAATCCTCTCAAATAATCCAAACTTAAGGCAAAAGTGAGGTTCAAATACAGTTCAACCTAACCTAACAGTAACAGGTCGTTTGAATCAAGGCAATACCAAATATATTCAGATATACCTAGTGTTGACGATTATTCAGTCTAATTTAGCAGAATTTATTCAACGTGTGCCAGTTGTACATTTTCTGAAGATCTGGCACAGGTCCCACTATTTCCCATAATGCATTTGGTTTTCATAGATCATCTATACAAGCTCTGATATTGGTGAAAACATTCTTGCAATTTTCGATAAAAATGTTGCCATGCAGATATGCATGTATATGTCAGATTTCAACAGAATCCATCCCAGCATGCACTGCAGTAGACATGTGCAGTGGCACATGCAACTCCCCTATTGATGATCAATCAGTTCATCGGTGCATTAATGAATGACAAACTTTTAATGATACACCTACTCCGACCTCAGGCCCTGACCTGATTTCACTCAATCCAAACTATGTCATATGTGCATATGGGTCCGATTTCAGAAAATTTAATGTACAATTCAACTTCACCAATCTTCTCAAATAACCCAAATTTCAGACGAAAATTGCGTTCAAAATACAGTTCAATCTAACCAAACAGATTGCTAGAATCAATCCAATGCCAAATATACTCGAATTTACCTAGTATTGATCAAATTGCAGCCTAATTTCGCAGAATTTACTAAATGTGTACAGTTGCCAATTGTACATTTTCTGAAAATCTGACCCATATTTCTTTAGAATACCTGACCCACAAATGTAAAAGCTGCTAGTTATTAGACCAGAATAGATTAGTCTATATTATTATGGGAAGGATTTAGAATACTTTGAGCCCTCGATTGTATCATATATATTACGTATAGACCAACACGAAGAATGTACATACACACTGTATATATGTGGGTCAGATTTCCAGAAAATGTACAATTGGCAGCTGTACACATTCAGTAAATTCCAATAATATAGACTGTAAACTGATAAATACTAGGCATATCTCAGTATATTAGGTATTGTGTTGGTTATGCATGAATATCTTTTTGGTCATGGTGAACTGTGTTTTAAACCTCATTTCTGTCTTGAATTTGGGTTATTTGAGAAAATTCGTGAATGAAAATTGTACATTTTCTGACGTTCTGACCGATGAATGCGCTGGTTTATAATAGAAGCCAATTATTGTACATCAAGTGTTTCAAAAACTGTGGAGATGAGAGGATTGGTGAAGGTGAATTGTACATTTTCTGAAAATCTGACTCATATATCAACCATGATGCCTATTTTTGTTATTAAAAAGTGATTTAAGGGGCAAATAAGGGGCAGCCAAAGTTAAAGAGCCAGAATTTAATAGATCAGATCATACTTGTAGACCTATGTACAATTTTGAAGATAAATGTCCACTGTAATTTGATCTGTGTCTTATCCGATGAATTTCATGAGCATCGGTGGTTCAGTGGTAGAATGCTCGCCTGCCACGCGGGCGGCCCGGGTTCGATTCCCGGCCGTTGCAACGTTTTTTTCTTCTTTTATTGAATGCTCATCTATGGGCAGGAAGATTGGAGTTTGGGAGTAAAGCCTAAAGTAGCCTATAGTATCGAAGACATATATTCCCCAGGGGTTTTTTTTATTTGAAAAATAATGTGAAAAAAGTGCCCCATGGGATCGGGGATTCACACCAAACTCTTGCCCGGGGGCGAGGGGGGGGGGGGCGTCTGGGATTTCATCATATTCCTCTAAATGTCCAGGATATTCCCCCATACCCCCGGGGGTGGGGGGTGGGGGGTTGGGGTAGGGGGTTGCAATTCACATCCTGGATTCTACCTTTTTCCTGATATAAAAATTGCAAAGGAATACAATCTATTAGTGAGTTTTGTTTTGTTTTAAATGTATTTATTCAGCCAAGAGACATTATGTTGTTATGGGTCAGATCTTCAGAAAATGAACAATTGTCAGCTCTACACATTTAGTAAATTCTGCTAAATTAAACTGAAAAATGGCCAATGTTTGGCATATATGAGTATATTTGACATTGCCTTGATTCAAGCAATCTGTTTGATTATGTTAAACTACATTTTGAAAGTTATTTTTGTCTTAAATTTAGGTTATTTGAGAGGATTGTTGAAGGCGAATTGTGCATTTTCTGGCGATTTCACCCTTATACACTTTTTTCAGTATTAGCTGATGGGAAAAAGCATTACATAAGGTTCATATCAGCAATTTAATTTGACAAAAATATGTTTTAGACCCGTTTTAGAGGTAGAATAAAGATTTTCCAGAAAATAGGCCTATAGATTATATAGGCCTATGATAAGTTCCACACATGTGATACATAAGCTTCATAGGCCCTAAACAGCTTAATACTATTTTATCTAATAATTGTGATGTGTTTCAGACAAATGAGTCACAAGTCGCAATAATTGGATTTTGTGACATCACCATATATGAAAAAATGATATCAAACCGATTTCAATGATGTTAAACGTTGGGATATTGAAAAAGTACTTCTATATTTTAAGATTGATATTTTTATTTTTGGAAAAAAGTTTCTGACTGAACGTTTACTAGTGAAGTAGCTAAATATACTTTATAAGATGACCTTAGAAATGCATGAAAATATTTAATACAGTCTTGAAATTTGGTATATGTAATTGATATCTCGTCCGGCCTACCAAAGATGAGAATATTCCTACAAAGGGAACTTCTGAATAAATCACTTTTAAAAATATAGATTTTGAGATATCATCATATTTGAGAAGAGGAGATCAAGGTAATTCCAATGATAGTAAACACTAGAACATATGATACGAATTTCTACATTTTAAGTTGGACAAAAAATGTTTCTAGATGGGTAAATAAGTAAAAGTAACTAGATATATGGCATACAAAGGCCTTCACAACGCAAGGATATATTTAATACAATGTCCCGAAATTTCTTACACGGATTTATATGACTATAAGTGCTAAACTCTAAGAATCAGAACATTTCAATAACGAGATCTTGTGGTAAAAACACTTTGAAAAATATCAATAATATTTTGCGACTTGTGACTCATTTTACATGTCACATATTTACGCTAAGGCTTCCCTTTATCTCGGCCCGGAATCCGTATGTTATCGCAAAAGGGAGCTTTAATATAGCCTTTTCACAGCATATAACTTCTTCAACCTACGGCCTGGGTGTAAATCTGCAGGCGGTAGGCAGATCCCAATGATAAGAAAGATAACTCTTGCTCTTATCAGGGATCCCAGCAAACTGATCCTGGACAAATAATGCCATGATCCTACTCCTACCCTTCAAATCCTGAATGTATCTAAATACATCTGATTAGGGACACTGCAGGCCAGTATGATTGACTGTCGATGCTGATTGTATAATTCGTATAGCTATTATTATCATTGTCTATAGGAGGAAAATTGATGAACAAAAATATTGTATATATTGTATTGAAACAGACGAAAATATATTCTATGTTTAATAGTACTTCTCATGGTTTATACTGCTCGAATACGTTGTAAAGAAGACTAAGGGTTTTTAGCCCATAGGTTCAGTAAGATGAAGAAGTGAGACAAGAAGTCTGAGGTTGTAGTTCGTCTGGATTCGGCCTAGGCGGTGGTGACTCAGCGAGTAAGTGAGTACCTAGGTCCGAGTCTTCACTTTATTTTATACTCCAAAATCATGAATAATTCATACAATCAAACCCAGGAAATATTCCACTGGCTCTTCCCCTTCCCTCTAATTGGTTGAGGGAGAGAGGATCTTCCTTGCCCACACGCCGACCTCTGCTCCCCAGGCAGAGACCATAAATGGAGTGCATGCAAGTTGGATCCCTCTCCTCAGCCTTCCCCCTCCCACCCCTTACTCATAGATCCCATGGCTCGTGCCAGCCCCCCCTCCCTCTTAGCCCTTCCCCCCTCTTGATAAACCCAGAGCAGTGTATAAGTAATTAGGTCAGGCTGGGGGAGGTGGGGTGAGCCCTGAGTGGCTCATCTCCCCCTCCCTCCTGGCCAGGCCATGTGTGGCGTGCATGCCCCGACCATGATCAGGGCTAAATAGGTCGGATCTTGGATCTAAAGATTCCAATTCTTTACATTCGTCCCATATTTTATTTTTGTTGAAAGCTTTCTTTCGAACAAAATATTTAGCCACTGATCAACCCAGTCCAACCAAACAAGAGAAATAGAAATAAGGTTACATAATTTACACACACAAAATCATAAAAAGGGTAAAGTAAAAGTATTATAAATTATTATATCTGTAGACCTAACGGGTCAAGATGGAAAGTTTCCCAAAGGGAGTGGCTCTATCAAAAAGGAGTGTTCATTTATATCAGAGGCCATCACCCTGCACTAAAAAGTCTTTTAGTCGAATATTATGTAAGAGAAGTCTCTGTGTTTTTAAGTGTGCTTCTGAACACTGTTAAATGTCTTCCTTTGTACTGAGCTAGTACTCACAAAGTTCTCCAATACGGTCGTCACCGCCGTCTCCTCTGCCAGGCCGGTCAGCCGAGGCCCCCGCTGGACCTCGTCGCTGACCGACAGGACGCCCGTCTCTTTCTCTCTCCTCCTTTGGCCATGGAGAGTGAGAGCGGTTGGGTAGTCAACACTACAATATTTCCATTTTTAACCTCAAACGCTACAGAACACATGTCGACTTTACTGTAGCATCACGTATAAACTCTTATTACTTGGAAAAATACCTCTTCAAAGCAAAATGGTCGGAGACAAGGTGAGGGCTTCGATTCCATGGTGCTTCCTCTCAGGCTCCTCTGTCTCGACCGATTCTGTTTGTGTAAAAACAACTTCTCACAATGAGAGTTGAAATAAAAATACCTTTTTGGGCTGGATCCTTGTCCACGGATTCCACCATTTCCTCCCGAGAGAGAAAATGGATTTCACCCAGGTATACTACTCTGTGTTCTGTGATCTCCCTCGCACCCGAGAAGAGGACAGAACAAACATTAATAGTAAATATTAAACAAGAGTAAGTTACAGACAAGTTCAAAAAGTGTTTGTTACCCCAGAGAAACCAAATAAACTTTGGTAGACTAATTATTTCATCCTGGTCAGTCCGAAATTGGCAGCGTAATATGGTGAGGCGGGGGAGGGGGCAGGGATATGCTCGAGGGAACGAGAGCCAGTCCTAGCGCCTGGAGTGGCCTCTCCCTCCTCTCGATCTAGGTCTTGGAGGGCTAGGGCTACAGGGTGGTGGGTTGGGGGTCCTATTGGGATATTCTCTCGGGGCTTAAGGTTTCTCAGACAACACAAAAGGCTGACTTTGCCTCTTGGGGCGAGCCCCTTTCGGCGGAGGTAGATTATTCCCAGGGTCATGACTCCTAGGAGAGTGGGGATGAGAGTGGCTATACCCCAGATAGAACTTTCAGACCAAGGGGTGGAGGAGATCAGGGGGGAAACGGGTTTAGGAAAATCTGTCAGGGCGAGTAAGGGTATTTCAGCTCTTGGCAGGAAAGTCAATTGCTGATCTAAATGGGGATAAAGGGATAATTTGCCATAAGTCAGATTAAACCCAGGGAGGGGTATAATCTTGGGGATGGGGAGTGTTATATGGGACTCATGGCGTTGGATGCTACTCACACGCCAATCCTTTCCAACCAGGAGACAACCGCCTTCTAAAATCACCCTGGCATGCCGATGATACGTTTGTATCACTGGTTTTTGCCCAGGGCACCTCAAGATTGTTTCTAGAGGTTCATAAATAGCCAGAATTACAGAAGAAATGGACTCTCCCTCTCTAAACACTTGGTTTGTTAAGTTATTTCTTTTTACAATCTGCGCCTTACAAAGGTCTGGCTTTTTACCTAAGATAATATTTGTTTCGCAGGTCGGGGTTAGATGCTCTATTGCAGCTGAGCAAATCTGGGGTTCAAACCCGATACAATGCTGAGGAAGAAATGACGCGCTGGATATGCTATCTAGGGCCACCTCCTCTTCTCCTACCAACTTTCTCAGGTGGTCAGCACCATATGGGACCGGAAAATACTTTAACCTATAGTGTAAAAATTGAGTGCCTGAAACTGCCGGAATTACTGTCTGGTATATTAGCTCCTGTTCGCCGTCTAATAATAGTCGAACGTTCAGGTGTCTATAATACCAGCGGTTATCTTGTGGGGTGTAATGTTTCCCTTCTTGTAATTTAGACAATATTTCTGATAAGTAGGCCAGTGGTAAAATCTGGTCTGTTAAGAATCCCCTTTCCAGCTGAATGCGCTGGCGATAAAATAATTCGTTTTGACGGTGGTAATTTTCCACCGCCCTACTCACTCGCTGCAATAGAATATCCACTTCCCTTTTCATATGAATCCTGTGAATATCTTTACTGAAACCATTTAACTGTGTTAGAATGTCTGCCACTTGGCGGGAGATGTTACTTGCTGCAGCTTGGAGCTGCGCGATGTCCAAGCGGTTCTCTGTCATGTAGAGCCTTGTCTGATTCAACACCGACACCATCTCTTCCTGACAATGGGCCAATGCGCTCTCGCTAGCCTGTGCTTCTTGTACTGCAGACCTTAATTCGTTCACCTGTCCTACAGTAGCGGTGCCAAACAAGGCACGGCTTAGCGAGCCCACAAAATTGAATAGGCCTCTCTTCCTTCGGGTGTCTTGTTGGACTGGTGTTGGAATCTCTGCCTGGAGGAAACCCATGTGCTCCTCCCAGGCACTGACATCTCCGTCTCCCACAACCTCCGCCTGTCTGAGTTCTCCAATTCGCCTTCTTAGGACGGAGACCCAAGCACTGACAGGAGGGGGCGTGGGGGGGTGTAGAACGATCACTGTTGTCCAAGTCGCGGTCAGGGCTCTGACCTCCCCTTCCTCATACACCAACACCCCTTCCTCCTCAAACAAATCGCCATTAGCCATCATAGCCAGGGTGATTATGAGGAGGGACTGGAAGGTGTAGGTTGAGAGAAGTCCGTCACTGGTGGTGCCCCTGGGTCGAACTCCCATGGTTGGGGCTGTGGTGGGGGTGACGGTGGGGGTGGGGGTGTAGGTGGTGGTGATGGTGTTGGCGATGGTGGGGGTATACAGGGCAGCTTCCTCGGCCTCTGCACGGGTGAAGTGGGCGTGGCTGGGTTTGGCGAGGAGTCAGGCCTTTCCCTCTTAGTAGAGCCTAGAGGGTGGAACACTTTGATCCTCTTTTCAGTGCATTCAGAGGTGGTGGTCAGAGCCTTGGGCTTAGGGCACTTGGTTGGGGTCTCTATCCTCCCTCTTTTTGCCCTTGACCTTGTAACAGGACCTGGTGGTGGTGTGCGCGGGGGAGCAGTCTCCACAGCAACGGCTGGTGGCAGGGGTCGGCGCAATGTAACTGGCTTAGGTGAAGCTAGTACTAGCACCTTCTCCCTCGGCGGTCGCTGCTGGGGTGGGCGTGGCACTTGTTGTGGTTGAGGTGGGCGTGGCACTTGGTCCTCGTCCTCCACATGCATGTGCTCGTCCTCTGGTTGCTCTGCTCTCGCTTGGTCTTCCTGTTCTATCTGAATTGGAGGAGGCATGTTTGGTATGGGTAAATAAACAGTGTCGGGCACTGCCCTAGGCTGGGGTGGGGGAGGTGGTGGAACATGAACTTGTTGAGCTTTTTGGGCTTGTCTCCGGGCCTTATTTCTCTTTCCTTGACCCGCCCTCGGTTGCCTAGTTCTCAGTATATCCCATTCTATTTCCCCAGATACCATTTTTACCCTATCCCTATTTATACGCCTGCGTTCACCCTGGGGTCCCCTCATAGTTAGGGTGGTACCCCTTATCCCCGTTATTACATAACCATGATCCCACTTGGGATCTAATGGAGCGCTGGTGCCTGATAGCACCACCACATGATCCCCTATTTTTAGATCCTTTGCATTTGCTCTGGCCCTTAATCTCTCATAATTAGCCACTCTACTGGCCTCAGTACGCTCAGCAGCTTCTCTGAACGCATCTGTTAAGGCCTGTAGGCGCTCACTGAGTACGGCATCTTCTGTTCCCTCTGGAGTGGGGAATATTTTAGAAAAGGGATATCTTGGATTGGTGCCAAAAGTTAAAAAATATGGTGTAAAACCAGTTACACAAGAAGTGGAGACTCTATGTGCCCAGAGGGTTGGACCTAAATGGCTCTCCCACTCTGCTGGTCTTGCATTGATGAATTTTCTTAGTATATTTTTAAAAGTTTTGTTAAATCTTTCAATTTTACCATTTGTCTGGGGGTGAAAAGCTGTAGAATGCCTTACTTCAGTGCCTATGGATTTAAGGTACCCTTCCACTTGCTGGTTCATAAATTCGAGTCCCCGGTCGGTGATGAGCACCTCTGGGGGGCCATACCTAGGGACATATTCATTAGCCAGATAATCAGCAATGTTTTTAGCTGCTTTAGAGGGTATGGGTTTGACTTCTACCCAGCCAGTTGCGTGATCTATTACAGTCAAGATGTATCTATTACCTTTATCAGAGACCGGGAAGGGACCACAGAGATCCATTCCCAGTATCTGACCAGGGTACTTTGCTATTGGCATCGCAGTAGGAGGTACACGCGCCCTACCCACTCTGTTTACAGCACACCTAGCGCATCGGTTTAAGACATTATAGGTATCTCTTCTCATGGTGGGCCATTTATAAGCCTCTTGGATCCTATCTAGGGTCTTCCTCATGCCCTGGTGGCCTACTTCAGTGTGGGCGCGCCTCACTACTCTATGCCTAGCTGAGGGTGGCAGGACCAGGCGGGGGTAGGCTGGCTTGCCTGGGGGAGGGGTGAGAGTAAAAAGCATGCCATCAATTATGGTGTAATCCCCCTCATCCTCCATCCCCTGTTGAAATTGTTCCAACTCCCTCTGTTCTAAACGTATTTTGTCTTTCTCGAGTTTATCAAATTCCCAAGGAATTTCATCTATCTCCTCCAAGGCACAGACTTCAAGAGAACTGAGAGTCGGCCCTTCCTTCTTGGGGTTTGTTTTTATTCGAGAAAGCATGTCTGCCCGGATATTGTTTGCCCCTTTCCTATATTCAATGGGAGCCCCAAACTCTGCTATTAATACCGCCCATCTTTGAATTTTGGTGTTTTTAACTTCTCCCACAAACAGAGACTTTAAAGGCTTGTGGTCAGTGTAAATTTTGAATTCGCTACCCTGTAGATAAGGTCTGAGCTTGTTTAAGGCATACACGATTGCATAAGCTTCCTTTTCAATCGTAGCCCAATTGAGTTGTGGCCCAGAGAGTTGTTTAGAGATATACTGAACTGGCCTCTCTATGCCTTCACTATCAGACTGGACCAATATGGCCCCTATTGCGTAATCACACGCATCGCTATAGAGACGATAAGGCTTATCCAACTGGGGGTGCACCATTACTCTATCTGAAGTTAGTAATTCCTTCAGAGTTTCAAATGAGCTTTGCTGCTCTTCCAACCATTCGAACCTGGCATACTTTTTGGTAAGTTTGACCAAGGGATGAGCTACCTTAGCATAATCTGGGATACATTGACGGTAATACCCAGTCATTCCTAGGAAGGAGCGAATTCCGCTCACATCCTCTGGAGGCAGCATATCCCTGATAGCGCTACATTTATCTGGGTGGGAATTAATTCCATCTTTTGAAACTTGGTAGCCGAGGAGATCTACCTTCTCTTGTTTGAAAATACATTTACTCTTTTTGACTGTAATTCCGTATTCTTCTAATTTATCAAACACCAGAGCCAAATGGTGATCATGCTCCTCTTCAGATTTGGAATAGATTACAATATCATCTATGAAAGTCATGCAAAATTTGCCAATAAATTCCGAAAACATTTTGTTCATGGCCCGTTGAAAGACGGCTGGTGCGTTAGTGAGTCCAAAAGGCATCCTACGGAATTGAAATAGGCCCCTATGACACACAAACGCTGTCTTTTCCATGCTATCCGGGTCCATCTCTACTTGCCAGTAGCCGCTTTTTAGGTCGATGGTGGAAAAGACAGTTGATCCTGCTAAACTGTCAAAAATATCTTGAATATTTGGAAGTGGATGAGCATCCTTTTTGCTTACAGAGTTTAGTTTTCTGAAATCGACACAAGGTCTATTGCTCCCATCTTTCTTTGGGACCAACAATATCGGGCTTCCCCATGCTGAGCTGCTGGGTTCTATTACTCCCAGCTCCAGCATTTCATCTAATTCTTTATCTACAAGTTTTCTCTTGGCCAGGGGCAAACGATAGGGGCGTTGATTAATTGGGCGCGCATTTCCAGTATCTATGTGCATTTTCACATCTTTAACCCATTGAGGACGGGCTGATGCCTCAAGGCATCAACATCAAAATGGCTTAGGGGACGGGCTGATGCCTCAAGGCATCACACATAATTTGGCTCAGGGGACGGGGTGATGCCTCAAGGCATCAATTTTTTATATAAATTGAAGGGGGCATAACTTAATAAAAAATTAACAGATTTTGATGAAATTTGAAATATATGTATACAAACACACTAGAAATATGTTTATAGGTATGTTGTCATGGAGACAATAATGATGACGTCATAACTAACATACGTAAAAGCTGGAAAGTGAATTTGGAGCAAGGTTGCCACCATATTGCACCCAATTGAGACCCATTATTTTAATTATTGAAGGCCAAATTCTAGAAATTATGAAAAAATATGATCAATAACTGTTTACACCTATTAAACGATGTACATATGACACATATTATTTAAAGAAAATATTCTTAAAGTGTTTTTAAACCCTAAACCTCATGTTAAACACCCGTCCTGAAGCCCAAAAAGGGGGAAAAGGGCCCCCGTCAGCCAGGCAAAATATGTGTAAACTGCCCCCGTCCTCAATGGGTTAAAGGTACCTAATTTTCCCTGTTTTCCTATGCCAAAAACAGCGGGGTATTTTTCTTCCCATGCTTCTGCCTCTGTGTGGATAGAGGCGAATTCTTGATCTGCACTACCCACTTGTTGCCTTCTGTAACTTTTTCCTTCCAAAATTACCTTTCTTTTTCTGAAGCTAATTTGGGCATCTAATATAAATAAGGCATCATCCCCCAGAAGCAGTTCATGGTGAAGTCTTCTTACAATATAAACTGGAAATGAGCTACCCCCCAAGTTAACTATCGCCTGCCCTTCAGTTTTGAGATCATGACCAGAGAGTGATTTAAGAGATTCCCCCTTTGTCAATACGAGAGGCCGATGATGGGTTTTGCAAAAGGCTCTCCACACATCCTCCCGCATTAGACTCCTTGATGCGCCGGTATCAATGAGGGCACGCATCTCCATCCCCGCCACTGAGATGGAGAGGCAGAACCTCTCATCCGGCGTTTCTATTCCCCCTGGTTAACATATTTGGCTGGCTTTTGAGTGGTAGAGGCCATCTGCATGGCCGCCACCACTGCAGCTTGTACATGTGCATAGCGGTGGGAACATTCTCTTGCGAAGTGTCCCTCCTCCCCACACTCATAACAGACATTTTTACCCCTAAACCTCTTCCCTCCTCCCTGCTTATTTTTTTCCGGTCCTGGATTATCATTTCCCTTCCCCTTCCCTTTCCCTGGGTGATTTACTACCTGAGAACTGGCGATCGGGGGTGGGGGATAGGACGTGTTGAAATATGGGGGATACATAGGCAACATGGGTGTCTGAAAGGGGTACTGGGGTGCTGCACCTGATTGGGGAACGATCACTGTGGGGTTGGATGGTTTCCCCGTCTCCATCCTCTCTACTAATTTCGTAAGGTAATTCACCTTAGACTCCAAATCAGCTATCAGCTTCCAATCTGAAGCATCTGTAGGATTTGGCCCAGAGGGGGCCATTTTCTTAGGGAGGATAGCCCCAATTTCCATTGGTTCATCCTTCCTATCCCCTCTGGTAGGTTGCCCTGCCAGAGCGAAGGTGTGAGCCGCAGCTGAGGCTTGTCTTATCGCCTCAGCCAGGGTATCAGGGCGAGCAGCAAATACGTCATGACGTATTTGCTCATCCCTGAGTCCCAACACAAAATTCCTGACCAACGTCTCTTGGACTATCTCGTGGTCCAGGTTATCCACGCTGTAAGCCCTCTGAGACGCTAGCTGGAACTTGCGTCCGTATTGCTTTGCATCCTCATATGGGAGCTGATAGAGATCGGTGAGCCTTGCTCGCAGCTGCTGTTCCTCCTCTTCATTCATGAAGAGGCGGAAAATCTCAGCCCTCGCCAGATCCCATGTCCTATTGGCCGGTACCTGTAGGAATCCCGCCACGCACCTCGCTAGAGGCCCGCTGGCAAGAGTTCCCAAAAGCTCTAGAGTGAGCGTATCATTCGCTACACAGTAGGCTTTTGCCCTGCTTATCCCATCTAGCCACTCTCTCAAAGTGTCCTTATTGGACCCATCGTTTACTCCTAGCATGGCGCCATGGCGTTCCATGCGCCTTCTGACCTCTTTAATAGCTGCAAACCTGGCCCTCCTTTGACCCTCGTCAAGCATGGCCAAGTCCGCGGCATTGAGATCCCAATTGATGTCCGCCATGTTTTACACTTTGTTGAGAGAGTGAGAGTAAAGAAAAAAAAAGAAAACTAGATGGCACAAGGTACAGAGTTATAACCAACAGAACCCAGAACCTAGCAAAGTTTTTACCCCGAACATTGCTCACCCACTCTCCTTGTATTATGAGTGTTTGAGTGTGATCATTCTCCCAACCCTATACAGCGGCCCAGATCCACCCTCCATACATCCCATAAGTATAATTTATAAGCTCAATCAGAGTTTTAGAGTTCCACTCACCTACTCTTCCAGCTCATCCTGCCTCTCCTAGGCTATGTCTCACTTCCAGTCAGAAGATTGGGTTGTTGCTCAACTTAGCAACAAGTCCCAGAAGTGGTTCGCCAGTGTAAAGAAGACTAAGGGTTTTTAGCCCATAGGTTCAGTAAGATGAAGAAGTGAGACAAGAAGTCCGAGGTTGTAGTTCGTCTGGATTCGGCCTAGGCGGTGGTGACTCAGCGAGTAAGTGAGTACCTAGGTCCGAGTCTTCACTTTATTTTATACTCCAAAATCATGAATAATTCATACAATCAAACCCAGGAAATATTCCACTGGCTCTTCCCCTTCCCTCTAATTGGTTGAGGGAGAGAGGATCTTCCTTGCCCACACGCCGACCTCTGCTCCCCAGGCAGAGACCATAAATGGAGTGCATGCAAGTTGGATCCCTCTCCTCAGCCTTCCCCCTCCCACCCCTTACTCATAGATCCCATGGCTCGTGCCAGCCCCCCCTCCCTCTTAGCCCTTCCCCCCTCTTGATAAACCCAGAGCAGTGTATAAGTAATTAGGTCGGGCTGGGGGAGGTGGGGTGAGCCCTGAGTGGCTCATCTCCCCCTCCCTCCTGGCCAGGCCATGTGTGGCGTGCATGCCCCGACCATGATCAGGGCTAAATAGGTCGGATCTTGGATCTAAAGATTCCAATTCTTTACAACGTATCGAGTTAATTTACATTTTATGTCATTAATGCTTAAAAGATTAAATTCCTCTTATATACTTGTAACAAAGCCAGACAATTTTCACGGTTGACCCAATAAAATTATCTTAATAAAAGACTCTGGCAAAACAGACTTACAAATCTCTGAATTGATTACCGTATAGTTAAAATTGGTGATGTGTTTCAAGAAAATGAGTCACAAGTCACAAAAAATGGATTTTGAGATATTATCATATTTGAATAGATGAGCTCAAGCCGATTCTAATGGTAGTAAACATCAAGGACATCTATCTATATTATAAGTTTGATATCTTTATTTTGAAAAAATGTTATTGATATTTTTGGGTGGATAATTACTAATAAAGTACCTGAATATACTCCATTTATAAGATGACCTTAGGAATGCATGGATATATTTAATACATTGTCTTGAAATTTCGTACATGTATTAATATTACTAGCAGCATTAAGTACCCCAAATATTAGAATATTCCAACAAAGATATCTTATGAATAAATCACTTTGGAAAATATCCATTTTGCGACTTAAAACTTCTGATTTAGGCCGGCTACGATTAAAGGCAAACGCTACTATTGACTGCCACGCCCCCTCTTCCATATACCATAATTATATACGGGCATTTTACGTACTATTCCTTCAGTATTGCATTCTATGGAGAAACGGCGCATTTTTTCACGTTTTATAGAATAAAACAAACAATTAATGACTACTCCTACTGTCCCAAAGTTTTCTACACATATAGAAACCAGCTCAATAAAATTACTTTAAAAAAAAGAGTGCAGGTTACATACTATACATGAAACGATGAATAAAGAATTGTCTGAAATAGACATGTTTGGGAAACACAGCTAGTTGTGGATACTCTCAGCTGTACCCATTTAGTATGCAAGTCTATTGGGAAATGCTGCATATTTCTTTAACGGTTTTGAGAATAAAACAAAAATAGAAACTCCTAATGTCCCAACATTCTACAGGTAATATTCTACACATATATAGGGGGAGAATGTGTGTGTCATCGTGGTGAAAAAATAATTGTAGCTGTCTGAAATAGACATGTTTAGGAAACATAGAACACTTTGAAAGCAGCAGATTTTTGGGTTGTCAGCCATGTTCAAAAATCAAATCCCAAAGTTTCAGAAAAATGACATTTATTTTCATTTTCCACTAGTAGCATTTGCCTTTAACTCTGGCATAACGGTGTTACACATCTCTCAATAGGGGATTTGCATGTCTCCCTGCGCAAGTCTGTCACAGTGCATTCTGGGATTGATTCTGATGAAATCTGACATACAAATATTTGGCAACATTTTTATAGATAGAAAATTGCAAAAATATTTTCCCCAATATCACAGCTTGTACAAATGAGCTATGAAAACCAAATGCATGATGGGAAAGATGGAGGCATGTGTTATGGAAACATGTATAACACATGGATATTGACATTAGAGCATTGATAAATATTACATGCTGAACATGGCAGGTTTTCTATAGATTTTATGCGAATCAAGATTCTAAATGGCGGCTATGCAAATCCCCTATTGATTATCGTAGTTAACATTTGCAATTTTTTTTTTTACAAATTACTGAGCTCAGATAATACATCAAGACCGCCGTCGCATATCGTGAATGTTGAATATCGTCCTACGGACATACTATTTATAGGGGGGTTTCCATACTCACCCCTAATGACATTGATGTGACCTTTGCAGCTATACCAAACTTTACATAAAATAAATGCACATGACTCGTTACAATTAATATTTAATCTCACAAGAGCAAATACTATATTTTTTTCAGTTCAATTCAAATAAAGATCTACTTTAAGGGCTCAATCCCCATCTCCTCAACAAATGATTTCAGTCTGTATACAATAAAAAGACAATGAGCTAGAGTGTATTTGACAACATTGATTTATTATATATCCATGAACAGTATAAAATATGTACAGTATGTAATGTAATAAAAGGAGTGTCACCAATAGACCATAGTTACTCAAAAGAGATTGTACGGTACGAACTGTATTTGGGTCAGATTTTCAGAAAATGTACAATTCACCTTCACTAATTCTCACAAATAACCCACATTTAAGAGAGAAATGAGCTTTAAACTTCTGTATATCATAACCGAACTGATACGTTAAATCAATGCGATACCAAATATACTCAGATATACCCAAATTTTATCATTTTTTAGGAGAATTTAGCAGAAATTACTAAAAATGTAAAGCTGCCAATTGTACATTTTCTGAAAATCTGACCCATTTATGAAATAATGTGAGATTATTTAGTATTGTGTATCCGGACGCTTGGCAATCCAGGCTGCTATTTTGGGTGTAGCGTTAACCTTGTCTACTAACGCTCCCAGCTTGGGATACTTGGCGCCATCAAACGCACTATTCACGAAGAAGAAGAACGCTACATCACAGGCAAGACGAATATCAGCAAGTGAAAGCTGAAAACGAACAGAAACAATGGTGAGGACATTGTATAAAGTTTATAAACAATTGTAAATGATATAGACAGGAAACCTTCTTTTTCACTACATCGTTTCTTTTTTTCATATCTCACATTTGTCATCTTCTTTCATCTTAAGCACATGGGTTAGATTTTCATACACATTTAGTAAATTCTGCTAAATTAGGCTACAATTTGGTCAACACTGGGTAAATTCGAGTATATTCGGCATTACATTGATTCTAGCAATCTGTTTGGTTAAGCTGAACTGTATTTTGAACTTTATTTTCGTCTGAAATTTGGGTTATTTGAGGGAATTGGTGAAGTTGAATTGTACATTTTCTGAAACCTACATTACTACTGCCAATTGTATATTTTCTGAAAATCTGACCCATATGTTAAAACTTTATTTTACGTTGAAGTATAATATCAATTTACTGAGACTTGCTTAATTGTTGTGGATATATTTCCATTTCTCATCCTCATCCTCTTCATTATCAATTCATTCTTTCGCTGTATTACTTATTGTTCATGTAACCCGATGTTTTGCCATTTTATTCTACCTTATATGTACGCACAATGCTCTATGTCTGATTTTACAAAAGAACTGTAAGGGCATCTTGTCAGTAGACCAGCAAAAGGTTCGCCCTTGAGCTGAGACATCATGCCTTTTGTGAGTATTTAAACATATGTGTACAAAATATATTGTCAAGGATCATCCTCCAAGCAACGCGGGATCTATTTATTAACAGTCAAATTATATGTATACTCATAATAAAACTTTATCAAAAGAAACCAAAACGTTATGGATCACAATGTATACTGAATGCAAGACTAACCTTGTCGCCTACGAAGTCAGGTTCAAAATACAGTTCAACCCAACCAAACAGGCTGCTAGAATCAATGCAATGCTGAATATACTCAAATCTACCTAATATTGGCCGAATTGCAGCCCAATCTAGCAGAATTTACTACAGCCAATTGTATATTTTCTGAAAATCTGACCCATATGTTAAAACTTTATTTTACGTTGAAGTATGGTGGTATCAATTTACTGAGACTTGTGGATAACGTTATGGATCACAATGAAGGGTCTCCAATGTATGATACTGAATGCACGACTAACCTTGTCGCCTACGAAGTATTCTTTGTCTCCAAGGTATTTTTCAATGGCTGCCAGAGACTTGGGCAGTTCTTCCTCGGCACATTTCTTAATGAATTGAGCCTGAATAATAAAATGGAAGTTGACAGGCATGAAGGTGAATTGTACATTTTCTGAAAATATGACTCATATAATTATGGTAGAATATCTGCTGATATCTGCTGCTGATCATAATATAATGTATGAAAATATGACTCATATAATTATGGTAGAATATCTGCTTTTGTGTGGATTGTGAACACTTATTCATATGTGATACGTTTGAGGAAAGTGAGTCATAAGTCACAAAAAATAGATTTTGGGATTCCATTATATTTGAAAAGACGAGATCAAGCCGATTCCAATGAGAGTAAACAGTCTAATAATGTTATACGTATTTCCAGATTTAAAGTTTGATATTTTTATTTTTGAAAAAAAAAAGTTTACAATATTTCGGGAAGGGAGGGGGGGGGGGGGGGAGTACAAAGTAAAGTAACTAAATATAGTCCATATAAGGACCTTTAAAACGACTGATATATATTAGATACATTGTCCTGAAATTGTCAATTGATATATCTATAAGTGATAAACAAAAGTCAGAACATTTCAATAAAAAGATCTTGTAAAATAAACACTTTGAAAAATATCATTTTTTCGACTTGTGACTCATTTTCCTGGAACACATCACATATTTTAGTGGTATGGATGGTAGAATATTAATTATATAATCTGAAGTCTTCTTCAGAAAGTAGCATTGTACGTGATGCTTATGGCAATAAAAAGTCTAATCAAGTCAAAAAATTAATTGGATAATCACCTTTTTGTCCTCTTCTTTTTCTTTGAAAACAGCAACTATTGATTGGACCATGTCCTCACACGCTCCACAAATCATGTCAATCTCTGCAGCCTCCATGTCATCCTTTCCCATGAGTCCTGCAATAAGAACATTATGATTGATAAAGATATACATTGGGGCTAGATTAAAATTTATTTTTAAAAACTTTTATTTATACTGGGTGTGCAAAATCCCAGACTAGGGTTTTTCACAAGCCCCAGGTGTACAGACGTTTAAACAGGCAGCTTACAAGTTAAGTTAAATGTTGTGATATCATATATGTATAGCAATACAGATCAGTTCATCAATGGAGATTCAATTTCAAATTATATATAGTTATTAGAGGTGTCACTTTGCCACTGTCTCGGAGTGTTAGTGTCCTTCATATAAAATAATCAGGCATTATGTATAGGAAAATACAGTTATACTATTGTGTTAGCGGTTAAAAACACTTTGAAAAATATCCATTTTGCGACGTATGACTTATTTTCCTGAAACATATCACATTTAGACTTTATCAAACTTCATCAAACTTACCGACTTTCTTGGCAAGGTAATTAAAGATGGCAGCACTCTGGGCAATCCTTTTACCATCAACCTCCAGGATAGGAACTTGGCCAAATGGGGTTTCTAAAATGAAAAAGGTTATGTGGTTTTTGCTCCGAACGATAAAACGGTCTATTCAGTTAGTCATCTCAAATTCAACAGGGATATGTGTAGATGGTAGAGCTAGCTAGAGTCCCTGAGAATGTGTATGTATAATTAATAAGAGGTACGTTAGGCTAAGTATAGCCTAAGATGATGTAATAAGTAATAACATGGGTTTATATACCATATTACATGTCAGTGCGCATGCGTGCGCATGCGTAATTATTATCCAATCCTATGCATTACATTTGCATAACCAATAGTAAACATTATCAAGTATTTGACCACAGGGGGTCGCTTGTATAAACCAATAGGAGAAGGGAGATTATTATTTGGGTCAGCCTTCTTAAGTTAATTAGCCAATGGGATATAATCAGTGGCTGACCAATCAGGTACTCTAGAGTTAGGTTGAACCCGTAGGAGGGTCAGGATGACCCCCTATGGAGTGTTCCATGAACTATCTGAGGTAGACTAGACTTGCACTAGTCACCTTTCATAATTAATATAATATTCATAATTCAATGTAACCTTATATAATAATATTTGGTAATATATGACGTATCATTAGGTGATATTACGTAACGTTATATAATAACATTATGGATCGTGACAACAGCTACAATGCCTTTTCTAATATATATATATATAATTGTTTTTTATTTCCATAAAAATAGCAGTATACAGAAATAAGGCTGACACCATCTGTGACACAGGTCTTCCAGGCGGGCCAATAACATATTTATAAAGTTCATAGTACCTGTGATAAGTGTTACTTAAGAGTAACGATAACGGATGTTATTATGAATAACACATTTTACATAACACATACTGGGTGCTTTTAGTTTTAGTGTAGCATGAATAATTCATGGCGTAGGCTTTATGTGCCGGTAGGTGAGAAATAAAGACATAGCATAACGACATAGACATGGGTAAGTTACATAGCATATGGTAATGATGCATGAGAATAACAATCACAGACCATCTCAAAGGATGTCTAATACATAGTAGTACATAGTTTAATATAAAAGTTGCGACGCTTTAACAATTATTTTAGTCCATCCCACACCTCCTGAAGGAAAACTGTCCTCAGGAAGGCACGAAAGGCTTTACGGTCTTTACATTGATGTGCTCTAGGTTCAAGATTGTTCCAAGCTTCGGGTATTCTAAAAATGATGGATTTCTTTATTTTATCTGTTCTAGGTGTAAGAGATTTTAGCATTCTTTTGCCCTGATGGTTTCGTAGTTTAAAACTCTTAGTTTCAATGTTTTCCCTCTTTAGACTCTGTAGGTACGCAAGATCTAACAGATGCGACTCACGTCGTACGTGGAGGGGGGCTAATCTCAACTCTCGTTGTTGGGTGTCTACATTAGTATACTTATTAAGCTTCAGAATTATTCTGACCGCCGAGTTTTGAAGCGTTTGTACTTTTTTCAACAATTCCTCAGAAGCCACCATATAAATGATATCGCCGTATTCAATAATAGGTCGTATTGCAACCTTGTACACCATGAGGGTAGTATCCTTACTTGCGCAATGACTTAGCCTCGCAAGGGCCTTAAGCTTACTTTTCGCGAGATTAATCTTTGATTTAATATGACATGCAAAATTCAAACCGTCATCTATCTTGAGACCAAGAAATGTGTAAGAACTCGTCCTTTCGAGGATTTGATCACCAATTTTCAAGTCATTAGTTAACGGTACATGTTTTTGGGTGATTACCATGGTTTTGCTTTTCTTGACATTGAGTGAGATTTTGTTCATTCTACACCAAATGTGGACTCTATTTAAGCTGTCCTGCAGTTGGACAAAACCGGATTCACCGTTAACATTAGAGATACGGTTATAAATGATTGTGTCGTCCGCAAATAGTTGCATGTCCGAACACGATATGAGTTTGTGTAAGTCGTTAATATAGGCAAGAAACAAAAGAGGACCTAAAGATGTGCCCTGAGGAACACCGCAGGTGACCTTTTTCAGGGTTGACATCCTTCCATTAACAATTACTCGTTGGTATCTATGGCTTAAGTAGTTTTCAACCCATAGTAAGGCTGATTCCCCTAACCCCAAGCCCTTCAATTTCTTAAGTAGGATGGGATGGTCGACCGTATCGAAGGCCTTCCTGAAATCCAGGAAGGCCAGTACGGTGCCGTCCCTCTCATTTATGTTGTTGAAGATATCAGAGAAGACTCTATAGTGCGCATCTGCTATCGATTTGCCTTGCCTGAAACCATACTGATGTTTATATAGAAGGTTATTCCCTTCAAAGAACCCCATTAGCTGTTTGCCCACTACCTTCTCTAGCACTTTAGCCGGAAATTGGATGGCGCTTATAGGCCGGTAGTTAGTGGGTTCGGTTCTAGCCCCTTCCTTGAATATAGGGGTAACATTTGCCGTCTTAAAAGCAGCAGGGATCGTATTCGTTCGTAAAGATAGGTTGCATAAATATGTAAATTGGTTCGACAGGCCTAGCAAGCAGGGTTTTAGGATTTTTGTAGGGAGCAACGGTATGCCCGATGCTTTAGAGACTCCTATAGATTTTATTAGATCAACTACTACTTGTTCTGAGACTTCTTTGAACTGAAAGGCCTCTGGGCTTTTACCAGGGTAGGAAACGGGCTTCATCTTCATGCTTGGTTCATCCGTAACAGGCTCAATTACCTTCGCTAAGTTTGGACCAACTGTCACGAAAAAGTCATTGAACCTGTCAGGAACTTCATTATCAGCCACGAAAATACCACCCTCTCCTTTTAACCTAACCTGATCATGGTTCTTCAACTTTTCAGGAGATATAATGCTCCTTAGATTATCCCATAATTTCTTTGTATCACCTTTATGAAGGGCCAGTTGGTCTTTGATATAGTCATTTTTTAGTTTCACTACTCTGGAGTTTAGCAAAGTTCTGTATCTTCTTGCCTCCTCCCACAGTTCGGGATCTGAGGTCCTTTTCGCTCTCACAAACAACTTATCTCTTTGTTTACTCATAATAACCAATTCGTCCTTGTACCATGGAGGCCTTACTCTGACCTTTTTAAAATCCTTTACAGGGGACATTTCGTCCAACATTAACACAATTCTATCGATAACAATCTTCCAGCAAGCATCTACATCATACAGTTTATAGAATTCACTCCAATCGGAGTTCTGGAGAGCTTCTATTAAGGACTTTAAGTCAAGATTTTTAAGAGACCTGGCTTTAAAAGAGGTCTGTACATGTTTGTTTCTTTCTTTCTTTCTCAGTATAAAGACTGGTAAATGATCGCTTGTATTATTTTCGATTACACCCCCTTGAAGAATACATTTAGAGTTCGTGTAAATCTGGTCTAGGAGGCTAGATGATTTCCTGGAAACCCTAGTTGAACTACTTATCGAAGGGGTGAGACCGAATTTAGCAGCTGTTAGTTTTAAATCTTCTACACCTTTATTGCTTTTATCGTTGTGATTTAGGTTAAAGTCCCCTAACAAATACAACTCTTTTTGTTGCCCTAGATTAACAATGGTATTATTCAAACATTCTATCATTTCTTTAACCCGCCCTCCTGGGGGCCTATAGACATTGAGAATGATCATTGTTTTATTCATACCTTTGCGGCATTGGATTAGCTGAAGTTCTAAGTCCTTATTAGAGCAATTTAAGTGTTGAAAGACCTCAGCGTCAACAGTGACGCTGTTCTTAATGTACATCGATAATCCTCCTCCCCTCCTCTTTTCCACTCTATCATATCTAAACACTTGGTAGTTCTCAATAGCTAATCGGGAATTAGGTACATTTTTTCCTAGCCAGGACTCCTGTATACTCAGGATGTCCGGCTTTGTGTCCCTCAGAAAGATTTCAACACTTGTGAGCTTCGGTAGAAGACTCCTCACATTCCATGAGACTAACAAAGTACCGTTACTCTTTGCTAGATTTTCCGATGTTACATTATCCATTTAAATGGGGTTCGTGGCGGGTCCGACTTACAGGACCCTTTACCGACAGCATTTCCCCGAATTGAGAATAAAGTATGGTCACATTCATATAGCGAAAGAGAGAGAAAAGGTACACCATTAACAAGAAAGCATTGCCAACTACACAATGCAAGAAGAACATACAATTTAACACAGGGCAGGAGTACACCAGCCCTCTATGGCTTCTAATATATAGAAGCGTTACATCTCCCATATTTGCCAACGTAGTTACTACATTGACGGTGGGTTTCTAGGGATATTTTCCCCGAAAGGCACATGTTATTTACCGAATTACTATAAACCACTACCCCTCGGTAGGTCGGTACAATATTACATCATGTCAAATCAAGAAATCCCGTACAGGGATGGTAATTCCCCTCTCCCACAAAATTTCCTCACACAGTACTGTGCAAGTGCACAGTAAGTCAGAATCGGCGTTATACATGTTACGACATGAAGGCCGATAAATACATGGAAATTGGTGTAAAACATAAGGATAATAGGTTACCACAGTGGCGTAATTCTAGTATTAGTGTAAAAGGTGGCATATGAAAGTAACAGAGTTTCCCCCATCCCAAATAAGAGAGATCTCAGATCAGCTCCAACATGGGTTAGGTTGACTCTATACTATACCTGTAGTGGTAGGTAAATATCAGCGCCCTTTTACAACAGGAATATACAGCAAATGGAGTTTATAAACCTCTATCCACGTGTTTGGAGTCATCTCTAAATAACAACAGTTATGGTAAGGTAGCGCAGCATTTAATATTCAAGATTCAAGGCACGAGCGACAAGGAGAATATTAATGACCAATCGTACAATTTTAGTCATGTAATCACATATTATCACATGAATTTGTAAGACATGCATATAAAACGGGCATAAAGCATACAATACAATCACATACATATATTATTACATCGTATCAGGGTTAAGGGATGACACCCAAATGGAGACCGGCTGAGTACTTAGTAATGAGTGTTTATAGAGTAGGAGATCATTCATTAGAAATTGCTGCAGGAATGTCAGTAGGGTGTAGGAATGTCCAGTCCTGACACATGAGGGTGTCATTGGTGATTGTTCGACATCTCACAGTTCACATTGTAGTTACCAGTCCACATTTTTTAAATCTAATAGTTGTGATAATTCATATATAATAGTTGTGATAATTCATATACGCACATATTAAAATACATAGATACAGGAATACCACTAGTTATAATATTATACAACGTCTCTGGGTCTGTCTCTAATGGGACTATCGTTATGAACAAGCGTCAGTGTCTCATTGTGGATGAGGCTGAAGTGGTTTAAGGTATATGGCTTGATCATAAGGAATCCATAAAGAACAATTCACGTTGTGGATAGAAACATAGTACGTCGTTAGTTATTAAGATCGCTGATGTAGATGTGGGTTTGGGTACAAGTGGAAGAGGTCGAGTGACAATCATGACAACCAGAGTTCTCAGAACAGCTGGGAGTGACAATGTGACCGGCATTCCAACAGAAAGACTCTAAGGGATTTTCTCCAAAGCCTTCACGATCTGGGAGACTACTCTACTCTTCATAGCTTCGTCATAATGGCAGCCATCGGTTTCTTCTCCCATAAGAGAATAATAATGTATAACTTTGCTTGCCCCTGTCAGTTTGTTCTTCTTGTTGGACTTGTTTTTATGTATCAACTGGCCTATGAATGGTGTGGGGACACTATTAGTAGCGTTGACTTCTCTAACAAGGAAATTATACGCTATGATCATACTATTAAGGAGGTCCTGGTCTTCACGCAACCCATTAGTCTCTACAGAGACTCCACTCTTGGTGGCTAGGTGAGTATTATATTTGAAGAGATCGACTCCGACAATGGTTGAGAACAAAATCCTGGGACGTTCAGAGGGGATCCTATATAATTCAATAGTCTCACTGGCTATACGTCCAAGCGTAGCACGGACATTTTCTTCCAGCTCAACGACCGAACTAAACTGGAGGGATACTTGTTTCCCTTTGCTCATTTTGTCTCGCTTCGTGATGTCACAAATCCCAGCGAGATAAATAATAGTCCTAGGCCTTCTCAAGGCTGTAGCTCTCTTAGATATGTCAAAGATAGTGCTAAGTGTGGCACCACCACTGTATAAGGTGAGCAACCTACTGGTCGGGAGTCTAGCTTTCAAAATACGGTCACATCCAGCCCCACGTGAGTCGGCTAGGAATAAGTAGTCCAAGCGTGTCATAGTTTTTTAGCCAGCAAAAAACAGATTAAGAGGGCAGATGCAAGAGATGGATATGATGAGAATCTCTCTAACCTGATAGATATGTTGTATGTTAAATCGTGTTACTATAAGCCGTCCCTGACCTTCTCCAAGATCTGTCCGAAGACGTTCTCGCCCTTGATCTTTCCAACTGGCACTACTTCCCTGACGCCGTTCGTTACCACTACACCGGGGTGTCGCATTCCAATTCCCCAATGTAATGAAGAAGTAAACTCGTAGAGTTTAGATTTCCCTGTGTTTAATAGCTTTTGGCGGAGAGAAGAATGTTGAAGGAACTTATTCCTAACCATCTCCTCCAGGATCTGTTCCCTCATGCCTACCCAGTTGTCATTTACAACGATATCTCCCCCCAAACTTTTCGCGACAGCTGGGCTGGCGACTTTGTTTATTTCATTAGCCAAGTCATTAAATCCGTGGTAGGTGGCTTTTGCGTACTGAAAGCAATGTTCTACCGATGAATGTGGTTTTCCATTATAGTAGATGGGTTGTTGGTAGAAGTTTGAGAGTGGCGAATGGTGTCCATGGAATCCAACACCACCGTCTGTGAACGTATAGCGACTTGCCGCTTCAGGCGTGCAGTCAGGAGGTAACAGGTGTAGGTCGTGTGCCGCGTAGGTTTTATCACCCACTTTCAAGTGGTTCAATACAAGTTGGGCATTTACATTTCGAATTAGTAGGAGTTTTTGGCAGTCACGCAACAGGTTTATGCTACTGTGGGACTTAGTGGTCGCTTGCTTATTCAGCCAAACGTTACCATAACAACTTCTCTCCCTAACCAATCGGAACGTTTTGGTGACCTCCGCCTTCCGATCAACTGATGCAAAATTAATAAAGATGGGCCTTATCGCTTGGATCCTAGCCACCCCAACACGATATGCTTGTGTAAGATCTCCTTGGGAAATATTTGGTTGGACTATGGCGAGCAGATTTGCCACTCTGGATTTAACATTCTCTGTGTGGTTCTTTATGTGCTCTTGTTGCGTTACTCCGACCTCACACGTCCCATCCTCCCTCATCCAAGCCTCCGGGAGGCCTTCCAGGAGAAGATAAGCAGTATCATTAGTTTTGGGTGGGCTGACTGGCGTTCTAATTCTACTTTCAACCTTAGCAACAGATGTAGATAGTTGACTTTTTAGTGACTCTAGCTCCTTAAGCTTACGTGAGAATTCTTTATGATCGTTTGTGTTATCAATCGCCCTACTCGCTAGATCACCTTCCAGGGTTTTAACGACTCTCGTCATGTCATATTTCTTGTCATCCAAGACTTTCCTAAACCGTTGGAATTTGGCCTCTAATTCGTCTACTTTTGGCCCGATAACTCTCCCTGCATCCATACCCATATCTGAGAATTTACTACAAAACATCTCCTCTAATCCATTTAATCTGTCCTCAACAGAAGAGCCTTCCTCAGGATCCTCGGTTCTGAGATGATAGGCGACTCTCCTGGCGAACTGATTAAGGTGACTGTCGAGGTAGCATTTAATTTCGCATTGTATATAATCATCAATAGGGTCAGTCTGTGTGGAAGATTCAGTTATTGTTTCATGTAAGACAGGTCGAGGTACGGTTAAGGGTTTATCACATGAAGGAATAAGTACATCGCCAGCTATGTCATTTGGCTCGGGGTTTGCAGACAGAACCTCGTCGACAGAACATTCCCTGTCTGGGGACGTCTCCGCCATCTTGTAACGGTTTTCCGGGTGTTGTTGTGTAGTCGTAAATGCACATACAGGTTTTTTTTTATCCCAACTTACTTGATCAGTTGGACCAGTGTGTAGATCCTGGGTCCCTGCTTCTTTTTCTTGATTCAGACCATTCTTAACCCTAGAAATATCCGTTTTTGGGCTGTTTGTCGTCCCGGGTGTTGCCTTGTCGAGGTGTTCTCCCGCGGGAGATGTGCGGGAGGCCATCTTGGGACGTCTTCCACGCCTGGGCATGATGGAGTAAAACCCACGTAGAATGAACAAAATTACTATAACCTTTGGAATGGCTATATAAAATTGCTCCACAGGCATAGATGGAGGTGCCTGCCTAATCTTAAAGGTGATGTATCCCTTTAAGTGCCATATTCGGGGGAAAATCCTAAAACCGATCACTAGCGACGTCCCATCACCGTGAGAGTTTTCCCGCCTGATAGGGGATTTGCATAGCTTTACTTACCATTGGTACACATTTTAATAAATATATCCAACAAGTCTAGGACTAGTGCTAAACAAAGTTCTAACCAAAGTCATTTAAAAATTAACTCACCTCCTTTGAATTTTTCCCACTCTTCCCCTGACATACGGACATCCTCGTACTCAATGCCACCATATGCCAACAACATCCGGGCAACCTCGGCCCTGCCCTTGATGTCGAAATAGTAGAGCTTGTAAGTAGGCATGGTGGAGTGCTGGGTGTCGGGTTGATGAACTTCAATAATAACATTATATTATATATAATATGTGATGCGTTTCAGGTAAGTATATAAGTCGCAAAAAATGGATTTTGAGTTATAATCATATTTGAAAAGAGGAGATCAAGCCGATTCCAATGATAGTAAACAGTCTAATATTCTAATATGTATTTCTAGATTTTAAGTTTGATATATATATTTTTAAAAGTTTGCAATATTTCGGGGAGGGGGGGGGGGGAAGAATTACCAGTAAAGTAACTAAATATACGCCATATGGGGACCTTTAAAACGCCTTTAAAACGCATACATTATCCTGAAATGTGATATGTCAATTGATGTAACTATATATGTGATAAACTCTCCAAAAATCAGAACATTCCAATAAAGTGATCTTGTAAAATAAGCACTTTGCAAAATATGAATTTTGGACTTGTGACTCACTTTTCTGGAACACATCACACATATCGTAGGATGTATAACTAATCTAGGTTTGTAGTGTATGTGGGGGGGGGGCGGTCAATGATCTGAGAATGTTTGTTTTAGTTGAGGATATACTTGTATTTAATCAGCATTATATTACAAAGCATTACAAGGATAGGTTGCTTTTCTCAGCTTATCCTGATTGAGACATTAATACGTTTACAAACTATAATTATAATGACACGATTTTAGTCTATCCAATCCTCAAGGCAAATACAAAATAATTTGTGGCTCACTAAAATTTACACATAAGGGTCAGATTTTCAGAAAATGTACAATTCAACTTTGCCAATTCTCTCAAATGACCAAAAGTTCAGACGAAATAAGGTTCAAAATACAGTTCAACCTAACCAAACAGATTGCTAGAATCAATACAATGCCGAATATACTCAAATTTACCTAGTATTGACCAAATTGCAGCCTAATTTAACAGAATTTACAAAATGCAACAGCTGCCAATTGTACATTTTCTGAAAATCTGACCCATATAATAACCATTAGATTCTATACTAATGTAGTGATTCGCTCGGCTAAACAACTAATAAACGAAGGGACAACGAAACAATAAGTTGTTTGCTCCCCTTTTGGTTTATTAAAGTCCGGTTCAAGGTATCGATCCGACCCACTCTGCATGAGTATAAAAACCAGGGGTTCTTCAAGGAACCAATGGACAAGGTCCTTTAAAGAACCCCTGATATTTTCAGAATGAGGGTTCTTCAAAGAACCTTGTCCATTAGGTTCTTTAAAGAACCCCGGACATTTCCAGCTGGAGGGTTCTTCTAATCTAGGGTTCTTTGAAGAACCCTATATATTTCCCCAACGGGGGTTCTTCTAAGAACCTCCCAAAAATAGTTCTTCAAAGAACCATTAGGGGTTCTGCCATGGGGACAAGCCGAAGAACCCATAAGGGTTCTTGAAATAACTCTTTCTTCTTAGAGTGTAGGGTTGGATGACCACTGGTCAAACAAGGTGTAGTAAGAGCATGGGATCCAGGGGATCAGATCAATAAGAGCAAGGTTAAACATTGGATATAAAACAACAGTTCTATAGAGTAAATAAGCCACACAAACAGACCATATCATTAGACCAGTTCGTAGTAGAACATCAACAAAAGGGAAAATAAAAATAAATAATACATTTTATAAAGTAGGCCTACATCATTGAAAATGAAATAGGTATACCATTCTTAATACTATTCAATGTGTAAACCGCATTGATGAAGTTACTACTAGTACACAAAGCTTGGTGAAGATCTAGCATAAGGGTAAGATTTTCAGAATATGTACAATTGGCAGCTCTACACATTTAGGAAACTCTGCTAAATTAGGCTGAACAATATTAATGATGGATATCGGGTATACCTGAGTATTTGATATCGTATTGATTTAAAGTATCAGTTCTGTTATGTTGAACTGCATTTTGTAGCTCATTTTTGTCTTAAATGTGGGTTATTTGAGAGGATTGGTGATGGTGAATTGTACATTTTCTGAAAACCTGACCCATAAAAGACATGGAAAGAACGACCTCTAGTTGCGCTCAAATCAAACACGTCAGATATTAGCGCAACATCCTGAGAGCTTCTAAAGAAGTGCAAATAAGATTTTTTAAAGCGTATACATAATATCCTATTTTTATTCAGTTTATATTTACAATTCTGATCATGCAGTGCTGAATAATGTAGGTCTTCCAGGACGAACATAGAGATTATAATATGGGTCAGATTTTCAGAAAATGTACAATTCAACTTCGCCAATCTTCTCAAATAACCAAAATTCCAGACGAAAATAAAGTTCAAAATACAGTTCAACCTAACCAAACCGATTGCTAGAATCAATGCAATGCGGAATATACTCGAAGAATTTACGTACCTAGTATTGACCAAATTGCAGCCTAATTTAGCAGAATTTACTAAATGTATACAGCTGCCAATTGTTTGTTTTCTGAAAATCTGACCCGTAAGTACATAGAAATAGTGAGATCATGAGTTTAACCTGCAGCTAAGAGGTACATACCTGTTGATCGGGAGTTTGGGCAGTGAGTGAAGTGGGACTGACCAACGTAGATTTATATAAGCTTGCCCCTGCAGTGATCGGCCTGTACGCGTCCACTTGGGCATTGACCTCTATTTGGCTCAAATCTTCAGAAAATGTACAATTCCTCTTCACCAATCCCCTCAAATAATCCCAATTTGAGACGAAAATCAGGTTGAAAAAGTTCAACCTAACCAGACAGATCTATTGAATGAATACAATACAGAATACACCCAGTATTTATCATTTTTCACTCTTATTTAGCAGAATTTGAGAGATGTGTAGAAGTGCATTTTCTGAAAGTCTGACCCATTTCAGAACTTATGTAACACACACAGTCGGGTTGGACGTTGACCTAATGATGTACACACATTGTCGCACACGTACAATAGGGGAGTTGCATGTGCCACTGCGCATGTCCGTTACAGTGCATGCTGGGATGGATTCTGTTGAAATCTGATACACATATTTGGGAAGATTTTTTATCGAAAATTGCAAGGATGTTTCCACCAATATCACAGCTTGTATACAATTATCTATGAACACCAAATGCATGATGGGAAAGATTGGGACGACTTGTGTCATGGAAACATGTATAACACATGAATATTGACATTAGAACATTGATAAATACAGATTTTACAGATTTAAATATAGATTTTACATTGTAACATTAGTTCCATAGTAGTAACCTGGGTAGTATAGCATCATAATCCTTTATGCAAACATTCCAAAAATCAAAACAAACAAAATTTATAGCATCATAATCCCCTGGCCTGAAAACGGACCCTTTTTCGTGTTGACTTAGGATTAAGTTGTTTGATTACACTAATGAGGTAAACACGTGCCGGTGGTATATGGCCATGTAATAGGTAGGTGTGAATTAGGCAATTAATTTATGGCCAGGTAGTAAGTAGGTGTGAATTAGGCAATTAATTTGATAGTGATCAGTGGGGAACCTGCTGACATAGGACTAACTTGTTAGCTTACAGTAATGAGGTAAACACATGATTGGTGCTACATGGTAGAGTAATGAAGAATTAATTAAAATCATGACACTAGTGATTGGGCATATATTAATGAACTAATGAATTAATGACTGAGTGAGTGAAAGGGAAATTTTGACCCAAGTTAAATGTTGTATATACGCAGAGTGGGAGTATGTATTGGCTGGCGAAAGTGTAGGTTTTAAAACAAGATCGATAGCAGTAGCAGCAGCAACAGTTGAAAATTAGGAGGGAGATTGACACTTGTGGCAATGGATTTTCATACAGAACCCGTTATTATAGAAGTGGAGGATTATGATATGTGGCAAAATTTGTCAGAAATATTTAAAGGCGATGTGATTGAAATAAGTGACGACAAGGACAAGGAGGAGAAATTACACAATGATTCGCTAACAGTGAAGGACCAGGGGTTTATCGATCGAAGCGCGTGTAATTTAACAGCAGATGAGAAAGCTATGGATCGAAGCGCGGAGAATTTGGAACAAGGTAAGAAAACAACGTTTTACCAGCTAATTATGTTTATTATATCTTTTGAACATAATAATAAGACACAACAAAATTATGAACAATGTAAAATTAACCTTTAGGGTTAAAAAAGTAAACTGTAAGCATAGGAATGTGTCAACAAAAACCACTATGAGTATATATATAGGAGAATGAGTATATATGTTATGTCGAGTATATCTTTACATGTTTTATGAACATGTCATGTAACAAAAACCACTAAGAGTATATATAGGAGAATGAGTATATATGTTATGTTGAGCATATGTTTACATGTAACAAAAACTACCGAGTATACAGGATAATGAATATGTTTATGCTATAGAGTATATTTTCTACGAACATGTTTTTAAGATACCATACGCTGAAGTATGACAATGACATGCCTAAACTAACTAACACATTTTGTTTTCAGGTGTTTCAAGGAGCGGTACATGTTTAGAGCAAGCACGTTCGGGACAAGAAACGCGTGAAAAGCCAAGCGCATCGGCAGACATCGATAGTGAATTTGACAAGGAAACAGATGATATTTTACGAACCATTGATATGACCGTATATGAGAATATTTAAAACGGGTGTTTCAACGAACAGTACATGTTTAGAGCAAGTACATTTGGGTTAAGAATCACGTGAAAAGCCAAGCACATTGACAGACAACGAAAGTGAATTTTACAAGGAAACAGATGATATTTTACGAACAATTGATATGACCGTATATGAGAATATTTAAAATGACTTTAAACTACGGAGAATGATACCAACAAATGACTTTATGAAAATATAGGGTGTAATGACTATTGGAAGCGTGAAAAACTTAAGAAAATAAACAAATACAAATCACATATCAGACTATTAATTTTTTGGGTGCACTTGAAGCCAAGTCACAACTGTTGTCATCGTTGGAACGGGAACGTTTAAAACCATGTTTGTTTTGTGAGTCATTTTCAGACTCCCAGTCCATGTCACTACTGTCCGACGGGAGAGCCGTTTCAGAGGCCGATAATTGTTTGTGAACAACTGCATGCGTTACATGATGGGTTGTGTTGGAGTTACCGAGTGCACATGCACCTAGCTGATGCGCGTTGGACTGTCCTTGTAGGACGGGAAGAGTGCTAGGTCTTGGGGGTCTTTGGGGTGGTGTTTTCGATGTCGCTTCACCGCTAGGAGTGGACATCACAGGAGCACGTGGTCTTTCGGGTAGGCATGGGTGTACAGGGTCCTGAGGTATGCCCGAAGGAAATGATTGAACATCCTCAATACTTGAGCCGTTGTTTTCTTTAGTACTTGAACTGTTGTTTTCTTCAGTTTCACCGTTTTCACTGACACTATCCACTTTAGTTAAAAATGGAAGCTTGTGGCGATATTTTAAGTATACCTTAATAAAAACGGCTATGGAAGCTATGAGTCCTAGAATACTAGAGGTTGTTGATAGCGCAACAGTTAAGGTAAATTGTCCATTGTCCACATGTTTCTTGCCAGCATTTGTTTCAGCGACTGGTACAACTCCCTTAGTCACACAATGAGTTGTAGGCAGTAAAAGTCCCTTTAGGTGTTCTCGGTTTAACAAGGATGAGCAATTGATAGGGTTTTGGCGTAGGTCAATTAAGGAAAAACGGTTTCTGTAATCCTTAGAGGGCAGGTGTTGAATCAAATTTCCTCGTAAATCCATTTTCTGAAATCCATTAGGAATGCCTCGGGTTGAAGGATATGTACGCAGGTTTCGTGCATTACACATTACAGTTTTGCTGTGAGAAATGCATACGCAGTTTTGTCCACACTCAAAGCTATAAGCTTGACAAACTAAAAGAGGTACTAGAAGAAGCGACAGCAACATCTTAACTTGTCAAAGGTTAAGGCACCTACTAAATTGAGTGTGTGTACATAGACATCAACCCTATAACCCCCCTTTACACCCTGCAGCTGCATCTCAGCCGGTGGCATGTACTGGGGAATTCCCAGCCGCATCCTCTGTCCATCAACACAGTCCTAGGGGTGCACTGGGGGAATTCCCAGCTGTATCCCTCTGCACACCAACATCGTCCTAAGGGGGACGCATACGTATGACACACTCAACAGTCATATTGCATAAGTGACATTTTAAACGGGGTATTTACTAAATATGTTTAAAAAAAGTTTGAAATGGGCTCCGTACATTTAATGTAAATTGGATTCGCTATCGATAATGCTTTGACTCTTTTTCTTTTGTTATACGTTATACATAGAACAACTAACACACCTAAGGAAATCAATGCCAAAATAACAACTATAGGTATAACATAAAATATCCAGGAGGTAACGTTAACAATAGGATAATCAGTTATAGTAGTGTTTGGGTCTGAGGTATACAACTCACTAAAGGTAGTGGTAATAAGTTTTTCACTATCATAAGTGTACCCTCGACTAGTTGAGTTGGGAAGTATTGAGCTGGATGTAAACGTTTCAGGACAATCCATTACTAATAGCACATTGGGGCGTTCCATTGCAAATTTTGCCCTATCTGATGTACAGGTAACAAAATACGGATTGTTTTTTATAACCAAAGTTGTTAAAGAAACCCATTCCCTTAAGTTTAAGCGTTGAAATGAAACCAATCCAGTATTTGTAAAAGATAAAGTGTTGGTTCTTCTTAATGTACCAAGATCAAACGTTGGTATTATCTTTACGTTATATCCGATGCAGTAAACACTTTGATGTTTCCAATTGCAGTAACAAGTTTGAGGCGATCCACACATATTCCATGCTTGACAGTTGATACAAATTATCGCGTTAACAACAATTAGCACCAAGGGCAAATATATTACTTTAGACTTATCCATGCTGGAGTGTAAATTATGCTCAGACTGTAACAGTATGCACCATATATATATATACATACAATTAAGAGGATAAAGGGGGGCGTGTGTACAGGTGATTAAGGGGTGATAGGATATAGAGGGAAGGTTTAACTTTTTATCTTACATATCACATAAGCTATACACATATCTAAAACAAGGGAATAGCTTACATAAATTATTTAGGTTAAAACAATTGGTTTAATCCGCAAACAAAAAATGTTAGGACTGATTGGTTTACTGTGTTTTGCTTGCTACTTACCCAATATATATATAACAAGGTATCCTTTCACATGGATCAGGTTACACTAGAGGATCTTTCATGTAGGAGGACGTTTGTGCTCGAGCTTTAAAACGCGTCTAAACTTTACGTATTACAATGGAGAAAGACAAGGAAAAAGAAATGGGTTCAACGGAGAGTTTAAATGAAATTGAAGACTTAATTGCATCCCAAGTGTATTACCAAGATCTTGATACAGACCTTCAAACCATATTGGATGAAATCGAACTTAGTGAGGCTTTAAAAGCAATTGAACAAGACGGTACATGGAGCGACGATAATAAGGTACAATTTTATTTGTTACAGAATTTATCTTAAAATTACACGTATTATTATAACTTTGATTTGGGGTATTATTTAAATTTTGACTTATTTATTTTGATAGGAGCAAAATGGTAAGGAAGGTTATACCCAGAAATTTGGAAATGAAGAAGGACGATGTACGTGCCATGATAACCCTCAACCAGGTACTAGTTCAAGTGTTGTTTCATTATGCCAATACTGCAAAGAGAGGGAATTTGTACATTTACAAAGTGGTTCCCACGCTAAGCAAAGACGTGTGATGGGTAATGACGCAACAGTACAGGAAGTAAATGAAAGCCGGGAACATGAAGGCGGATTGACCGACGATCGTAATCAAGAGACAGGGGAAGTCACTGTTGATGATCGTAATCAAGAAATAGGGGAGGGTGCACCAGAAGAAGGAGAAGAAGAAGAAGACGAAGGTTTAAATGCTAGGGTATGCATACTTTTATTTTAAAGTGAAAAAAAAATTGCTAGGCATTAAAACAAGTTATATACTAACCGAGGTATTATAATACGGATAACATTTAACAGTTTTAATTATTTTACAGGCATACACCATACACAAAAGATCTGTTCGAAACTTTGATGGTGGGAGAATTTCAGAAACAACGTACAGAGTAAAGCTAAACAACGATTTGGAAGGCCAAAACATTAGCCAAATGACAGAAGCTTTAACAAGAATGATTCAGGAAGTGATTAACAGGGTAACAGCAAACATGCAAGGTGATGATAAAATAAGAATTGTGATACACCACGAGGACTTACACGACCCAATTATTGTACCCCTGAGAAACATTAGTGATATGAATGCTGAAGATATATTGTCTGTAATTGAAAACACACTACAGAGTCATAAGCAATTAAAAATTAACAATGATTTTTGTATCGATATAGGGTTGATACATATTCCAAGAGGTGGTGCCGGTGGTCATTTGCAATTGATTAATATTTTTGGCGACCGTAACTTGATAAAACATAAAAAATCTATGATTGAGATAAGGAATAATGATAACATGTGTATGGCTCGAGCGATAGCACTGTCATGGGCATACACCCACCAAGTACCGCAATCAGAATGGGTTTTAATTGAAAGCTTGCCAAACCGTGAACCCTTAATGGATAAAATTGTTAGAACACGAAAATGTCCCAGTTGGTTTTTTAAAAACCTTAGGTGTAGTACCAGAGTAGACCAAACAAACTTTGCTTTATATTTATGTCAAAAAACAGACGTTAACCCTAATGTGAGAGCCACACTTAATGACATTCAAAAGTTTGAAACATTTTTAAATGTGGGTGTAGCAGTTATTTCCAGTAAAGTTGGTTCTGAGAGCAAGTTTATTCGAGTACCAAAAGACCGGTTACAAACTGTTTTGTACCTGTATTTGGTTGAAATTCCAGTAGAAAACTACTTTCATTTTCATGCCATTACAAAAATCACAGGTTTTTTTTGTAAAGCATATTTTTGCAAGGAATGTTTTGTTCCATACAATACTGCTGGGGATCACACTTGTAAATTTAGCTGTAAAGTGTGTAACTTTTCTCAGTGTCCTATAACAGAAGTATCTGTTAATTGCACCGATTGTAATATGTCATGCAGAAGCGTGGCATGTTATAATAGACATAAAAAACCGCTATCTAAAAAAAACCCAGCAATTAACGGGGTTGTTATGAGCAAGTGCCAACAAATGTGGAAATGCCTTAATTGCTACCGCGTTGTGGATAGAACGCGCCGCAATATAAAGGCACACAAGTGTGGGGAGTGGTTATGTAACTCGTGTCAAAATTATGTTATGGGTAACCATTTGTGCTACCAAAGAACACAGCCTTTAGAAGACACAACTAAATTCAAGTATTTGTTTTTTGATTTTGAATGTTCCCAAAATGAACTGTATCATTGTAATAGTGGCTACCTTTCAAGTAGGGTTAGATGTTTAAATTGTAGAGAAACCGAAGAAAAGTGTTCAAAGTGTAGACTATGTCAAAATTGTATGAATAGCATGTGCGGCCTACCTCAGCACACACCAAACTTTGCTGTGTCTCAAAAGGTTTGTGAAAGGTGTCAGGACTTTGATAAAGATTCTGTATGTTCATATTGCGGGGACAGGTGTTCTATTTGTAATAAATGGGACGGAAAGTCAAAGGAATTTACTGTACCTTTATGTGATGGGTGTGGTAAAAGGGAAAATGTTTTTAAGGGTGTAAACACCTGTGATTTATTTTGTAATTATTTGTTTCACAGCAATAACTCTGGGTTTGTAGTAATGGCACACAACATGAAATCATACGATGGATACTTTCTTTTGGAATATTTGGTTAAACACGGAATTAAACCGAAAAAAATTACATATTCAGGATCCAAAATTATGTCTATGACGGTAGGAAATGGTTTGAACATTAGAGTAATTGACTCGCTAAACTTTTTACCCATGCGTCTTGCTTCCCTTCCCAAGTCATTTGGTTTGTCTGAATTAAAAAAAGGTTGGTTTCCACACTATTTTAACACAAATGACAATCAAGCATACAAGGGCGTGTATCCAAATTTAAATCACTACGGTGTAGACTACATGTCCAATAGTGAAAGAAAAGAGTTTTTAGAATGGTATGAAAATATTAAACACACACAGTTTGACTTTCAAAAGGAAATGTATGAGTATTGTGTGTCAGATGTGACTATACTTAGAGAAGCTTGTATTAAGTTTAGAAATCTTCTTTTAACAGTTACTCGGGAACCTGGCGCTAATCAGGGTGGTGTAGATCCTTTTGATTGTATGACAATCGCTAGTGTATGCATGAAAGTTTACCAGTCATTGTATTTAGAGGAGACACATCAAGTATACTTAGAACACAAACAGACCGGTGAAAAACGTGTAACTACAGGTTATTTCAAAAATGGTAAATGGTTATATTTGTGGAGTGGGGAAAAAGTGGAGTATTTAGTTATATCCGATAAATGGAATATAAAATATACAAGGTTTCTTTCATCTCCCATAGGGTATGTACCGCGCCAAGCATATTGCACCGACACATATTCTAAGGTGTCAATAGCTTGGTTAGAATGGGTAAGTCATTCGGAAAAAATAAGTATTAGGCATGCCTTAAATGGTGGTGAATACAGTGTTCCTCAAACACGGTTTAGATTAGATGGATTTTCCAGTTCTGGGGGCGGTAAACTAGCCCTAGAATTTCAGGGCTGTGTTCATCACGGCTGTTTTAAATGCTTTAAAGACAGGGATCAAAAGCATCCATGGAACCAAAAAACAATGAGAGAGTTATTTATGCTAACAATGAAAAAGAAACAGTATTTATTAAGCCAGGGGTACAAGTACAAAGCCATTTGGGAGTGTGAATTTAACCAACTTTTGAAAACCAATGAAAGGGCTGCTAATTTTGTATCAAACCTTGATATCGTGACAAGGTTGGATCCTAGGGACTCGTTCTTTGGAGGTAGAACAAATGCTAGCAAACTTTATCATGAAGTGCAAGAGGGGGAAAAGATCAAATATGTTGACTTTACAAGTTTGTACCCCTTTATAAACAAGTATTGTAAATACCCTCGAGGTCATCCTAATATAATTACGAATCCAGAAGGAGTGGATATTTCAGCCTATTTTGGCATAGCTAAGGTGGCAATATTACCACCTAGAGGTCTTTATCATCCTGTTTTACCGTTCAGATCTGGGGGTAAGTTAAAGTTTCCTTTATGTAAAAATTGTTCTGAAACCGAAAATAAAAATCCTTGCCAATGTACTCTTAAACAAAGAACAATGATTGGAACGTGGTGCACTCCCGAACTTAAAAAAGCTGTTGAAATGGGATATAAAATTACAAAGATATATGAAGTGTATCATTGGGTGGATTACATGGTTTGTAACAAAGAAAGTGGCACTGGTGGATTGTTCACAGAGTATATAAACTCTTTTCTTAAGATTAAGCAAGAAGCTTCGGGTTGGCCTGAGTGGTGTACAAATGAAACTGACCGTTTACTATATGTCAACCAATACAAAGAAAGGGAAGGCATTGACCTTGACATGGACTCTATTAAAAAAAATCCAGGCTTAAGGTCACTGGCCAAACTGTGTTTAAACAGCTTTTGGGGAAAATTTGGTCAAAGAGACAATATGGTTCAAACTATGTTTATAAGTGATCAGGAAGTGTCTAAGTTTTTTGATTTAGTACTCGATGAAAACCACACTGTAAAGGATTTTCATATTGCCAGTAAAAGCCTATTGGTAGTAAAATATTGTATGAAAGATAACTTTGTTATTGCCAACCGTAAAACCAATATTTTTATTGCGACGTTTACAACGTGTTGGGCACGATTAAAACTGTATGACTTGCTTAATACGTTGAACCGCAGAGTGCTTTATTATGATACTGATTCGGTTGTATACATTTCTGATCAAAACCAAGTAGATCCTCCACTTGGAGATTACCTGGGTGACTTAACTGATGAACTACAAAATGGTGATTATATAACATCATTTGTATCTGCAGGACCAAAAAACTATGCGTATGAAACTAGTTTAGGATCCCAAGCTTGTAAAGTTAGAGGTTTTACATTAAATTATACGAATAGTAAAAAAATTAACTTCAAGGCTATTCGTGATGAGGTGCTTAACTTAGTGGGTGAGGGTGTTGTAATTGTTAACCCCTCCAAAATTTGTAGAAATGGGACAAAAATAAAGATTTACAACAGGGTTGAAAAAAAAAGATATCGAAAAGTGTACACCAAACGTGTGATTTTAAATAACCATGACACTGTTCCGTATGGGTATTAATAAATAAAATGCAAAGATTATGTATAATAAAAAGTCATAACAAAATAAAATGAAGTTTTGATTTTATTTATTTCATTTTACACATATATATATAATACAATATAATTTGTTCATAAAACCGTGTTAGTACACATTAATATACATCGAGATACAAAAAAGCTATGTACTAGTTCACACCACTAAGGATTTGAACATTTCTTGACTTATCAATTTTTACAAGGCCAGGAAACTGAGCATACATTATTAATGTAACAGCCTGCGGTAAAGGTTTACTGAACTTAACCTCTAGCCTAGTGTGACCTTTTCTAACATTATTGATAAACTTTGTACAGTTGCTTTGACAAACGTTAAACTTATACAAGCAATAACCTTTAGCAAAATTTTCTCGATCTATATCGTTACTCTCACTTTCATCGTAGGAACTTTCAAAAAGAGACATGTAGGCCGACAAGTAGCTTTTTTCTGAGTAATTGGGTGTAAATGGTTCCCCTGGCGTTGATTTAGAATCCACATAAAGTGACATAAAGTTACAATCAAAGTGTTCAAAGTTATAGGGATTTTTTTTGTAATTACCCATATAACCATCTGAAGCCACAAACCCTACAACAAGTACATCTGGAACCTCGCCTTGGTATATATTTTCAACACACATTCCAAACTGGCCTTTTGCTATGGCACACGTTTTTATATCAGATCTGTTATAGTAATACAAGGCCGGGCTATGTTCTAAAGCACGGGTGTGAGCTATAAAAACGTCAGGATTTAGTTCCACCATGCACACCTTTAAAGCTACTTCCTTTAATTCTATTTTGTACTTTGGACTAGTACTTGAACTCATGAGTTTAAACTCGTTACACGTAGGCCATAACTTCACATTAATTTGCACACCATTAATAATAAAGCGAGATTGCTGGCATATGTCAGCGTACAAAGGACCTTCCATTTAAATTAATTGGCTTTCTTGCGTGTAGCCCGCTCTTGCAATAAGGCCGGAATTACCACTGGTAATTGGGTCATTATCACATACTTTTCCAATGTCCTTGGAATAAATTTGACTTTGCAATTTTGTATTTTTGGCATCTTTTCCGTAATTAAGCAATACATCTATGTATGACTTGTACGGATACCTATTTGAAACATTCGGTGAAATATCCTGTTGGTTAAAGCACACATCAACCTGTTTCCACAAAGATTGAAGAAATAGATTAACAGGCCCTACTTTGGCGGCCTCCGGAGTTGCCTTACCTCCAGCAGATACTGGGTTTGGTAAAGCTGTACCGTTAGACTGGACTACTTTACATTTAACTTGGAGACGCGTGTTTTTTAGATCGATATACTTTGACCCGGCTCCTGAAATGTTAAACTCAACGGTGGAATCCTGATCTAGTTGTCCTACGGGTCTGTATTTAACCCATTCTACATTTTTCACAGTCTGGTTATTAGGAGGCGTGTAAAATAGTGATACTTTGTCACTATGTCCTTCCATTTTAACTAGAAAACTCGCTGTCTTTTCTTTAAAACGGCTGGTAATAAGGTGCTGCCCTGACGCTTTCTATTGCCAAAATGACCAGCTCCTTTTGTTTTTGTTTGTTTTATAGATGATTTTTGTTTTTTAGTGGCGACATTAGGCAATTTAGATTGACCTCTTTTTCGTTTTTGACGTAACCTTTGTTTGCTTTTTGCCTGCTCAACTACTTGCTGCGTTGAGCTGACTATTTTTACTTTGGAACTCGGTTTTTTTACCACTGACTTATTTCGTTTACCACCGCTTTCCATGTTTTTGTTAACAATCCATATCCCATTTTTGTTTGGATGTGTTTTACCCATTGCCATGTGAGTAAAATGTGCTGTCCATTTTGCAGCCTCAGCCATTACAATAGTTCTCACTCGTGTTTTTTTCTAAAACGAAGTGTGCAATAGGTAGCACTCCCTGTAAATGAGGCTTCGTTCTTACATTCATCTTTTATATATATGGTAATATCGTTTATTGATTTTTTAGTTACTACAAACTCCATAGGAGAGTCAAAGCTTACTTGAAGGTGTTGTTCACTTCGAGGGTATATACGCTGAATGACTGGTAGTTTTTGCTCTCCAATATATGTGTTTGAAACTGCGTCACAAAACACCATGATTGTAGTCGGTACACGCAACCTACATTTAATGTCTTGAAGAGAGCACAGCCATGTTCCTGTGTCAAAGTAATATGTTTCCAGAAGGTTTACTGTGAATAAACCTGGAGAATTATTAGGGTAGTATTCCTTTGAATCGTTGCTACTAAGAAAAAGATATATATCATCGTGATTCTGCATTTTTACAAGACTTCAACGTCGTCTTCGTTAATCCATTCATTAAATTTCTTAGGCCAGTGTAAAAATTTAACTTTAACCTGTCTAACCCCGTTTCGTACTCTTCTGGCAACGATTTTTTCTATTTTAAAACTGTCCCTATCAGAGACGTTCACTTTCTGAAGCTGCTGTTGATAAAATGTTCCATTTATAGGGTCTCCATACCAGTCATTTAGCTTGTACACCGGAATGGTGCGCCTTCTATATCTTTTAGATATTACAAACACTTCACCAGACCATTTTTGTCCATATTCTCGGTCGAATGTGTCCCTAATGTATGCCACCCTTACTTTATCACCAACTTGATACCAAAACCTTTGCTTACGTGTGTCTTCATCGTTTTTTGGTCCACGTCTTCTTTTGTACTCATTTATTCTAACTAGTGCTTCATTTCTTTTAGATACATTTTTCGGCTCGATACCTATGCTACTATGAACTGTGTTGTTGTAACTTTCCACCATTTTTTGTAACACATTAATGTACCTTAGGGTGTTTTTTTTAATCATGTATCTATATAATTTATTTTTAATAGTTTTAATTGCCCTTTCTGCATAATTTGCCTGCTGCTCGTTGTATGTGCTAAACAGTTTAATACCTTTACCTTGTAAAAATCCCCGCACAACATTATTTTGAAATTCCCTACCACCATCAGTTCTTATAGATTTAGGTTCTCTTTTGCCTTTTTGAAATATTGACCTAAGTACAGAAACCACTTCTTTAGCATACTTTGTTTTAAGTGACCCAACCCAAACATAACGGCTAAAAATATCCACAGCCAATAAAAAATACTTTATTTTGTCATTTTCCTTGGCTATTAGGGACATATCAGCCAAGTCGATGTCCCATTGTGAGTCTATACCGTTTACTATGACACGATTTTTAGGAAATTTGCGCGTCACAGAACGATTTAAAGTGTATGTACTTTCCTTTTGTAAATATTTTTGCACATCTTTTAAATTTGCTCTGTTATACCCTCGTTTTTTTAAACTTCCCAACACCTTTCGAGCGCCTTGAAAACTCCCAGGTGTAGAGGGGTTACTATACGTTTGTTTTATCCTCTGCATAATTTACAACGATATCCAAGACAGTTTTTTAACTTTATTTTTAGGTCTCCTGGCAAGTTTAAAGTCGACCAACTGGTTTGGTTTTTTCTTTTTTTTGTTAGATTTACTATCGGTTCTCTTTTTTGAATTTAACACCGACAACTGAGGCATACGTTGTTCTGGTTTGGTTTTACTTTCTTGTAAAGTTTCAGCAGTTTTATTAGACAAAGGTTGCAACTTGGGTAACTGTGGTTGGGATAATTCTGGCGTGCTCAAAATTGCAGACCCTTCATTTTGTACGCACTGACTGGACAGTTGTTGCTCCGCTTGTAAATGACGATATTTTTCCACAGGAATTAAAACCATTTTTTTAATGTCTTTCATTTTAGAAAGGTTTTCAACACACGTTTTACAGATTGAAGTAAAATCTGAACAAATTTAGGGTCTTTTTGTAAAATTGTTTTCCTGATTTTCCAAGATTTTTTCCGATCGCTTAACCCTTCAATTTTGTTTATGTACTTTTTTAGTTTGGTTTTTTCTGTAGCTCCAACGGGTATTGTTCCATACAAAACATTAATTCCTATTTCAGCTAATGTTTCCAACTGTTCCCGGTCTAAGGTTGATAGTATATTTTTTAGTTGCAGTGACGGTATGTTTTCCATAAGAAACTGAACCAATGGCCAGTTTTTCTGTAATCGTTTGCTCATACTCAGCTACTCAGTTACAAGCTACTTTTAATTTTTCAATCTTATTTTACTTGTACTCACCGGAACGTTAACGCTTGTTCTGACATATATTCATGACTGTTTCATTACATATACAAGACTATCCTCATTGGGAAATATTCGTGTCCTAAGTCTGTACTTTTCATTGGCTTGCGGGGAGCTATCCACAATTAAATATCCAAAATTTGGTTTCGTACAATCTTCATAAACTTTTTTAAAAGTTTCGCCCCTACCGGGATATAATTGCTTTCCCAAATGAGTTATTTGCGAGGCGTCCCTTAAGTTTTTAAAAAGAACCAAATACCAAGTGTTTAATGCTATTGTTCTAGCATTTTTACCCGACTGATACAAGTTTTGTGTTAGATATATCACACTAAAATTTTTATGGTGACACCCCTGAGTCATTAATAGTTCAATTTCCGGATTTTTAACCATTTGATGTATCAAGTCGTCAATTACAATTATATTATGATGTCCGTTGCTTGCGATTTGATCTAGGTATTCTGTTTCGGGTAGTCCTTCGTGCATTATTATACCCGGTATATTTGTTTCCATATCATTATAAAGTTTCTGCCATATACCATAACAGTATAGTATCGTTTTGGGTGGTTCTTTTGTAAACATACCTTTTATATTGCGTAAAAACTTGTACGTCCAGAATGATTTACCACTACCTGTACATCCAACAACGCAAATACTTGAATGTGGTTTAAATGGAATTAAACTTTCGGTTTTCCACCACTCCTCAGACATGGTGCTTACCCCTTGAAATTCAATAATCAAGTAACGTTGTAATGTATCGGTTAATAGGTTTTATATACATTATGGTTAGTATGATAATAATAAGATTTCAACTTAAGGTTTTTTCATTAGTTAAATTTTATTGCTCACATAATTGTTGCTATACTAATAAAAATTACATTGGGCTGCTGAATGTTCATTTTGACATTACATTTTTTCCAAATCTGTTAGCAGTTCCTCAATAGGCATGTAACTTCTGTCCCGGTCCTGCGTTTTGTGAGGGTTGTACTTTCCATCACGAATACATTTTTGGACCACCGATCGCTTCAAATACCTAACAACTTCTGCATAAGTTACTTTACGTTCAAGGCCATAGTACTTTGCCACTGCTAAAGTCGCATCTTTTAGTCTCTGGGCCGAAATCTTTTTATGGCAAGAGTATGCGTTGTTTTGGATCAGCTTTTCTGGATCATCTAAGCATCCATCCACCATGTGGTCAGTTTGGTCAAGACGGTCATTTTTACACCCATAGCAAAACTTCTTAACACGGTCAGTGAACTCGGCTTCTACGATGTAGCAGTACACCAATTTGATTAGCTCCCTAACATCTAAGGCCGCCACATTGTGCGTTTTTACTTCGAACTCAAAGTTCTCATCGCCAGCATGTTTGGTGTGTTCACCAGCATTTTCACAATTGGTTTTGTCCAAAAACATTTTAGAGGACTCATGATCGATTCCGCCATCACCCTTGCGTTTCCAAACATATGTGTACACATCCATGGTCCCATGTGTCTCTGTTACGTCACCGTCCACCCCGTCCCGGCTAGAAAGCTTTCTCTTCTTGGCCTTTGAAAGCACTCGATAGCTGTCAGGAGTGTCAGTATCGTCACCACTGCTAAGCGTTTCGGTAGCCGTGTCGGTTGACTCATCATCATTATCATCATCGTTAGCTTTAGAAAAGCTAAGCTTTAAGTTGTCAAACTCTGCCATGTTTAGGTTAATGGTCCGGGCACTGTTATAAACACACAGAAAAAACTTCCTTTTAAAAAGTTGTATAATGAGTAATATAAAAGTTGTATAAAAAAGTCAATGTTAACACGTAACAACTTATTCATGTGTTTTAACATTGGAAACTAAAAAAACCCCCCCGTAACTCATACAAAAATACTCTACACGTATGACAAAACAACTTTAGTGTATCAAAAAATGTTTTAAAATTACTAGCTAAATTACTTACTAGTCTACACGTATAACAAAAAAACCTCTAGTGTATTAAAGAATTACTTACTAGTCTCGGCTCTTGTTTCTCCGATGAATAAAGCACACATAATTCTGTCCCCTGTGGTGTGATAGTGTCACAAGCCACTCCGATGTTTTGAGAAGTTGTTTTTCGTCTTCCAAATCCTTGGATTCCGATTTGATATCACATTCTAAGCCTTTAGTTATAGCAAACTTGGGTATAAATACCGTCCTACGGTTTATACCACGAATCCTGATAAACTTTACAACGCCGCATAGTATTTCTACATGCAGGGTTGAGCTAATTTCCAAATTAACGGGTGCCATGATGTCGTTGGTTGAGTGATATAAACGTTGTCAAACCCTACCCTCTTATATACTGTACTTTCCATACATTAATCTTGTCTGATCACGTTTTACACGGTAATCATGTTTAATCATGTTACTAAACTTTTCCCTCCTTAGAAACCTGACCCCTTCTAAAAATGTTCAAACAAAAAACAATTACAAAACGTTAATTAACTTTTGACCAAAATGACTTAACAGCTCTATAAACGGTTACACATATATACAAGCTAAGGTGTTTGTCTTATTTTCTAAAAGCTTTCATTGTTTGTCCCATGAAATAATTAATTACACTGTGTGTATGGTAATTTTGTCCAATTATAGCTTGGCACTAGTTAATTTTCCCCAACCAATCCAAAAAGTTAGGCTTTCTTTAGACCCCCTCCCATCCCTTACCTTTCATATATCCAACCTTGCACGCATCCCTTTAACACAAACCCCCTCCCACCCCATGTCTTATATATATCCAAGCTTATACGCACCCCTTGTCACACACGTCACCTACACACAAACAGCCGTATACCTATCGATTCATTTTCGCTCTGAATCTCAAGCGTCTAACCTCTGTATCTCTGTATCTTAACTGTTGTTTTCAACAAGAAAACAATATGGCAAATTTTTCAACCATTAGAACGATTCAAGCCAACGTAAGCATTATTGAAAAGTGTCTTGAAATCGATCCATCCTTTGGAGATGTTATCAAGATAGACATTGCCTTTACTAAAGCTTTAAAAAAAGGTAACCTACTGACATCTAAGGCTGCAAGGAAAATTCTGGTATGTATATCAATCAATATATTAATATCATCAACTTTTACTCTAAAATTTATGTTCATTATGTTCACCGTGTGTCAAACAATCGTATAACTCTTCCATCTTTTTTTTCCTTTTCAACAGGCCATCGGTAATGAAACCAGTCCCGCCAGACTACAGGCCCTACTCGACTTTTGGAGAAACTCTACCGCAAGGTGTTCTGAATACTTTATGATGGACGTTGGAGACTGTTTCGCAAACACCAATCAGTTGGACGCCCTTGAAAAACTTATGAAAGCCTACCTAACACTCCATGATATGGAAAAAGAAAAAAAATAAAGTTGAAATAAAATTAAAAAGAAAAAGAAAAATCAAAAACAAAAAACAAATCAAAAATCAAAAATCAATTCATTCCCTCCCCTCCTTTTCCCCCATCCATTTCAAACCCTTTCCCCCTTCCACAATTCTCTACCTTCCAAACTCATTCCCTCCCTCCCTCCCCCTTTCCACTCTCATTCCATTTCCCACTTCTCCCTCCTCCACTCTCCATTCATATTTTCCCCTTCCCCCTTCACTCTCCATCCATTTCACCCCCCTCCCCTTCCACTCTCCATTTCCTTCACACCTCCTAACACCTCCCAACCCATCTTTTACCTCCCAGTACCATTTCACATCCTCCTACCCTCTCCCACCTTAATCAGCACCCAATCTATTTCATGCCTTCTTCTCCTCCATTCCCTCCATAATTCACCCTCCCACCTTAATCAACATCCCAGTCCACCTTTCCCTCCCAATACAAAACCCCCCTCCCCGTCCCCTTTCTTCTCCTGTTACCCTCCATAATCCACCCTCCCACCTTTAACAGTCACTCATGACTCCAAAGTGTCAGAAACCCTCCCTTCCCCCAAAACAAAAGCGTCCATGTCTCCTCGCTCGGTACGCGACATATCTTCCTCATTCGCTGAGTTAATCAAGCTATAACTTTGTTAATAAAAAGTAACAGTACCCCAGTCAATTTCTAACTTCCACCATAATGGCTTGTTATATCACACACACTCAGAAGGACTGCCATGAAAATGTCACCGGTTATACACTTACATTTGAAATTACAAACAAAGTTATGTTTCAACTAATATCAAGCGTTCAGGAAAATAGGCTTTGGTTCATCACTACACCCGTACCTAATGCCATCCAAATGATTCCGGTACCTATACACATATGGAACATGTGGATGGATCTACCCTTCAAATCGGTGGAATCCGAAAACAAGATTAAAGTAATAGAGTTGGGACCTTTCGCCTTCAAATGGTTTCCCCAAAAAAGTCTATGGATTATCAGCGATGAAGCTCCAAAACCTGCATTTGTCTTTGACACAGAAGCTACCCATTTTGGATCTATCTTTGAGGAAAAAAAATCCCTCATCAACACTCTATTCAAGAAATCATGGAGGTAAAACTAATTTCATAAACTCATAATCGCATAATCTCATAAACCCATAACTTCATAATCTTTTTGCCCATACGTTACAGTCAACCTTCACCTTGTTTTTCAGAGAGCTCTCAGAGGACATTCTATCCACTCGCTAGTTTTTCAAGTCCTGCGCACACCTCTCAGGCTGTCAATCAAGTCAACCCCTTGTTCACACCCCCTTGTGTCAACCAAGTGTCAACTAATGCAAGCGATTATACTCACCCTTAACCACCTTAATAACCTATTAATCGCTAAAACACCACATTTCTCATTTAGAATCAATTACTTTCACCCACTTACGCGCTGTACACTTCAAACTAATTGTATCATTCCTTGAATAAACAACTTAATCCTGTGTCAACAGGTAGCACGGTTCATTTTCCGCTGTCTGTTTGAGGTCACTTTCAAAATTAATTGCCTAATTCACACCTACCTATTACATGGCCATATACCACCGGCATGTGTTTACCTCATTAGTGTAATCAAACAACTTAATCCTAAGTCAACACGAAAAAGGGTCCGTTTTCAGGCCAGGGGATTATGATGCTATAAATTTTGTTTGTTTTGATTTTTGGAATGTTTGCATAAAGGATTATGATGCTATACTACCCAGGTTACTACTTTCCATAATTCCATGCAATCAAGATTCAAAATGGCGGCTGTGCAAATCCCCTATAACCCAGCAACCCTCACCAGGGGCCTGTTGCATGATGGGAAATCCCTGTTACGCTATTTTTCTATTGCTAAGCTATTTGTGATGTCTTTCAGGAAAATGAGTCACAATCGCAAAAAGTGGATTTTGAGATATTATCATATTTGAAGAGAGGAGATCAAGCCGATTCCAATGATAGTAAACATGAAGGACATCTAATAACTATTTCTATATTTTGAGTTTGATATTTTTATTTTTGAAAAAATGTTTGTATTGTTTCTGGCTGGGTAATTACCAGTAAAGTAACTAAATATACTCCATTCGAAGGCCTTAAAAACCAAGGATATATTTAATACAATGTCCCGAAATGTGTGACACGGATATATATGACTTTAAAAGTTCCTTGCAAGTGCTTTGCAAGGAAAAGTAGCTTAGCAAGGAAATTTTAAGTAAGGATATCTTATGCAACAGGTCCATAAATCAACGAACTGTAGAGTTGTTTTTGTTGATACGTTTATTTTGTCTATATCGTGGGTGGGGGGAATTGTTTGTATACATCTATAAGGGTCAGATTTTCAGAAAATGTACAATTCAACTTCACCAATCTTCTCAAATAATCCAAATTTCAGATGAAAATAAACTTTAAAATACAGTTCAACCTAACCAACTAGATTGCTAGCGTCAATGCAATGCCGAATGTACATGATTTACCTAGTATTGGCCAAATTGCAGCCTATTGTAGCATAATTTATTAAATGTGTACGGCTGCCAATTGTACATTTTCTGAAAATCTGACCCATAACCTCAAATATACTATAATAGTATCTTGAGGGATTTGATTGTAACAAACCTTTAGTACTATCTATAATTCTCATGATATTATGAAAGCTTATACATATATGGGTCAGATCTTCAGAAAATGTACAATTCACCTTCACCAATCCTCTCAAATAACCCACATTTAAGACAGAAATGAACTTCAAAATACAGTTTAACATAACAAAACAGACGCTTTAAATCAATGTCATACCAAATATAGTCAGATGCACCGAGTATTTAGCATATTTCAGCCTAATTTAGAAGAATTTACTCAACGTGTAGAGCTGCCAATTGTACATTTTCTGAAAATCTGACCCATATATTGGTCAAATTTTCTGAAAATGTACAATTCAACTTCGCCAATCTTCTCAAATAACCCAAATTTCAGACGAAAATTAAGTTCAAAACACAGTTCAACCTAACCAAACATATTGCTAGAATCAATGTAATGCCGAATATACTCGAATTTACCTGGTATTGACCAAATTGCAGCCTAATTTACCAGAATTTACTAAATGTGTACAGCTGCCAATTGTACATTTTCTGAAAATCTGACCCGCATACTGTTTCTGTACCTAACATTCACCTCGTTAACTCTCTAACTACTTATCAGTAAACGTATTGTAAATCAGGTTAGTCTGAAAATACTTGTACCTATGTATGAAAAATAATGTTTATTGTCCTGAATAAAATATTTTCTAAATCTAAAAACCTATTAAAAAAGGGACACAATCAGTGAGTTGGTCAAACTCCCGGTGTGGGAAGGATCTAAGCAAACAAAATTATGTACACAATATGCCATGGGACATCTGGGAAGAACAGCTCCGAGCTGACAGGTTTCGTCCCATTTCTCACAAATGTTTTAACGATGTACTGTTGAAGAGAAATAAAAATACGTATATATATATGTGAATATCTCAAGCCCTGCTGGACACGTTGGTTACATTCTATTCTGATATAGGAGTAACAATCCACCATTAGTTTAACGATCCAATGGTGGCCCTTATGAACTGTTGTTCTTTAAGGTAACGGCTGGGAGAACTGGATGTATATATAAAACTTTTATTCAATAAACATGGGTCAGGTCGCCTAGAAATGTACAATTGCTCTCAGAATGGCAATTTAAAAACTTGGTAAACATTTATAAACGTAAACAAAAACGTAAATATAATATAATATATAATTCTCGAATTTTAAGTACATGTAAATTATACTACAATAGTCCAAGTGCTTCAGTTTTTTATCCGGGCTAAATATATACATTTCTGTTACAATGCGATACTGAAAAGGAATGGTCCCTCTCGATGTATTTTATACGCTGAGATCTTCCTGGTATCCCTTTAAATAATAGTATATAACATGGGAAAAAATATAATACAATGATCTTGTAGTTACATATTCAAAGATCAGTGTGTAGTTAGAATTTAAATTTACATTTATGTGAATTCCCAAAGATATATTCTTTTTAATCGTGTAATATACGAGATTATCTAATATTTATTAATTTGACACAATTCAATTAGAAACATAGAAAAATATGAAACACATATGAAACACAACATTAGAAACATTAGAAACACATATAAATACGACCTCTGGAAGAGCTATGGCTGCCATAGAAGAGGGCGAACCCATTTCCGGTGTAATTTATCTTATGTACTGTTTTCTGGAAATAAACAATATCCATATAATATACGGCTAGAGCGATTTCTAGGAAAGGAGGTAGAAAAGAAATGGTAGAAAGAAGGTTTTCTTTGTCCAGAATGTTCTCGGAATTTGTTGTTTCACAAACCACTTTACTCATCTGTAGAGGTCTGTCCCCCCTCTCTGGATGTCGTCGTAATTGGTTTGTGAAGGTATTTGGGGTGGAAATGTGATTTTGAAGCCATTTTTATTCATTTTTTCATACAACTATTTTTAGCACGGGACCCTGTTAGAAAGTAAAAGAGATTGACGTCATGCCTCTCCCACCGTCTGTGGCAACATGGGATTCCCTAGCAACTGGAGGGACAGGGAAGAAGAGTTCAAGAGGGAGGGAGGGAAAAGGCGGGAGAGGGAATGAGGGAGAGTGTGTGTGTGTGTGGGGGGGGGGGGGATCGGAGAGCGGAGGGGGAGCATGGTTTTCTAATCAAACTTGAATATATAATTAAAAAAGTCTCTACCATTCTACCAAATTTAAAACAAATATAAAATATGGAAAACATTATGTAACAGCAACTTCATCATAAAAAATAAAACAAAATGTAATCCAAAATATATCAGGAAATCTGGGAACACACTTCAGAGTAGTACTGACAGATCATATGCTATCCCCTTTTTCTCTTTTATGTAACTGTATGCTTAATGAGAAATAAAGGTTCTATAATGATAATAATGAGGAAGAGGGGAGGGGGATGGACGGGGGAAAATCGGAGATGGGGTTGGGAGGGGAAAACAGGTATGAAAGACAGAGAAGAGGGGGAGGGAAAACAGGGAGAGGGGGAAGTGTGGGGAGAGAGGGTGACCGTCCGGAGGACGGGTACTTTGCTAGTACATACATACAGAAGCTCTTCTACTAGAGTAATCTAGAAGTCAGTATACCTGTTTATCTACATGTCCCATGTACTGTTCAAACTGTGGATAAATAAAGTAGTTTCTTGTCTTATCTTATATACGATGTACTATCCAATTTATCAAGATCACACCGCCAATGTGTGCATAAGGTATTACAAAGACTGGACTTAATATGTCCTGTCCACCGTGAGTGACATCCAGTCAAACAAACAATGTTGTGGTGAAGTGGACTAAGCGTAGACCAACGTGTGCTCAATATGTGATGTGTTTCAGGAAAATGAGTCATAAGTCGCAAAATGGATATTTTTCAAAGTGATTTATGTATAAGATATCTTTGTTAGAATATTCTAATGTTCGAGGTACTTAATGCTGCTGATAATATTAATACATGTACGAAATTTCAAGGCACTGTATTAAATATATCTATGCATTTCTAAGGTCATCTTATGGAGCATATTTAGGTAGTTTATTAGTAATTATCCACCCAGAAATATCGATAACTTATTTTTCAAAATTAAAGATATCAAACTTGTAATATAGAAACACTACTTAGATGTCCTTGATGTTTACTACCATTAGAACCGGCTTGAGCTGATCTATTCAAATATGATAATATCTCAAAATCCATTTGTGACTCATTTTCTTGAAATACATCACATTTACAGACGCTGAAACAGACTTGTTCTTTGCTAGACCTTTTACCACAGATATATAAATATTTCTCTTTTATAAATTTGCCTCGCTTGGTATTTTTTTTATTCAGTTGATCGGCCAAGTAATATTTAACAAGTGATAGTGAAAAACCCATGTCCACCTGGCTGATGTGTTCTTGCCTTGCTGTTGGTACCATTGTGCAGTCATGTGTAAATACACGATGACCAATCATTGCTTCCCCTGGTGGAGGCGTCCCCATACTATACATCCAGCTTCCTCCCGCACTTCCCCCCATCCTCATCCTCACTTCCAGCTACGACAGCAGACAGTACGCACCTACATTTTGTTAACACCCTTCGTTAACAGTCAAACCAGCTTGGATTTCTACTTACATTTGCTCTAAAAATGGGTAGACCAAAGCGTGCCGCTTCAACACCTAAACAAAATGGAAAAGGTGTAGAAAAGAACAGTGGTGGGTCAGTAAAGAAGAGAATAGTGCGTCCACGCACTGCGAAGAAACCTCCCGCCACGGATGAACCTAGGGTAACCGTTGAGCTACAAGGCGATTCAAGGCTTGACCGGATGGAGGATGCTGTAAGGAAGATTAGCGAGCGCGTGGAACAAATCGCCACACAGAACAATGGCCCCGCACCTCAAAATCTGCAAAAGCCTCCTACAGTAACAGCACAGCCCCCTCCGCTACCTCCGCCAAACACCTTGCGATATTCTCAGAGCTATGATTCGTATATACAGAAGGAAATGGCCATGGAGGCATACAGACCCCCGGGAACCGAGGGTAAGTCCTTAAGTGCTGACTTGTTCGTTGTGAAAATGACCCCAAAACCTTACATGTATGTTCGCAGAGACGGGGCCAGTACAATGAAGCAAAAGCTGGAGAACAGACCAAAATTAGAGATGTTGGAATATATTTCTGCACTCCTAGCACTCATTCGGGATGAGAGAAGGGAGGACAGGCGTAGTGACAATCATATTATGAGCCACCTCCAGGATGTAATAAATGATGCTAGGATCCTCCCCTGGATTAATGTGAGAAGGTTTTCACAAAACCTATTTGACAATATTGAAACTGGGTATCTTAGGTGGGAGGACACTGGAGCTATCCAGACTGAAAGAGCACGCTGTACCGCGCTTTCAGATGGACGCCGACCTAGCGCGGGAAACTCAGGACGCGTCGCTGGAAAGGCGCAAACCAGCGGGGCGGCCAAGGAGGTAACCTGCAGGGATTTTAATAGCGTCCGAGGCTGTGCCCACAAATGGGACCACTCTGACAACTCATCTAAGTTCATACATGGATGTGCGTACTGCTGGGCTGCCACAGGAAGAGCCTTAAGCGGACACAATGTCCAAAACTGTGAGAGGCTGGTTAGCGATCAGGCAAGAGGGGAGCCTGAACCCAAAAATGGGAGAAGCGCAGCATCACAGATATCTTTCTTCAAGGGTGTTTCAAAAAACGCCCAAGCCCCGCAGTAATATCTACAGGCGGGGAAAATAGTCTAAGAACTCGCATACCTATGAGACATAACGATGCCAGACCTGCCACGCCCACTGGATCAGCTGTTCACGCTGGACCTCGTAGTGGGGAGAGCTCACATGAGAAACAAGATGGCAGCTCTGGGAAGCGAGACCCCACTTCATGTGACATATACAAGCCTTACAATGTAAAACCAAGCCGATCCCAAGCAGGTAAAGCTCAACATATGAAGTATTCCACTAATGATTGCGATAATGATAATATACATCGTGACCAGGACTCAAATGACAAGGTTAAAGTTGATATATGCAAAGAAACAGATGCGCTAGTGCTCGACATACCATTGGACGTGCTTGTGTACAATAGTGATGGGCCAGCTGTGCCCGGTCCAACCCATATAAACGACAGTGCTGAATATAATGGGGAAACACCGGATTTCAGTAAAATAAGAAGACTGTGTGAGTCAGATGAGACTGATACAGATATGGTACTCTCTCCTAGTGTTTTTCGAGAGTATAGACGTTGAATGTGGCCAGACAGCACATCGCAGGGATGGAATGAACTGGAGCTAAGAGAGATATACAGGCAGGTAGCCAGGACGGGCCTACCCAACGCACTACAGGCACGAATACCTGTACCATCTCAGCTCAATATTGTGGCGTGGAAGAAGTACCTGGGAACATCAGGAGATGGGGGTGAGTTACTAGACCTGATAACATATGGGTTCCCATTAGGTTATCTAGGACCCACCAGTGACACTAGTGAGGTTCCTAATCACCCCAGCGCTACAAACTTCAAGGCACATGTTGATGAATGGGTACAAAAAGAGTTAGAGAAGGGAGGTATTGTCGGCCCCTTCACTGACCCCCCATTTACTCCTTGGTGTCATGTCTCCCCTCTAATGACAAGACCGAAGAGAGATACAGAGGAGAGACGGATAATATCAGATATGACTTTTCCAGCAGAGACCTCTGTGAATGCATACATCGTTAAAAATGCTCTGTTTGGAAAAATACGGAGCCACGGCCTACCAGGCATCGATGACATAGCTGGTAGGCTGAGGGAAGTAGGTAGGCAAGCGCACATGGCCTCCCTAGATGTGAGTAGAGCTTATAAGAATTTCCGCTCTGACCCTATTTCTTGGCCGTTACAGTGTATGCGCTGGAATGGTCTCTTCTATCTGGAGACCGCCATGCCGTTCGGGGCCAGGTGCTCCAGCATGCACATGCAACGCGTTGCTGATAAGATTGTTGAGATATTAGAAAAGAAAGGTATCTGGGCAAAAATGTATCTAGACAACGTGATAGGCAGCTTCAATCGATACTGGGAAAATTACTTCACATTGCTAAATGTATCCACCCAGCCCGCCTATTTGTGGCACGCCTCCTAGAGGTGCTGAGACAGGACAAGAGGCCCTTCATCCCATTAAACACAGAGATGAGGGCGGATTTTGTCTGGTTTCTTGAATTCAGTCAGGAGTGGAATGGGGTAGCGATAATCCCATGTAAAAGCTATGGAAGGACTGTAGCAGTAGATGTCACCATCACTGGAATAAGCGCCAGTGATGGAACACTTGCATATGAAGGACAAGTGGCCCCAGTAGGCGATGGAGCACAAAATAAATCAGAACCAGAGGCAATGAATCTGGTCGTTGCTATACAGACATTTGTGAACTACAGGGATAGGGGCAAACATATCAGAGTGCTGTGTACAGACCCTGTCATTGCACAGGTCATTAGAACTGGAAAGTGTAGAAACCCCATTATCTTACAGTGTGCTCGTTTTGTATGGATGGTGCAGGCCCTGTTTTAATTCTCCATTAGTGTACAAATTCAAACTAGCCCATTAGCAAGCTTTGTGCATGATCTATCTAGGGCACACATTTCAAAAAGAAATATGGCCTCCGCGCATGACTTCGCCCGTGAAAATAACATCAACCTCGTCTACCCCTTTCTATTGTCAGTAGGCGAAACCCTGGCAGCCAAAATAGAAAAACCAGACACTAGTGAATCAAATAAATATACAGTAAATAATGCAATTAACATGACAAAGAGGATAGAGTTCAAATTTGAAAGAATTTGCCCCACTACCGTGGTACATTTCCTTAGAAAATCGAGCGATTCCAAATCCTCAGGGATACCCTTCATGCCCACCTCTATACTTAAACATTGCCTAATAGCAATAGCTAAAGAAATTACATACTTATTTAATAAATCAATCGAAAGTGGAATAATACCGGACTTCTTTAAAGAGGCAATCATAACCCCCCTATATAAAGCAGGGCCTAAAGAAACTGCATCGAATTATAGACCAATATCAGTAATAGTTCTACCTGCAAAAATACTAGAGAAGTGTATTCATCTCCAAGTATATAATTATTTTGAGGAGAATCACTTACTATATGACAATCAATACAGATTCCGTGCTGGAATATCAATAGCCGATGCACATCAAAACATGTTTAAAGATATATATAATGCAATTAACAATAACAAATATATAGAAATGGCCTTTTTAGATTTTAAAAAGGCATTTGATACGGTTAATCATAAGATCCTTATAAAAAAACTGGAAGCATACGGTATTAAAAATGATTCATTAAAATGGTTTGAGAACTATTTACACAAAAGAAAACAAAAGGTATTAGTTAATGGTACTATGTCTGGGGAAAGAGAGGTCAATTGTGGTGTCCCACAAGGGACATCACTAGGACCCCTATTGTTCAGTATCTATGTGAACGATATATATAAATGTACAAACCAATCGAAAATTCAATTATTCGCAGATGATACTGTATTATATAATGTGAACCAAAACTATACAACTTTAGGAGATAATTTACAATCAGATCTCCATAACATAAATTCCTGGTGCAAAATAAATAAAATCTCACTAAATATAGACAAATGCAAGATGATGAGGATTAACTCTGGTAACGCACAGAAAACCAAAAATCCCAATAACTATCTTTTTGGGAACCAGACTATATGTCATACGGACGAATATACGTATCTGGGACTCAGGATTGACTCAAAACTTAACTTCCAAATGCATATAAAAAAGAAATTAGCAGTGATACAAAATCAGAGTCGTTTATTGTCGAGATCAAGACATATCTTCTCAGAAAAAATGTTCATAAATCTATATAAAGTGATGGTACTACCCCATATTGATTTTGGGGATACCATATATAATGGGACCAGCAATACCGCACTATTAAGGAAGCTACAGGTAGTACAAAATAATATTATTAGGAGAACCAGATACCTAAACAAAAGAACTAATGTAACAGAACTAACAAGAGAACTAGGGATCCCAACCCTAGAAAAGAGGAGGGAGGCCCACCTATTAGAACTGGCTTTCAAAATGTCACTGAAACCAGAAAACATAGAAGAAAACAAACCCCGTCTTAGATCAAATAAAAATAATAAAAAGAGTACACTAAAAATCTCAATTCCTCACACAGAGAGAATTAAAAGGTCATTTATATACATGGCACCGAAGCTATGGAACTCTGAAAATAATACATTTTTTGAGGGACACCAGGTAGAAGACCTGGTGAACTTTAGGATATACCTAAAGAACACTTATATAACTCAGGACTGAAAAACAGTATTACTTTGTATCGTATAACTTATAAATCCTGTACATTGTCGATGATTTATCTAATAAATAATGGACAATAGAAAAATACAAATCAAGCATGTAAGACTTGTACGTAGAAGGTTTAATGGTGAATATAATTGATTTATGTACCAAAACACAATGCGAAAGTCATTAAAGTTATATAAAAAGTAACTCTTTAGTTACTAAAAACAAAAGGACAAAAAACAAGTAAAGGTGAATCAACAAGGTTGAAAACAATGTAAATAGTTATTTTATTTTATATCCTATAACATGGAGTACACCATGATTTAGTTTAGTAATTTTGTAGTAAATAATTCTAACTTCCAGATCAAAAGATCAAAATCTAAGGTAATAAGACCAAAGCTAAGCATCATACACTTGATGTCTTAAAGTATTGAAAAAAATAACAGCAATCCAAGGCGCTCTTGGAAGATCTATGCTCGCACAGAAAGTGACATGACCTTTTTCCTATGTAACTGTATTGAAAGTTGGAAATAAAAATACTTATATATATATATATTTGTGTTCACAGTGATAACACCTCCTCTTTGCTCCAGATCCGGTGCTTGCATCACTGCAGGCGTTGGCCATGAAGAGACAGGGCCAAGCCAGGGCAAAGGGAACCGAAGAGAACAGGAGGTCGGCAGTAGGGACTTTCATCGCCTTCCTGAGGGTGATGGGACAAACAGTCCACTGCATGGACCATCATATAAGATGTGCATAACTGGAGTACTTAGCACTCCACATCAAGTGTCCAGGGACAATAAAGAATCACCTGTCCCACCTGAGAGAGCACTGCAGAAGGAGGGCGGTCTCGACCGAATCACTAGACCACCACAGAACAATGCTGGCCATGGACGCAATGGAAAGAACTGTTATTTACCAACAAAAGGGAAAGGACCCAGTCCCCATGCCAGTGCTAAGAGATGTGATCTCGCACCTCGAGGTGCAAACAGAAGGACTGGTGCTGAAGGCAGCAATTCTTGTGATGTTCTTCGCAGCCATGAGACAATCCGAGGTGGCACCCCCTACAGTAAAAAGGTTCAACCCCCTCGTCCATCTGACCAGGGGAGATGTAGAATTCGGGGAGTCCGAAGTGAAAATCACAATAAAGCATGCTAAGAACTTACAACGGTACAATCAGAAGCAAGTGAGATCATTGTACCCATTACAGGACAACGCATGCTGCCCAGTGAGGGCGCTCAAAATGATGATGGACAAGTGTCCAACCAGGAATATACATGAACCCCTGTTCATGTTCTCAAGAGACAGACAACCAGTCCCGATTTCCTTCATTAAACTGAAATGGAACAGTGCCTTAAAACAACTAGGAAAGGACTCTACTGCATATAGCCTACACTCTATCAGGAAGGCTGCAGCGACCCAGGCACACCTAGCGGGAAAATCTGACTGTGCCATTCAAAATTACGGTGGTTGGTCATCGAACGCCCACCGATCCTACATTGTACCTGACCCCCATAGTATACACTCCTCCCTAGGGGTCGCCATCTCCTCACCACCCTAAACAAAATAATACAAACTACCTTGGAGCTTGGCATATTTTTATATATTTAATTTCATAATTCAAGCTATTATTCAATTATTGTAATATCTACACAATTGTAATTGTTACACCATTGTAATCGTCATAACTCATAAATATTACATCAATAAAATGTATTATCTCCAGCTCCGCCTCCTCGTTCTCTATCAGGGTTCAGTAATGACAATAAATTCTACTTATTATATTTTCCCAACGTTTATTTTTTTATTCAGGCATAATCAACAGTTACACTCTCACAAATCAATTGTGATCTTCGTTATGTCCTGAAGATGCAAATCTGTTACACATCGATCATCGTTGCAGGGATGTAATAATAAGCATTATTATCTCACAGAAATAAACAACTTATATATACAATATATACAATATGACGAAACATCTTATCTATCTTTCTAATGACTAACACGGTGAGGTTTGTTTGAGCTTTGGTGTGTTACTAAATTATGAGATGAGATGAGATATGAAGGCTCCTAGCTATTGTTATATAATCAGTACATTTATGGGGAGTTTGGTGAGGTTGGTTGGTTTTACAATTTGTTAAATTTGTAATATCCTTAAAGATATGTGATCTTGTTACTCTTTGTAATATTTTAATTGATTTCTATTTTTACCATTATTATAAGCACAATGAATAATTAAGCGGTAATGAACGTCAGACTTACACACACAAATTGTGAACAATATAATTTTAAAGCAAGACATGCCAGTTTGCAGATGAGAATCGGACACACATCGTAACCCAAGTAATTAAAATCCACATAACATTATGCAATGTTTGATCATACGAATGAAAACGTGGTGAAACTTGTTTGTCGGTATGCCAAACATACTTCAGAAGTTTTTTATAATCTTGTGAGTAGTTGGTATGCAAGAGCACTGTTATTTGCTTGAAGTTGTTTATTGTATGGATTACCGTGTCACGTATACGTGGGTCATTTCGCCCAGAACTGGACACTTGGTCAAAACTGGCTCTCACAACATTGCACTTGGCACCCTGCTCTTAATTATGCTTTAATCTACGCAAAATCTGTTCTAATGTGTTCCGAATGTATTAATCTTTCAGAAAATGTATAGTTTGCCATGCATTGAATAATTGAATTGGCCATCTTTCACCTTTGACCATCACCCATGGACCATTTTTCGGCCATTTTTCACCATTATCTTATTTTGTAGGAGTCCCCATTTAAAAGGTATCCATCTATAGCCCTTTTTTATAGTAGCTCATTGTTTTTATATTATCCAAGAGCCTGACAAAAATTTGTTGTGTTCCCCCGAATATATTTTCCATTTTAAATTTCTTTGCACTATGTCCACCTCTTATTTTGTTATGTGCATAATGGCATTTTTAAATCATTGGAATCAAATGATAAAATGCCCAAATTTCTAATATTATAACCTCTTGGATAAGTTAAATATGGTCCCTCATAAATGTCCAAATCAAAAAAGAATTGGGCCAAAACTCTTTACTTGGCATTCTTTCAAACCAACCAAACCCCATTTTGTCACCACTACAAATTATGCACATATCACATATTGAACCCTCCTTAAAATCGTCAATATTCAAAGCTTAAAATATTTCTTCTGGTATTATGTTTTAAAGATCCCAATGCATCATTGTATGGAGTTTAGTGCAGAACTGTGTACTGAAAGTCTGTCAATTCTCAGAAAACATCAAACGTGTTACATGCATAAGAAACGTTATGTGCATAAGAGTGGGAAAATGTTTTGCCATTTTTCCACTGAATAAAGCGGAAGCAGGGAGCTCACATTTTCAACCTAGACAGGCAGCCATTAGAGGTGAGTGTCTTTAGGTTTCCAGCAGTCTATTGGGTCAAATATTTTGCATATCAAGTCTGGAATGCCTATTTAAATGTGGTAGTACTGTCAAATAATGTTAAGTGAACCCCCGGGAAACATTATTACTGTAGTACTATGCATGTATTTCTTATTTTAATCAAGAAACATAACTTGCTTGCATGCCATGTCCAAGCAGTGAGCGATAATATGCACATCTTTTCATGCTACCTCTGTTTAAAGAGTGGAGCAACCAGCTAGCTTGGTCCAAGTGTTATGTGCATAATGTAGTATCAGTGTCTTTTGAAACATCATTTTCAGGTATATATTCATCATTTCTTTGCCTTATGCTCATTTGTTCATGTACAAATGATGTCAAACCATGATTCTAATGTGATTTAGGATGGGTGTCTTTAGTATTTAAAAGGCTATGTTGTTTATTGCATATTATGCACATAACTGCGGGCCCAAATTGGATAAATAATTTGTCTTTCCAGACTGGCTCATTATCTTAGCCTTTTGTATTTGGCCACCAGATTATCCTTATTTAACCAGCATGTCAGTACAGTAGTATTTATGGCTATTAGATATTGTATTTAGGTTGATATCTGGCTAAAACTGTATTTTGTGTGACGTGCATAATGATTATTATGCACACACACATTATCATGTTGAGGTCATTCCCAGTCTCCAGAAATACTTCAATGATTTCAATTTTTCATGTATTGTATTATCATAATAAGTGCTTTCATACTGTGTATAATTGATATTGCTGACTTTATAATATTAGGCATGACATTGAATGTTCAAAGTTATGCACATACTGCAGAGGTACAAAATCTATAAAATAATCAGCTAAATAGTGGTGTATCATCCCAATATTTGGTATGCAGGCGCACCATATATCTACCTATCTATATGTACCACAATTGAATGCTTCTTTTAAGATTTGATTTTTTGGTTTTTTCCCTGTCATTGATTTTCATCACTTAGTGCCTGTTTTTGTCTCACTTTTTAATATTTTGCTAATTTCTTGGTAACTATTTGCAGTATTCTGATATGGCACAACATACAAAATTCACTAATGCACAACTGCAGGCGAGATGGTGAGAACATCAGCATGAGGCCCAGGGCGAAGAGGCCTTCAAAGCTGCCCATGCCGCACGCATGAGGGATGTTCGGAGGAAGGCAGCCCGGATAGCGGAGAAACAACGGAAGGCAGTGGAACACACCCATGAATTAATTGAAATAATTTCTTTCATAGAAACTCCATATTTATCCCAGAAGTTCTACAAGATGTTGCTTCTGATTTTTCCAAAGATGTTACTACGAAGTCAAAGAAGCAACCCAAATCCTACTCCCCAAAGAAACGGCATCTCCGTTATGTCATCGAAAAAGAATGCAAGGCAAAGGAGTATTTCGCTCAATGTCATGCAAACCTCCAACGGAAGTTGGCAAAGATAAAAGCAGCAAATCACCACAGCAAAGTTCCTCAGATGGGGCCCACTGCCCTGCCTTCCCTCATTCAAGATATTGACTTTGATCGTTTGAGTGAGGATGACAGGTAAAACTTTTTTAAATCTCATTTAATCTCATTTCCACCATGAATTTTCTTTCTATACAAATTCTATTTCGTAGGTATTTCACATTCTGTGATACGAGAATAGAATGACATTGATAGTTTGATAATCTAAATTTAAAAAATTGATTCCTTCTACATCTTTCAGTCATCAGGCACTTCCTCCCACCAAACGCCCACGTTGTGTGACAACTCAGGCTAGAGGACTAAAGGTGACATCTATGTCTCCAACGCATTCCAAGAGTGTACTCCTGTCAGCAGATGCTACAGTGACATCTGTGCCTCCAACGCACTCTGAGAGTGTCCTCCAGTCAGCAGACGCTACAGTGATATCTGTGCCTCCAACGCACTCTGAGAGTGTCTCCCCTTCAGCAGATTCTACACTGATCCCTGTGCCTCCAACACAATCAAAATACCCCCATATAAATTTTTTTTTTGAAATTTGATGCAGATTTGGTGTAATTTAAATGTGATATAGGAATGGCTTTAAGGTTGATTCTAAGTGCTAGACATGTTTCCTATGGATATGTAAAGATATTTTAGTCTACAACTATTCTGTGATATATCTTTGATGGTTTACAAAAATGCTAGCAAAACCTATGAAACATGTGACGTGCATAATTTTGTATAGTCTTCCACAGTATCTGTTAAAAGTCATGTTTATATGTTTTTCTAGTGATGATTCATTCTTTTTTGTATTAACAATTGCCTACAGATTGGTTTTAAATAATTTTAATGTATATCTGGAACTATAGTAATTCATAGTGAATTGTAAAAGTGGACCAAAGATAATATTTTTTAAAAGATTTTTAATTCTCTGGATTTACAAGTCAGTTCAGGACAATTATACTGGACTTTACATGAATAAAACGATATAGGGCATCCAATTAAGTAATGATTTGCATTTCTTTGTACTATTTTGGGACTTTTAAGTGATTACAGAACACAAAAAGAAGACTGACATAAAAGGTGACGTGCATAATGGGATGTGTGATGTGCATAATCGAGATCAAGGATTTTTAAATGATCAGCATGCAAAAATGGGGCCATCTTATATTAAAAGGAGTAGAATTTCCATTCCAATAAGATATGAAATAATAAATTTATGTGGGGATAGAAAGGTTTTGAGGACTTATGGATTTAGGAAAGAGAAATAAAAAATGGGTTTCAGTACTACATGAAAATGTCTACATTTTGAAAAATGAGTACAATATGTTGATACATCTATCTCACTGTACATTCATACAATAGAAACCAAAATTCACATGCAAGTAACTATAATATGTGATCATATAAATCAAATGTTTAGGGTTCATAGCTTGTTAAATAAAGGTCAGGGGAAGGAATTTGGTATGAAGGGGTCAGAAATATTATGCACATGCACTGTGGTAAGAGTTCACGCATTTCCCTAGTGAAAGTACGCGAAAGGCGGGTCAACTTGTTGCACGCTCAGAGCGCTTGTCTGTACTGGCTTTTCGCGTACTGTTCTACTGGCGGCCGCAAGTGTCTAGTGACGTCACCACGCGCTAAGCGCGTGAAATCAGTCGCCTTGCCGAGGCCGTGGTGGCTTGGCTTGCTCAGTGGTGCGTGTAAAAGCTAGGCGGTTTAGCGGGTGGGTGGGGGTTGTGTGGTGGGGTTTGGCGGAATTAATATTGCGCATTGAATTTTTGTTCTGGCCGGTATATATGGAAAGGTTAGGCTGTGAAGGGAATTTGTAGTATATCAGCCATTATTTGTAGTATCGGAGCAATTATACATGTGCAATTTATTCGATTGCGAACCTTAACATACTATACTGTACGAAATATGCTTAGTCAAATATCCACGCATAATAAACAACAAACATATAATTCACACTTGTCAATTTATTAACTTCATGGATTGGCCTATCTATATATACATATATGTACAGTCATTGCAGCAACATACCAAAGCAAGCGAAACAAAAAAACACAATCTTTTACTATGTGACGGAAAGTATTATTACTTAATAATAAGCAATAATACTTTCCGATACTATTATTACTTAAGATTCATACAGGATACAAACGAAAATAGATTGCGAATGTTCTATACTGAACGAAATATTATCTAATTCATATTTCGGCTCTAAGGTGTTGATGCTGTTCTATACTGAACGAAATATTATCTAATTCATATTTATGGCTCTAAGGTGTTGATGCCGTTCTATACTGAACGAAATATTATCTGCTTCATATTTATGGCTCTAAGGTGTGGATGCCGAACTCCTGGTGGAACCTTGATATGTTGCTGCTTGTTAGTGCTTTTGGTGCCCTTGGTGGGGGTGAGGCCTAGGTAAACTCTGGAAAGAAAATGGTGCTATGTGTATAATTTAAGAATTTTATTCAGACAAGTAACACATATAGTAAGAGCTGATGCAGAAATATACATTAGATATTATAGCCATAGATAAATCAACTGTATCACAAGATGCAATCATATGCGCACTTTGTATACTGCCGATAAGGACTGTGGCTTTGGAATTTGAAAGCAAGAGTGTATCAAATATATACATATATTTCTAAGCACATGCTATAGCGTGTATTTAGTTACTTTACTAGTAATTGTCTATGCACAGATATTGAAAACATTTTTTTGTCCAAATAAGAATATCCAAATTCATATATAATATAAAATTCATAATTATTGTCCTAATGTGTGCATTCCGAACTCCTGGAAAAATGTCAGGATCTTTCCATTGATCTGCTGCCGCTTGTTTGAGCTTTTGGTGCCCTTGGCGGGGGTGAGGCCGATGTACACTCTGGAAAGAAAATTATTGTCATTAAGCAGACTAATAATCGCCTGTTCTACTTGTATGGATTGATGCTTGCTGCTACATGTATAATACTGACATCAACATGATTTACACTTTTGGCCATTGGTTTACTTGCCTCAAATAAGATATTAGTCCTAGGAAGACATGTCCATAATTTAAAATACTTAGCTCAAAATAAGACGTCCCTTCTACATTTATAATATATGTATGTGTATCCTACTATTGTTAATGATGATTAATATAGCATGTCTTTGTAAAACTTATTCTGATCTGTGATACTGGGAATACATACCTTTGGAAGAAGTCCAACACAATGGCACCCTTGGCAGGGTAGCAACAGTTGAGGTTAAAGTAGAGTGTAAACAGCATGGCCAGGGCCAGGGGGAATGTCGCCACATTCGGTGCGACCACCACACCATCTGCGCACAACATAAAGCGCACACACCTGTACAGGGACTGACCTATAGGAGAAAGGAAAAAATGTAAGCAAATTAACGTCTGCATACAGATGCTTCTTGAGACCCAGACAGATGTAATATAATGTTTTTTTTAACTGACCACATGCCGATCGATGGTTAGATTGATGATATCATTGGTACATGTAAACATTTATAGGAAAAAGTGTACTTTTCTTATACCTAATAGGCATGAATGAGGTTAATCTTCTCAGAATATTTTGTTCTTCAATTGCCATAATGCTGAAATTTTGGGTATGCATGTAACATGAATTTATGTTCCTACTTACCACAATACACTATACAGGGCGTCTCCGGCAGGTCGCCCACATCATCGGCTGCGTCAGTGTCCTAAAAAAACGGAAATGTTTTGTTTATTATGAGTATAGCATGAGAAAATACTATGCATAAATAATTGGATATCAATGGCCAAATTAAAAAGCCAAGTTTATACACTAAAAAAGCAACTAGATTTTTTTTCTCGTATACTTATAAGCGGCTGGAGCTGTCCATTTCTGTTTTTGTGTGTAAAAATAACTTTTATTCAAGCTACCTGCCCTTGCGCTCTTACATTTCTACCGCTCTCGCGTAAGTCTAGCTTAATGAGCTGTCCATTTTTACCTCAGCTCTAATTGCTAAATTGATGGTTCGAATGAATGTGACATTACCTTTGCTTTCCGTAGAATTTGATCCACATCATCGTTGAAGTAGGCGGCGAACAGTGAAAATAGTCCAGCGTAGTAAGGGGTCCTCTTGTCCACCGTCTCACAGGCGTCATCAATCTCTTTCCTGGGGAAGATCAAATTACGTAAAGCTTTATAAATATTACATTCAAGGAATTAAATACACACACAGGATATATATTATTGTATTACTTTACTTTTGGTCATCACATCTTTACACTGAAATACCGGTTATAACCAACACCATGAAACAAGCCAATATATTTGTCCCTTAGGAATATCTATCTGTGAATACCTTTCCTTTATTTTGCTATAGATTTATGATTATATTACTTACAGCATCGTCATGAGTTTCTTGCTGGTTCCCTTCAGCCTAAGGAAACCCAGCATTTCCGTCCCTTTGTTGTCGAAATTGTTGAGTAGGTTGTTGTGGAACTTGATGCCTGCAAACAATAAGATGACATTTAATAACACATAATAACACCGGCTCACTTTGTAAATACTTTCATACTTTTTTAACACTTGTACATTTAGGTGCTTCCTTTCTTTTGAAAGTGTTAAAAGTGTTTTTTAATGTGATAGAATTGCTCTGCAAACATATTTTTATATAGATGGTCACTAACATATATGCTGTTTACCCGGATTTCTACTGTTATTACCAATTATATTTACATGCTCGTATGATTGTCTGATATCGGTCCAATTCACCCACCTGTCAGAAGTTCGGCGTGCAACATTGCACCACTTGGGGTGAAGATGGTTGGCCAGCGGTCCAAAAGCTGTTTTGCGTCATCACCTACAGCAATTATAGAAAAATTTCTATTTACACCACTTAAATAGATAATATTCAAATCAACTCAAATCAAGTATATGCATAACTACTTAATGGTTTTATGCGAAACTGTAACCAAGTCTCAAGTACCAAGTTATCCTGTTATATTGGAAAAACCATTAACCTATTACGATTACTCTGTCCTTTATAGTTCTGTGAGTGAACTAGTGTACGTGAAAAGATAAGGTTATATTCTTATAATAAATCGGTAAATATTACACTTACCCCGATTTATTTCAACCCGCTGGAGGTGGAATGTGGCCTCTTGTACCGCCAGGGTCGCTCGGCTCATCGACTCCTTCTCGTACGTCTCCTTCAGGTGTCCTCGTTGTTGTTCCATCGATGTGGCCGATTCCTTGTCTGGCATAGGAGGCTGCCAGGCCACACATCCGTACCTTGAAAACATAGAGTATTGAGGTAAAATTAAAATGTTACTAAATACATCATACAGTAAAGTAACAATTAAGCATCCAAAGTATAACTTTTGGACAGACAGACATTCCATATAATTGATACCAATAGAAGTTAGGTAATAAAACAACACTGTATTAAATAATGTATTGTTCAATATTGCAAATAATTATGACTGAAAATATTTGCTAAGGTCTTTCTGCCACACAACCATCCCCCCCCCCCCCTCCCACACACACACCCCAAGAAGAAGTGCTGACAGTTGTCTATCGACAGTGCAATAATCAGAAATGTTCTATTTGTATCCTTATTGTATTGTAGTCATATTTACCTGTCGGTCCTCCGCAGAGGTGGCCTCTCCTGAGTACTGCTGCTTGCTCTTGGTTGTCGTCCTGTCATCCCAACGCGCTTGTGTGTGTTGTCGTACCGGTTCTTCATTTTTTGCGACAAGGCTCCCAGCCCATCCCCAAGGATGCGTTCCCCGTCTGTGTCGAGAAGTACCGGGAACTCTCTTACCAACATACTGGCAACCTTCCTGTAATCCGCCATCTTGGGCTTGCAGTCTACCTGTAAAGAATTGGCAATAATCGTTACTCCTTATGATAGGCATTAGGAGAAGGTCAATGTACTTGTATAAATTGGATAGTGTCAAGGGACACCGTTTCTCCTATAGCAAAACTAATATTGACAGTTGTAATTCGAAAAAATATCAGTATAGAATTTAAATAATAACAATAATGATAATCATAGATTAGATAAAATCTCACATGTGTTTGTAAAGTGAGTTGATAAACGTAATTCTTCGCATCAGCGCTTAATGTACACCCTGCACATGCTTTAATTTAGTTCTTGCCCCATGGGAGCTTTATCAATAAAATAGGCAACTACGAGTTGTAATCAAATATTTTGGTGCTGATTAACGTTCTAGAAAACTGTTTCTTATCCTACCTCTGCTATCTGGTCCATGACGGCAACCACCAACTGTCGTCGTGCGCTGGCAGTGGCCTTCTTGGCTTTCAGGGTCCGGGAAAGGTGTCCTGGCACATCGGGCTCAAACGTTTCCGTCCAGTGGGCCTTGTAGACAGGGGGCTCTACACGTACTCGAGCTGGGGCTGAAGAGAAGGGCTGAGCTACAGGTGTTGGCAGGGGGCAGCTTATCGGGTAGCTGGTGGCTGGTGTCCCAGCGTTCTCCTGTGCCTTCTTGGCCGCTGTCTCTTTCTCTGTAATAGTGAGTGTGAACATTTATAGGAATGCTATATGACTCTCAGTGTAAATCTTTAGAAATACAAGTATAAAGATATCAACTATCAATACCACATAACAAATGGTGGTAACTTTACGCTGTTAGGAGTCAACACTCTCTCGTACAGAACAAGGATGGTCAGAGCTGATAATTGATTATTAGCAACAACAATTATTTTATACCAGCGTCACTCAAGGGAAAAACTAACCAATTGGTACATACCTAAGAGGGCCTCTACAAGCCTTCTGGACTCGATCATCCGAAGACAACCGTCCAGTTCGGTTAACGATACCAATCGCAGGTCGTACACCTCATCGCACCCGTACTTTGTCCAAAGTTCCAGCAGGCCCTTTTCTTTTGTCTCGTTCAGCTTGGGCAGGATGCCCCGAAGCACTACAAGTGCCTCCACGAATGCAGGGTCCATCTTGCTGGTGAATCTTGTATGGCTTGTGTAGGTCTCTGTTTAGTTCTCTTCGAAGTCAGCTTGGCATATGATGAGGGGTCTCCGGTTGGCCCTGCTTATATCCCCCCGGCCGGGGACTTGGTCTGCCAAATGAGCAGGTCAGTTCAGCTTAGACCGTGAAGTCGCGCTAACAAGGCGGTCCAGGGCGGCCGTTGTCGCTTAGATCTTGAAGCCACGCTAACATACAAAGCAGTCCAGGGCGGCCGTTGTCGCTTAGATCTTGAAGCCACGATGAGAACAAAGCGGTCCAGGGCGGCCGTTGTCGCTTAGATCTTGAAGCCACGATGAGAACAAAGGGGCCAAGGGCGGCCATCTTCGCTTAGATCTTAAAGCCCCAGCTACATCTGAGGGACTTGGAGTGACTTCCCTAATTATGCGACATACCCATTTGATTTTCAACTTTATCTGAACTCTTGTAATGTAAAATAATTATGTCTATCCTTAAGACAATGAGAAAAACCGAATGCAAAAGTAATCAATGCAGGTTACATTTTGATTCTCCAATGATTAAGTAACTAATTCAAGCTAGTATATGTTTTGTTTGGGATCAAACAGACGATTATTACAATACTGACATGCAAAATGAATCCTGTCTAGAAAAAGTAAAACTACTTCTCTCTGATGCATGTCTATCATCTCATTGTGGCTTGACTGTTATGCCTATTCCTGTTTCAATATGAAGCAGTGTATAAATTAGGTACCAATCGTTCATGGAGGAAATGATTATGATACTATAGTACAATTCTTCGTGTAGCACGTTTTATTTGCATTTTATCTTTCAATTTTAATAGTTTCAAGAATATATCTGTATAAAACAATATTTTGACAGCTTCATAGCATTTCTTCCAGTGTCCAACCCGTAAAAAATAAACCGCTCAAAATGTTAAAACTGGAATATATATTTGAGTAAGATACTATCATACATAAATACTTAAAAATGAGGTGGGGATTTATGCATATGATGTAAAATCTTATGCATTTACTTGGCCACTCTAGCTTAAAAACCTGGCCCGGCTATGATTTTCCATGGCCCCACTATATTGTGAATGTAAAATAATTGCTCATTAACTGCCTACAGTACATTGTCTTTGGGGGAGGGGAAGGGGGAGGGGACTTAGAAGGAATATAAACCAGAGCAATTAATCGGCAATTAATCGTATTGAACCCTAGGAGTGTTACCAATGAATGAGTGATACTAACAATGTTGCTGGGTTTATGTTGAATTGCACTACATTACAAGTAATAGCTAAGGGTCAGGCTATCAGAAGTACGTGATAAAATATCGTTAGAATTTTACTTACCAATAACTGGGTACATATGACATTTCTAGGAGAATTTCCATCTCTGTAGCCTGTGTAGGTTAGCCTATATGGGAGCCCATATAGTTTCCATGCGTCACCACGAGGAGGTACTACAACAGACTTGATGTTGGCATGGCTGCATACAGCTATCGCTTGTAAGCATCGCAACATCCATTTGACGCACATCATTATAATCCAACTATTACTCAAATCTAATAGACAAAAAGCTTACATTTGTGTTACTTACTAACCTGTCAGTGGCCTCCATGATCAAAGGTGAGTGAAAAAATAAGTCACAGGATGCAATCGTATGCGCACCTTGCTCAGAGCTACTTTTTCTGTTGTTATAGGAGGTTATTGGAGGTTTATGTTACACTTTTGTTACTTACTAACCTGTCAGTGGCCTCCATGATCAAAGGTGAGTGAAAAAATAAGTCACAAGATGCAATCGTATGCGCACCTTGCTCAGAGCTACTTTTTCTGTTGTTATAGGAGGTTATTGGAGGTTTATGTTACACTTTTGTTACTTACTAACCTGTCAGTGGCCTCCATGATCAAAGGTGAGTGAAAAAATAAGTCACAAGATGCAATCGTATGCGCACCTTGCTCAGAGCTACTTTTTCTGTTGTTATAGGAGGTTATTGGAGGTTTATGTTACACTTTTGTTACTTACTAACCTGTCAGTGGCCTCCATGATCAAAGGTGAGTGAAAAAATAAGTCACAAGATGCAATCGTATGCGCACCTTGCTCAGAGCTACTTTTTCTGTTGTTATTAGTCACCTGGGCAATATGGAGGTTTATGTTTGGGGGTGATATATTCTCCGCCGTCAATTGAATATATATGCAGAGGCCATGAGTCTTTCAAGTCATTCAGGTGGATACAGGTGGTTTCATCTGCTTCTTTCCCCAACAAATAGGTCCACAAACAGTTATCATATTCAACTTGAAATACTTGCACGACTGCGTATGCTTCATGGCCATTGGAAAGTATGACGAGGATTTTGCCAATTGATTTGATATCACTCATTTCGATGTCAAATATCAGGGCCATGTCTATTGCATACTTGATTCCCTTCAATGTCACTGCGGTCGATGAAATGAGTGAATGTAGGGAAATGTCATGCCTTTGCACTGCCTCTTGTATTGGCGTTGAATATGCATGTATGTTGAACTTCATGCCATCACTAGTTTCTGGTAAGTCCTCAAAAAGAGGGCCAGTTTGAAGATATGCCTGTAGCACTTGATGTTGATGGCTCAGAGTGTGGCTAATGTTGGTATAATTCTGTGCACTCTTGGCACAGCGCTTGAAGTATGAATGCTTGGACTCAAATCTCATAGTCCAAACACGTATAAGAGGGCCAAACTTTAGTACCAATGATGGGTAATGTGATAGAAAGTGGTGTTTTGGCTTCATTGTTTTTTCAGGGAAAAGATCGTGCCTATATTGCAGGTACTCCTCTATGGTCCACTTTAATAACCCGATTTGTTCTTCCGATACTTTTGGTGCCATGATTAGTTGGACAATTTCATGAAGCAGCCAAAACATCTGCCAAACATCATCATTTTTATCAGCAATGTCATCACCAATCCAAAAAGGCACAAATCTCATGAACTGACAGTTTTCCATAGCCTGTCCACCAAGTTTTTTGTTTTTGTATGTGACCTTTCCTGGTTTGCTGTCACTGTCACTGCCTTTAAGCTTGAACGTTTTTATCCTCCTGTTCAACTGTTCGAAGGTGAAATATTTCTTCACCTTAACAAAATGCTCTAGGACTAGAAAGGCATCTGTATTTAAGATACCCTCAAAGAGATCGTGTGCTATGCATGGTGGCAATCCAGGGTCCATTACATGGAATGTACTGAGTTGGTTGAAGATGGAGTCAGACTTTATTCCTTCAGAATGTAATGCATCTGGTCCAGCTTGTGAGAGCTCTATGAGACTTTGGTTATAAGTTTCTTTGGTTCTTGGTGTGGCCTGCTGATATGCACACTCATGTATCTCTTGCGAGGTGACATGACAGAAACGGCATATATACCCTGCATTGAAGCTTTCCACTAGTCCACCTAATTGATGAGCTCCAAGGTTGTCACCGGTAATACATACAATGAAAACCTTCCTCTGTGTACCATCTACCAGAATGCCATTTTCTTCCAATTGCTTTAGGTCCCTTACTAACGGTTCCATTACTTTGTTGAAGCCAAATTCTTTGACGTGGGCCTCCTTACATAGCACAGCGAGTTGTAAGTTGTCTATTCTCGATCTGTGTTCAGGAGGTGTATTCAAAATACTATAGTAGACTCCCAACATCTTGTGTATAATTCTACCTGAACCTAACGGATTGGCAACTTCAAAGGCATCTTGATAAAGGTTGATGAAGATAGAATCGGGGGGGTATGCCTTGCTTTTAAAGACACTCCCATCATCAATATCTTGAAGATATGCCGATGTGTTGGAACCCATGACTCTTTCATGCTTTTTGAAGGAATTGTGGCCTAGGTGAACATGAAGTGTCTCTTTCATAGGTATGTAGTGTAAGTGACATTCTTTCATGATACTGTTGATACCCAATCTAATCTGTACAGGTGCAACATATTGGAAATGTTCTCGGTAGTATTTCTTTCTCTTGTAGTTACTGCCAAGAGTAGTTTCATTGTGTTTCAGCAGCTGGTTGCCACTTGAGATGTCTTTGGCAATCCGATCTATGACCTCCTGTCCAATATTGCTTGCCCGGAGAGAGGCAGACACTATATCAATAAGGTCATCATTAACCATGCTGGAACAGTTGGCTATTTCATTCACAATGATCTGGACAGTAGAAGCAGCAACAAGTTGTTTAGCCTCAAGACGCATGTAGAAGCGGGCAATGCTATCGGCTATGTCTGGCTTGTTCTCCTCTGCTACAGTCTCATCATCTTCATTATCGGATGTTTCCACAAAAAGAGACATGTCTGTTTCTTCTGTCTCACACTCTAACCTACAAGTATCAGTCAAAGCGAGTGGGGCAGTATGCAGACAATTTGAAAAGTCTATGTGTTGGAAGCTTTTATGAGCTCTACTGATATGGCTTTTGAAAGTAGACACATTGTGAAATTTTTTTTGGTCACATACCTTGAATGGGCAGGTTACAATGTGCCCCTCTTTAAGATGTTCTCTGAGGTGAGCAATGAACCCTTTCGAGCCAATGATTTCAGCCTGGCAGAAGGTTAGCTCACATGTAAATGTACTATCGTTCATGGCAAGTGGGTCGGTTCGTGGAGTAGGGGTTGAGTGGTCTCTGTGGATGTGACTTCGAAAACCTGACAAAGTTGAGTGTTTACGGAGACATCCTGGGTAGGGACAGGGAAAACGATACTTGGCATCATTACGATGTTGCTTGCAATGACGGACGTAGTTGGTTTGGCTCGGAGTATCAAAGCCACAGACACTGCATGACAGCAACATGGTACCTGCAATATATGAAATAAAGAAGTTTAGTCAACAGCGTTTATATCCATTAAAAAGAACAAAAGAACCTACAATATAGATCAGAGTTGCCAACCTGTGAGGATTCGCAATCCTATTTTTTCATGCGGAGCTGCGAGTGCAAGTCGCTTCAAACAATATATTTGAGAAATCTACTTCCCAAATGCATAGCAAAGTATCATTATCCAATTAAAGAATTTGAAATAGAAGAAAAAAGTTTATAATAATTAAAATAAATCCCATAAGTTGGCAGCTCTGAGATATATCCAATATCTCAGTGTGGATCCACATTAAAATTATATACAGAAACAATGCAATCAAACGCCACTTGTCCATGCTCGGGAGAACTACATGATGAAATTATAGAAATTTACATACCTCAGAGCTGGTACATAAATGCTGGCAAAATGCCTGCTTCAGAAGTGCAAATATCTTGTGGCTACACCTACTGATATACAAAACCTGGAATTAATGCGACCAAGAACAAAACAACTATGTGCTAAACATACGCGACAGTCAACTGGCAAGAAAATTGGAAATATTGCCGCTGCATGTTTAGTCAACCTGTGTGTCTTACCTAATGTAGAGTCTGTAGACTGGTTCAAGATTATGCAGGTGTTTATCGTGGTGTATGATGATTTTCACGGAGTTTTGTTCGTCGGCAAGGTTGTGTTGAGGAACTGTCATCCACAGCTTTCGCATGGGCTATATATACATTGGCTGGTCAGAGCGCGGACGTGGGAGAAAGCAGGTGTCAGCACATACCGTACACCTGGAGTAGTATAAAAGTGTCGCTCATGTTAAGACTGGCATTGTCAATCATGGCAGCAACTAATGAACATCTCGTCGCTATTGTCGGGCACAGTTTTGTCAGAAGGCTACATAACTATGTGACGGAGAAAGACCATCAAGTTGATGGTATGGACATACGCTACATCTACAAGGGTGGTGCCAAGATTTCACATCTTGGCAAATGGCTATCCAAACTGAAAGAAATGGCACCCAAAGCTATATACATAGAAATGGGCAGTAACGACTGCGAAAAATCAACCACTGAAGAAATGCTCTTTGAATTAAAATCCATGATTCATCGTCTGAAAGAAATCTGCCCAATTGTCATTGTTGGTGAGGTTTTGCCTCGGTTCAAGGATGGCATGTTACGGGATGATTACTTCCACAAGGCGACTACATTCAACTTAAGATTGATGAGAACCCTTGCAGATAAGGAAGTTAAATTCTGGGGCCATCCAAAAGTTCTCTGGTCTAAGCCAACTTATTACTTGCCGGATGGTGTCCATTTAACAGAGAAGGGACACTACTACTACTGGGGTAGCATCAGGGGTGCCATTGGTTATGTTCGCAACCAACTGAACCCAAAGCAATGAAAAGATCCAGGGACCTCCTCCAGACTAAAATGAATGACATGACACACGGTCCTTCTAAGGACCTCAAAATATCAAAAGAGTATTGTTACCTTGCCCCGTGTTCTCCCCTTCCCACTCCTATCCCCTGTCCACATTCACATACCGTTCTATTCCATACCAGCATCAGTACATAATAATCGTAGCATCTGAAAACACATTGCTTGCTTTGTGAACTGAATACACGGTGCTTGCATTTTCCAACTGAATACACAGTGCTTGCATTTTGCAAAAGTTCTAAGCGAAAGTCACTTCTAAGCGAAAGTTCTAAGCGAAATTTCCAGGCACCCATGGTTCATTGAACTGATATAAATATGAGAAAATGACAACCTTCTATGTGTACCTCCGTCCTTTATATGTTACCTCTCAAAGAGACTTACCTCTGAAGATGAAATGACAAAAAACTTATACGAAAGGCCTATCAAATGCAATCAAGTCTGCAAGTAAGAGCATGACTAATATTATATACGGCCATAGATAAATCCTTGAGGGGGATGTTGTTGCACGTTCCTTGGGTTATCACCCTCCAGCTGTTCGTTCCTTAATCTCCCTCCAAATATTTAGAGATGGAACAATGCATTTATCACTGCAATTAAGAGGCATTTATCACTGCAATTAAGAGGAATAATCATATTATAATACAGCCAATGATTATGTAGATGTAGTTGTACTACCCTCTGGACCAGACTGGGTTCATTCTTAATTCAATATCACCTAGTTAATAGGCCTACTGATAACTTCTTTTTTTTCATAGTTTTGATCTACAGTCATTCGAATGTATCTACATTGAGGGTTACAATTGTTATTTTTTGCCTACATTCAAAATTTTTATTTCTAACCAGTCTGGTTTCGGCCCTTAACATGTTATGGACCCCATTCCCTTGCCCAAGGCCTCCTCAGCAGAGAAGCAAGCATTCTGGGTCAATGTGTAGCAACTATAAACGATATTAATTATCTTTCGAAATTAACATAGGAGATGGTTAATCAAAATTAACATAGGAGATGGTTAATCAAAATTAACATAGGAGAGGGTTACTCAATAAAAGTGTTAGTTGGTTAATCATTAAAAGTGTTTGGGGTTAATCGATAGGTTTGGGGTTAATCGATAGAAGTGTTTATTTAGAGCATAGATTAACACCCCAAAGTCGTGCCCACTAAGGCTGACTAATTTTGCTTAGAAGTCACTTCTAAGCTAAACATCTAAGCGAATCCCCATCACATCAGAGCGAATCCCCATCACATCAGAGCGAAGCCCCGGCACATCTAAGCGATTCCCCATCAGATCAAAGTGAAACCCTGTCGCTCAGTTCACCTGACCTGGAGCACACACCCCTAAGTCACACCCCCTTGACTAACCCTGTGATACGTTGTTGTTTCGCCAGGCCGGGCTAAAATAGCCTGGCTTCCTAGGTCAGAAAAGCCGCATCATACAGACTAAAAAATTAATGAAAATTGTTTCCCCTAAAATGACTAGCACTGAACCGCAGCCCGTTGGACCCCGATCAGTAGTTGACGGCCTGTGTGGCCGTATCTCCCGTTGGACATTACCCTAGACCTAGCACTCTCTCTATGCCGGACATTAAAACTGCTGAGATCCACAATCAAATCAAGCCTATGGTACTTACCGCCTGCATATAAACTTACCGACACCAACATTAGTTAAATCCCCTAAGTTGGAGTATTCCATTGATGTGTATAACTTGATTAGATGAGAAATGAGGTGTACCGACTGAAGTAACCGTTGAATCGAATTCGGCAGCCATGTTACCGGAAGTTGGCATTTTGAAAATACACTGATGTTTATTCTATTTCACGGCCGATTTGTAACCTATATATGATTGTAAGCAAGCAAATTTATCAAAACACAAGTCATATTTTATTAATTGTACTAGCAAGCCATTATATGTAGGCTACAAACATCATGTTGATGATTTCTCTATCGGTCATCATTGCGTTGTAACTGGTAATCCTCTTACTGTGTTTGGCCATTTTTCAATTACGGTTTTTAGTGCTTCCCGCTTCATCATGGAAGTTATTCCTGACTCGACATGTAATCGTTGCAGCATCCCCCCATCCCCACACACAGAGAAAAGAATAAAAAGCAAATAAATTAATTCACAACGTTTTTTATTTGCAATTAGTGGCGATTACAAAAGGAGGTCCCAGTTTTTAAACCTTTGTTCCAAGTATTCCCGTGGGTTCCTGGGTTGGTGTTTTCTGAAACAGGCTTAACAATCAGATATTATGCTATAGATGATATTGTGATATAGGGCTCTTGAGGACTTAATTAGACAGAGTTTGATATAATGGTAGGGAGTGTTCTATGATATTTCAATTTCATTTACGCAGGTGTGAATAATTTTGCTAAAGGCTTAAAGCCCCACCCCAACCCCCCTGCGCACACTCTATCACGCCCCCACTCCCCTGCACCCAACACACACAAATTACACACCTCTCCAGGTGTGGAAACAAACGCATTGGCCAATTAGTTAGTTCGAATTGGTTTGTAACAATATGGTGATGAAACACCCTACAGGTGATTGGAGGATAGCACACACCCCAGCAATCACCCTTAAGTATAAGAGGGTGTTCATCCACCTAAGTAAACCACTCCTTCCAAGAAAAGAGACAAATCGTACACCAATACACTGACGAGAGACAGACATATCACCAAGAATATGGAAAAGTCTTACAAGGAAAGAAAGGTTGATGGACCTGTGAGACAGTACAGGTGCCATGGACAGAATCGAAGGAAAATATACCTGGGCATTCAATATTTGGATAGCCAGGATTCGCAATATGTCTCCTGCTCAACTCCTGCTGTATTACCGGTCAGTGTTTTAATAATATTAGGTCGAATGCATTTTCTACCTTTTTTTTCTCCACCCCCATTGTTATTCTATTTGAGTGTTTAAACTATCCCTATTACACTTGAATAGTACTCTAAACCCATTTCTTTAAATGATATATAGAAACTACCTGCGTTTGCTCATTGCTTATATATATTAGTGAAAAATATTTTCACTATATGAAGCCCTTAAATTGAACATCATTTTGATATAAAGGTAACAAATATTTCTCTGAACTATTAATCTCGTAATGCTATGAAACGATTCCGTGACTGACTGGACAAACACTTGTATGGCCCAAAAATGGGGGGTCAAAAACCTCTATGGCCCAGTGCTAAATGCTGTTTGGACACCTTCGTTTGCCGCCTCCCGTCAAGGTGTGACAGTTGCTTAAGTTAGAAATAAATAATAAAAGTGTATGCATAATGTTTTGAGTTAATGCTGAGGCTGAGCCCTTATATTTAATATTCATTCGCCTAGAGTGTATATTACGTTGAATTGAATTTTTCATTTGTTGATATTTTCAAATCTACTAGGTCGGATTCAATAAACAATGCACTAAATGAAAGCATATTTTCTGACATTTATGATTAAATTACCTCTTTACAACAATTATTTTTTTACTTAAACAGCTCCCGACTTTGAGAGAAGACTCAGATTCAGACTCTTCGATGCCCAGCCCAAGTCTGATAAAACGGTGCCTACCCTACAAGAGTGGCAAGAACATTGCAACTCGAGATGATAATGTAAGTATTTTTCATGTTTTATAGGCAAGCCTTTATACCTTTCCTATGATGTGTATATTTGTGTTGGTGCAGTGTTCTCACCAGCAAAAATTGACAGTATATCTATATAGGTGGTTCAAACCTCCATCAAGGGAGTGTTTAGGGGGTATGCTCCCCAGGGAATATTTTGGCAAAAATGAGTGCTGATTTTCAAGAATAAGCAACTCTAGGTTTAAAGCATTCTCTCGTAAATGATATTTCTCCATTTTTTCGTAGATCATACCAGGAACTCCCCCGCGTGCCATTACGTCCTGCAGGAAAAGAATCTGGCGTCCACGAAAGGTGGTGCAGAAAAAGACTGTGGGGACAATAACCAAAACAACTATACACCCAGAAAAGCTGATGGTGGCATCCATGCTGGTCCATAACAGCCAGCTACATACAACGATGCATGGCCAACAGAAAGGCACCCAAACGACCATGACAGGGGAGATCTACCTGGGTCAATTATAGTCTTGATATTTATTGATTATCTATATTGACGAGTCTTGATATTTATTGAGGATATTTATTGATTATTTATTGACGAGTCTTGATATTTATTGATCTCAGATATTATTTATTGAGCTCGGATTGATATCGGATGTTATTTAGTGACCTCAAATGGTTTTGTAAATTAGCTTGTTTTGAAAGTAGAATAAAATACCAATATTCTAATGTATGCAGTTGTTTCTATTGTGTTTTACTACTGTTCCTTTCTATATTACCTACATGTACTTATTATAATTGTAAAACAGATAATCACCCAATCGAATCTGTACAATATTATAAATATCTTGGTATAGAGTTTGATCGACTCTAGACTCTCTCCTTGTCTGGCATTAAGTACAACTATTGTACTACTAATGTATATGCTCCCAATGATCGATTATTTATCATATGTCCGTTACCACCATCATTTGTGGCAATACATATCATTTAAGGCAATACATGAACTACTGAAATATTTCCTTGGTTTGTGGTTTTTGGAAATAATGTACCTAAATCTGTTTTTGATATAGTTTTTGATAATAGCGTACCTATAACCGATATGTGGAAATAATATTGTGGATATTAATTGATTATTTATTTTTCTCCAGTTAAACACGCTCTATTACAAACACTCATTTGTATTCTAGTGCTCACATTGTGCCAGGAACAAATACGACCAGACCTTTAAATAAAATTTATAAAGATTTTCGTAAAAATAAAAAAATGCAAGGCATAGGTGAGAGTTTTTGTATTATATTTATTTTATATAAGTGATACGCACTGGAGTTCGTATATTGGAATAGCATATTTCAGTTAGTTCAAACCGCAGCCACCGTAGCCAATGAAACATCCTCAACCCTTAAAGATATTAACATAACAAATATAATACATACAAATACATACAAACAAATGTCACAATGGAATGATATGTATATAATGCGTAGTGTCCATGATTAACTCCCTTAGGCACTGAGGGCTTTCCCGTTTTCCGGGTGGTTTCTCCTACGTCCATGTTGGCATGAAAACATGAAGCCAGGCTGTAGGTCAACAGCCAAATCTGTGTGGTACTGGTTGCTAGTTGTTCAGAATGATTTTCCTTAAAAGAACATTGGTGGTAACGGTGGTAAAAGCATAGCCTTGGTGTATTGGTTCACATTTAGGCTTTGGAAAAAATGTCTAACAGTCCAGATAGTTGGCTGACATAAGCAGCTAGAAGGCAATGTCAGGTGAGATAGGGAACTCTGTCGAGCTATTCGTGTATCGCACCTTGTATGTAAAGTGTCCGTCCGAGGAGACAAGTTTCACATACATAGCATCAGGGCCTTCACATCCTCCATACACTTTCTCTTCCTCCTCCTTCTCTTCCTTTGGATCGGGCATGTTGGCTGTTTATTCTTGTTTTCTGGTTCCTCGGGCTCCATCTTATTGGGCGGAGGGATCCCCCCACGGGTTCGGGCTGGAACGAGAAAAATTAACATTAGTACTCAAGTCTAGGTCCCCCTCTCTCTCTCTCTCCCTCTCTCTCTCCCCCTCTCTCTCTCCCTCCCTCTCTCCTTAAAACTTAAATATTATGTTAATGAGCCTTAAATGCAGGTCACGTGACCCTTCTACGTTTTAACTTTAAATGGTTTATAGCTTAAAATTTAGACATTTTCTGACAAAATGGCCACCACTAGACCTCTTTTTTTTAAAAACTCTAAATAATTACCGATTTTGGAATGATTTAAGAGGTTAATTTAGCTGATCTCTTGAAAGTTCTAATCGTGCATGTTGACCGATGTGTACAGTTGGTTGTAGGCGCGCACTAGGGAAAACGCAGAGTATCAGGTCAGCAACATGGCCGGATTCAGCCTCAAAGTGCAGACAAACAGTGTTAAAGTTCACGCGGAACTAAGCGAACGGGTTTCCTATCTATTTTTTTCACTTGTAACGCTTATCATCCTCATCTTTGGACTGGCCTACCTACGTGAGTAATATTTGAAACATAATTTATATTTTTATATTTGACCATTTCCGTCGTCGTCGGTGATCAGCTGATTGGCACCAATTCTAGTTTATTACAGCCATCTTGTAAAAAGTCGACGATGACGCTACCCATACAACTCTATATATTAGAACAAAACGGGGCGGAATATACCTAACAATGACCATTTTGAATCCGAAGAAATAATCAATCTAAATAGATTTTCGATATTCCTATACTATTCCTATGGGGAAGCGTTGGGAAGTGCCGACCGCCATTTGCGCCACCACGTTGGAGCCCTAAGGGCACCCCATATAGCGTGCTCCCAACAAACAATTACAATGATCTTTTGATTATTTTGTTTCGTTTGCTGTTTTCTCATAGTTGTCCACACTTTTGAAGGTGGGAACAAGGAAAATTCGGTTTTAATTGATATAATTACCCCCTGCTTACGGCCTAATCGTGCATGTTGACCGATGTGTACAGTTGGTTGTAGGCGCGCACTAGATTTGGGCTACATAGTTTGAGGCGCGCAGTAGGAAGTTCGCACACGGCACTCGAAGTAAGGAATTAACAGACAAAATGGCAGCATTTACACTGAAGTTGAAACAACATACTTTGAAATTGCAAGTTACAGCGGACATCGATGACATGATTTGTCATGTCTTTCTCTTACTTCTGGCTATCTCGGTGATCATTCTGGGGCTCGCTTATCTACGTGAGTAACTGATCAGCTGATTGCCGACGACGCACCAGTTCACAGCTTTCAACAGCTTTAAATCTTTGATATTCTTAGCAAAATCGCATTTTTACATATGATTCCTCTGTTGAAATTTTCATTTAAAGTACCTAGCTTTATTATTTCGGGAGAAAATCGGGAAAACGATCGACGGTTTACCGAGTGGACCTAGGCCCTAAGCCTAGGCTAAGCTTCGCAAAATCAAAACAGGTGATGTGCAGGAAAATCGCTCACGTTTTTTAATCAATTTGTTGCCTTTTCGCAGCTTTACATCTATTAAAAACTCAACTAATGCTTTGGTAACGGGTAGACTTCGATAAAAATGAAAGGATTTTGGATTATTTCCTTTATTTGATCAGATTTTTTCGTGACTGCTCCCAGTGATAGCTTCAATACCGTAACTAAGCACGCCGATCTATACGATCATGTTATTGACAGTTGCCTGCTCCCACAAGCGCCTTCGGCGGTGGTTCGTTTCTACCTACACCTATGATCGATTATAACATAAACTAAATAGAGAAAATAATTTACTCATTTATTTTCCTTTAATCATGGTCGATTAGATTATGTGTATTTTGTGTACAGAAGGAATTATTTAAATACAATATTTAAAAAACGATCGGGGGGAGGGGGGATGCCCCCAGACCCCCCTAGTCTTATACTTAGCCGGTCAAAAGCTAAAAAGTATGAAATTTAGTTGAAATTGTATGAATTTGTCTAATTTTACGAATATGATTATTTCCCATAAATAAAAAAAAATAATAACATAAATACCTTTTTCGCTGTAGTCAACATTGAAATTTCTTGCCCATATGGATTTTCTTTTCGCCATTTCTTTTCGTCGATGTGGCGCGAGCCCAGCCATCCAATCTGTTGAAAATGAAGGGATAAGTTTAAACACCTTATTTAAGCTATAATACACACGATTCATATTCAGTCAAATGGCCAACATTATAATATTGCAGTTTTATTATTTACAGTGTTAGTAAGATGAGCAGCCAGATGAGCAGCACCAGTTGAAGTTGTTTGTTCCAAGTTTGTTTTAGGTAAGTATAATTTAATTGAAACTGACAACTGACATCTAATGATTGACCTACTTATATAATATTGATGAGCTGATGGCACCATTTCCCATGAAACCTTGAGTAAGAATTTTAGAATCGTTTTAATTTGCCCTGTATTGGTACACGTAAATCTCCACAAATTTTCTACCAACATTATAATAGTGCAATCAATGGGTGCTGGACCAGGGACCATTTTAAGGGGTCTAGGGGCCCACCAGCCCCCCCCCCCCCCCTGGTACCGCCACTGTAGAGATCATGTCCTCTGTTTTTGTTTATTTTATTTTCTTCCCTACATGCCAGTAACAGAACTTAGTTGCTAAGTATCTATCATTTGTAAGTAAAACCCCAATAGGCAAGCAATGTTCTACGAGCTAACCAGGTTCTTTGTCAGAGTGGCTGAAGTTTGTGATCCCAGCCGACCTGAGGGGGGGTCTGGGGGGTCCTCCCCCAGGAATTTTGTATTATTTACTCTTGAAATGGAGCATTCTGGTGCATTTTAGATGAATATATTTAGCTATTAGCACCTGTAATTTAAGCATATTTTTCAGAACTGGGTTCAGGAATTTTTGAAAAACATATATATGCTTGGAATGAAGCATTCAGGTGCATTTTTGATGAATACAGTTACTCGTTACAGTCGTTTAGAGGAAAAAAAGATGTTTAAAGGAATTGATAGCCATGGCAACTTAATGATAATATTTTTCAAAATAGGTTGATACCCATTTTTTTAATCAGTGAGGACGAAACTGTATGCCAGCTATGTTTGGAGAGATTTATTAGAAAAAAACAGAGAAAAGTTACCTAAAATATAAAATAATATCGTAACATCCTGGGTTTTCTCAGCTTTTTGTTTTCACTCGACCATGTTTTTGTCAAGATAAAGTTTGAAAAATATTGTGGCTCCTCCTTCAGCTTAGTGCAGATTTATATTCCAAATTTTGGAACCAAGGTTTTCCACAATCCCAGGTGGGCCCTAGAAGCCAGAGATTTTTTCCTTGCATTTTTAGGGGGGCAACAATAGGTTTTTTGCCCTAATAGTACATACCAAACTACATGAGATACATGAGATACTCTCAACGTCAGTCATGCCATTATTTAATATAATGGCAGTGCTGATGCGAGCAACGTAGGTGCAAAGTCCTGCTCCCCCCCCCCCCCCCCCCCAGAAAATTTTCTAAAGTATGAGTCAAATGATGCATTCTGTGGGCATTTTTGCACCAGCTTTCCGAATTATGAGAGCATCAAAATTGTACTTTTTAGATATATTCTTTTCTAATGTTAAGCCTATTTATTATATACGCGTTGGTGTTGAAACAACGTATTGTAGAGTTGTATACGTTGTGTGCGTATACAACTCCACGCTCTGAGTTGTGCCATATACAACTCCACGCTCTGAAGGCGCCTATGACAGCATGTAGGCCCACCTCAGGGGAATCACGCCATTATACTGATCAGTTGTCAACGCAGCCAGAACGGGACGTAGAACAGTGAAATTAGATCAAAAAGAAGGAAATAAACTAAAATACTTTCATATTTATTTAGTCTACCCTTTGTTAAAGCATTAGTGTGGGTTTAAAAGTTTTTAAAGCTGTGAAAAGGATGTAAATTCATTCGGAAACGTCAGTGATTTTCCGGCCACTGACAACTGGCGCCGAGGGCACTTGTCCTTAGCACTAAACCGGAAGTCAACACGAAGTCGAAAAAATAAGTCACATCATTTCCGCAGAGAGCATGGCAGCATTTACACTGAAATACAAGAAAGAAAGTATCAAACTTAAAGTTACAGCCGATTTCAATGACATAATTTGTCATGTCTTTCTGATACTTCTTGCCATATCGCTGATGATTTTGGGCCTCGCTTACCTATGTGAGTAATAATAGAAAACTTTGAAACATAACGTGTTCCCGAAAACTTTTTTGTGACGTAGGCCAATGTGGTGGCTTCCTAGAGAGGTCGGGCTCTGATGTCGGACCGTTGTATACTCGGACCGCCGTATACAGCACACAGTAAATATCTTCGTTGATTTTGGAAGATCGGAGATAAAATATTTTATATCAACCAGCAGTCTTCAAAACAAATCTACCGACTACACTTGCCCCTAGCAGCTGAGATTTACTTGCAGGGATCGTAGTAAGGGCTTTGTACTCGTAAATAACGAGTCAGGGATGCCAGTCAGGGGTTGAGAAAATAATGGAACTAGAGTATCCAAGCCCATATCCAAGCCCATATGACGGAAAACTTTGAAAACACTCTTGAAAAGAAAAAGTTCTTTCAAATAAGTGTTCCAAAGAAATTTACCTGTAACTTGATTTGTAAGTATAGTAGCCGCGGGATTGTGACGCTTCGTCAAGTTTGGGGGCCCGTAGCTCCTAAAGTAATTTGGAAACCCCCAATTTTCTTGTTATTTTCAGAAAATATATTCCTTGCCCGAGGGCAGGTTGATAATTTGGATCTTGTCGCACCCTGATATAATATATATATATAAAATATACAGTCTGTAAAATGGAATTAAAGGTGAAACATTCTACGAGTGTTAATTAATAAAATGACTCCATTGAAGTTGGTTGGTTGAATATATTTTAGTGATGTCTCCGTTGACACAAGATGGGCACTTGAAACACCGTAAACTAATAACCCTAACCACCCGGCTACCATAAACATCCAAATTCATTATTACACTAACCACCCGGCTATCATAAACATCAAAATTCATCATTACAAATCTATCTTTTAATATCATATCTGGTCCGAGTTCACAGTGGTCCGAGTTCACAGTGGTCTGAGTCCACTAACCCGGTGGTCCGAGTCCACTAACCCAGTGGTCCGACTCCACTAACCCCCGGTTACTTATTGTGGAAAAACCACACTTATTGCGGCAGTACACTTATTGCGGCAGTACTTATTGTGGTTTCTTATGGTTTATAATATTTAACATAAATAAATTGATTGTATGTATAACTTGACTGGTATTTTGTAACTAACTTGAAACTATAATTATTTGTAATAAGTAGGCTATACAATTACATTGGATCACCAGTAGTGAATAACCTCAAGGGGAGGGGCAGGGTATTAAGGGGGAGGGACGGGAGAGGGAGAGGTTTGTTAGAAAAGCTTTCGAAAATGTTTGAAACATAATTGATAATTTTATTCATTGTAGAATGCATGTTAGCAGATCATTAAATAAAATATTGAAGCCTAGAATTTGGCCAAATAGATTCAAGGGTTGTGAAATAAACATATAGGTCGAAGGGTCTGAAATATCATCACCTTGAATCCTGTTGGAATATTTTAAATGGCCTTGAAATGTTCGGAGATTCCCAGTTTCTTACACAGGGAAGTCAGTGCCGAATATTTATTGCATCCCTGAGTGTAAATGATTGACCTACTTATATAATATCGATCAGCTGATGGAACCAGTTGCAAATTTATTTTCCATGAAACCTTGTGTAAGAATTCTAGAATAGTTTTAATTTGCCCTGTATTGGTGTGACTTCCTTGTGATCAAACGGCCAACATTATAATATTGCCATTTTATCATTTACAGTGTTAGTAGTATGAGGCACCCATGTCCAAGTTCCTATGTTCCTATGTTGAAGATTATGTTCCTATGTTCCAGATTGTTTTAGGTAAGTAGAAATTAATTATTATCAGGGTATCGCGCGTGTTAATATAATCTCATTGATTATACACAAGATTCATATGTCAGTCAGACCAAATAATGTTTGTTTCTTAAATTGAAACTGACAACCCACTGCGCTAGACTTTAATCTAGAGCTTATCAGTTAGTGATAACAATATCTGCTGATAAGCTTGTGGCTAATTTATCCAAAAACATATCAATCTGTGATTATAGCTTATCGGTGTTATCCTGTCTATCACAAGGTGATATATATTACAAAATGCTGTTTAATATCTTTGGAAATTTAACTTTCTAAATGATTGGACTGTGACTTCCTTGTGATCAAATGGCCAACATTATAATATTGCAGTTTTATTATTTACAGAGTTATGAGGCAGCCATGAGTTAGGCAGCACCACCAGGCCCACACGGATGCACAACCGTCAAGGTGTTCTGACGCGCAGTGATTATACCACCACCACAGCAGAGCCATGACTTTCGTAGTCTATAGTTAGACTGGACATTTTAACGTTTGTACATCCTGTGGTGAAATAGTAAAAATTGAAATTTCTATGGCGTATTCTAGTGTTCCTGTTTGATGTACAATAAATATCGCATTCATGTTGAAAGTTACAACCTCAAGTTACAATTAGAATATTCCGGGCATCAGGATCTCATTAAATGAGATTGAGGTTATCGAGTACTTGTATTCACGGTACAAATATAGTTATCGCGGCGACATCACCTGTAATTATCTGCTCTTAGTCTAGTCTAGGTCGAAACTTGGTCACTTATCGAAATATAAAATTCAACTCTTTAATCTGGAATGTGTAACTGATAAATTGGTATACTAATAATTTTAGAGCCATACTTGAGATTTGAATTATTTTTCTGAATTAAAATCACTTATGTAACCCTGACAACCAACTCAGCCTAACTATGCTCAGGGTCAATTGGAGAGATGTCTGGAAACATAATGTCTACGGGCCTTATTTAGTGTTTCGGGCTAGAAGGAAAGTACCAATCAGCCTGATAGTAATCCAAATTAATTCTGGCCACTTTGATCTTACAAATTCACAAGAAAGTGCAAGAGAGGAGGGCATTATCCCCACCACCCCCATCATCCCTTCACAAGTCCAATCACTGCTTGTAACCATGATTAGGAGTAAAGCGACCTCAAAGTGGCCTGAAGATCGGGAAGAAATCACATTTCACAAAGGGATAGGTGTACACACTTATGTCATGTTTTGTATATTTAACGGGGAAGAGGGAGAATTACCACAATACACTATTAGCAACTAGTACTACAATAAAATAGTAGGGATACAAGGACGCCATTTTAGATCGACACGTAGCTGGACGATTCAAAGTAGGTCAGGGCATAGTTAATGTTATGTCGTAAATATTGTACATTAAATCTACTGACCTAGTGTAGGTAAATTGGCTTATGTTTCAAATAAAATTATATCATAAGTTAGCCGACTTGTATATGAAGTAGGCGCTAGGCATAGTAAAGAAAAGCAGGGAATGAAGGTGATGGTTGCGGAGGAGCGAGCGAGACGGTTGCTACTTACATTGGCGGCATGCACTCAATATCAATCGCACTCGGGGTTCCTTTGACTGCTAGGGCGTATTTGTAGCAATAAGGAGACTTGTCACATTAGGTAGAAAGGTATCCAGTTCACAAGTCCAATCATTGCATGTATCCATGATTGGGAGAAATGAGACATCCAAGCGGCCTGAAGAAGGGATGTGTATCGGCGAGTTGGGCCTCGAGTGTCTGGGTGGTGATCGCAGGCGTGCGATACAAGGACGCCATTTTAGATCGACACGTAGCTAGAGGATTCAAAGTAGGTCAGGGCATAGTTAATGTTATGTCGTAAATATTGTACATTAAATCTACTGACCTAGTGTAGGTAAATTGGCTTATGTTTCAAATAAAATTATATCATAAGTTAGCCGACTTGTATATGAAGTAGGCGCTAGGCATAGTAAAGAAAAGCAGGTAATGAAGGTGATGGTTGCGGAGGAGCGAGCGAGACGGTTGCTACTTACATTGGCGGCATGCACTCAATATCCATCGCACTCTGGGTTCCTTTGACTGCTAGGGCAAATTTGTAGAAATAAGGAGACTTGTCACATTAGGTAGAAAGGTATCCAGTTCACAAGTCCAATCATTGCATGTATCCATGATTGGGAGAAATGAGACATCCAAGCGGCCTGAAGAAGGGATGTGTATCGGCGAGTTGGGCCTCGAGTGTCGGGGTGGCGCGTTGAATCAGGTCGTTGTGGCCTGACACGAGGAATGGGGAACAAGGTCAAGGCCTAGCATAATAAATAGCCTACATTCCAAACCGACATTGCATCGAATTACAATTAAAGCAGCCATTATTTCGCATAAATTTACCACAATATCATTATAATATCCTTTTAACAATTTTACATTAATTCAGTCCTAATTATGTCATCAAATCGGTGCTCAATCAAATACAAAATTACACAATATTTAGCTGTCTCAAGTTACCCCATGTCTGTCACAAGTTACCCCCCAATGTGCCTTTTTCCTCCATTACAGTCAGGTTCAGAAGGCAGTTGTGGTCACCTAAGTTTCAGGGAGTCATCAACACTTTAGCCTTAGTCTTAACCTTGCGCTTAAGCTTATCGCTGGATGTGGAATCGAGGAATTTGGGTGTCTGGACCTAACTGATTAATTGATGATAACAGTTAAGGACTTTAATCAAAACGATTAATAATATTTATACTGTAATCTCAAAATATTTTGACATGGTATTTATTATACTATTCTGGGTCTACCATCACCGAAAAAAATACACAAAAAGACAGTCTACAATATCCTCTAAAATGCTGGTAAAAACAACCCAATTTCAAGTGTGTTTTACATGCCCAAATAGTATTGTAAGTTTGAGACTACTTTTGTAGTTAATCTAATTTAGGAATCTCAGGAGCAAACAGAAACACAACTTCACTCTTAGCTGGCTTTCAAGAAGTATTTTATTTTCCAAGTCCATCCAGGTGTGCCAGGTCTGGCCCCGCCCCCCTCTGCACAGAGCAGCCCTGCCCCCCTGGTCTACTCTCCTTACTATAGCCTCCCACCCTTACAGTATGTTCCATTCGTCTTCAACAAATCATTTGTGTCAGGAATCATTTGAATTTTTTAATTGGTACATAATTTTTATATTTAAAAAAAAAAATTGAACACCTGTACGACAATTGGCATCAGGTAGGCCTATAAAGCCTGAAGTGACCAACTCACTTTAAATTGGCACCATTGTCGCGCGACGGGTCCGGTTGTCACTCAGTTTGTGAGTGTGAGCTCCTTGAGTGTGACCTGGCAGATGTCAGATGCCATCCTACCAATATATAAACCGCCCACTTACTCCAATTGAAATCATTCTTTCGAAATACTCTACACAACAACAACGCTACAATGCCTCTGCCAACTTGGTCGTACGATCCGCAAGACATTGACGACCTTATTGACGCGATCGATTCCAACGGACGCAAGCTGTACAGATGTACCGAGCAGATTGAGGTCTTATTGCGGTCGTTTAGACCTCTTAGAGTGAGATTTATGCGGGCCATTCACTGTAGGAGACTTCGAAGCTATTTCATCTCGCAAGACCTGGCGCTGAGGGCTTCAGTCCACTACAGGGTGCTGGAGATGTTTAAGATCTACGCTTTTCAACTGCGAGACAAAATGACTGAGCAGATCAACCGACTGTATAGAGACTACAACATAGTCTATACACGCATGCTGTTGGATGAGGAAATGGAAGAACTCGCTTTTGACGAGGAGGCAAACTCAGGTTACCTCACTCTGCATCAGTTGTTCGACCATCTTCCTGCCGACAGACACTAAGACAGACAAGTTCCCCCAAAATAGCCCTTTTCAGGGCTCACCAAATCGTCTCGAGAGTTGAAAATATTCAAACAAGAAACCCATTCCTACCATTCCTCCCATTCCTACGTTCCTCCTGCCCCCATCATTTCCCCCAACCGATGTGACACCCCGATTATTTTCCCATCATCTACTGGGAGAATCCGCATATAATAATTCGATGTAATATATTTATAATCAGCTGAATCAACTTCTAAATCTTTAGATAAGATGTTAATTATCAGAATCGAACATAGGAGATTTAGTCTATTTCAGCGAAAATTTGGTAGGTCTGTACAAGGAAAGGGGGGTCATATATATTTCCCAATGGCAGCCATACGATGTACCAAGGTCTTATTCAAATGGATTATTGCATGAATTTTATTGTAGTTTAGTTTTTTAAGAGATTAGGGTGCTTTTAAGATTGCTTTTGTGATCGATAATTTTCTCTATGGAGATATAACACTGATATTTGATGTCAGAGCTTTTTAGGTATTATTAGTATTCTTTACCGATTTTAAAATTTCTTTCACTGGTTATATAGTCAGGTGGACTTTTCCCACCATATGAACGAAAAGATTTTGAAAATATGTTAATTTTTAGCGTTTTTAAGCTCCCTTAGAGAATTACTATACTAAGCCTATGGGCGCGAGATTTAGGATTTACCAGAAATGTCCGACGAAGATTTTGGCTGTTTTACGCAGCATAACTATTAAACAAATAGGATGGTATAAGATAGACACAATACCCAATAAGACACTGAGAGATAAAGTTTTTTTGTTGTTGTTTATTTATTCACGACCATACATGTTTCGGAGATGGGTTGTCTCCTTCTTCAGTGGTTAATAGTTATGGAATATGAAGATATATAGACTTTCCATGGTATGTTTATGGGTGGTCAGTGGAGCGTGGCATCCTTTGAGAAAGCCAGCAGCATGTCGCGCCTGACTGATTCGGGGGCGCGTGGGAATTCGGGGGCGCGTGGGAATACGCGAACTAGTGTAGCACTCGTCTAGACGCTTACCACCACGCCGTCTTTCGCGTGGATACACGCTTAATTATAACAGTGTGACGCTAAAAAACATGACTTTAGTTGAAGGTGCACAAAAACTGAACCAGTGAAAGTATTTTGGTGCAATTGGTATCCACACAAAGTTGAACATGTCAGGAACATATTTAAATGATAATTGAAACTGTTGCAGTAAATTTGAAATATAACCCATCATCAGGAAATCTTGTATTATGCACATAACAATTGTCCAGTTCTGGGCGAAATGACCCATGTACATACAGACATTAAGCCTTATCCACACCAATAGGGGGTTTGTACAGCCGCCATTTTGAATCTTGATTCGCATGGAATTATGGGACTAATGGTACAGTGTAAAAGCTATGGAAAACATGTTATGTTTAGCATGGAATATTTAACAATGATATTATGTAATTGGCCATGTGTTATACAGGATTCCATGAAACAAGACTTCATCGTTCCCATCATGCATTTAGTCTGTATAGATCATTCATACAAGTTGTGATATTGGTGAAAAGATTCTGTCAATTTAAAATAAAAATGTTGCTAATATTTGCACGTCAGAATAGAACTGAATGCATCCCAACGTGCACTGTAATAGACATGCGCAGTGAGACATGCAAATCCCCTATTATTAGATGTGTACAACATTGAATGCTGTACACAAACCCTTGAAAGGGATTGGTTGCTTTACGCCCTTATCAACACATTTAATATGGCTATATCAAGGGCGGGAGAGCTGAGAGGGAGGCAGTTTGTGATCATACCCAGGAAATAGAGATAGAGAAGAAGGGAGAGAGAGACAAATAGAGTCAGAAAGGCACTTTATAGGTTTGTACTCACTGTATGTACAGGGTACTAACTTTCGGGATGGCTTATATAGATTTCAAGTGAGGTTACCTGGGTATTGGCTTTTCTTAAAATTCTTTTTAAAAGAAGTTCAACTCGTTTCTGCAACAAACCAATTTGCGGCAGGCACAAGCATGATATTGGAACTCATCTGTGCCCTAAGAACACCCTGTGTAGAGAGGTGGAACCCATCTGTGCCCTAAGAGCACCCTGTGTAGAGAGGTGGAACTCAACTTTGCCCTAAGAACACCCTGTGTAGAGAGGTGGAACTCAACTGTGCCCTAAGAGCACCCTGTGTAGAGAGGTGGAACCCATCTGTGCCCTAAGAGCACCCTGTGTAGAGAGGTGGATTCATCTGTGCCCTAAGAGCACCCTGTGTAGAGAGGTGGAACTCAACTGTGCCCTAAGGCCACCCTGTGTAGAGAGGTGGAGATTGGCTTTTTCTTGCACTTTCCCCGGAAACTACATTTTATAATTCCTACCCGTGATACACAGGGGCTTTTAGTATAAAGTGGTGAAAGACGATGCGAGGTGTGACACCAACACTTGCACAAACAGATTTTGTTTGTTTTTATACAGCATAAATATTTATCGATATCGATGCATCACTAACCTTAATTCTATAGCAAGTCACCAACTGTATCTGTAATTCACATTTCTGATATCAATAAGGAACTCCTACATTCACATATACAAGGGTCAGATTTTTCCGAACATGTACAATTCAACTTCGCCAATCTTCTCAAATAACCCAAATTTCAGACTAGAATTAAGTTAAAAAATACAGTTCAACCTAACCTGACAGATTGCTAGTATCAATGCAATGCCAAGTATTCTCGAACGTACCTATAGTATTAACCAAATTGCAGCCTAAATTTGCAGAATTTTCTAAAGGTGTACAGCTGCCGGAAATCTGACCCATATACATTTGCAATTAAAGAATCTACCATCATCATACTATGGCGAGCCATCGGGCCAAAAATTTAATATTTACCGATATCTATAAATATGAGCATTAATGCTAATGAGCATTAGTCCTACTGATATCGGTATCGGCGACTTGTGACTCATTTTACTGGAACACATCACGGATGATGGTAATCAGGAATAGAAATGGTAAGTGTAATGATACATATGGCTCCCTCTGGTGGTAAGGTTGGTAAGGTGTGAGCTTCTGTGAGTAGTATAGAAATAGTCGGCATTTTCTGGCCATATACAATCTTTATTATTTGGGTCAGATTTTCAGAAAATGGGGCGGGGGGGGGGGGGCGTGCCACCCACCCCCGCCACCCGCCCCCGCCACCGCCACCCGCCCCCAGATTGCTAGAATCAATACAATGCCGAATAACTAGTATTGACCAAATTGCAGTCTAATTTAGCGGAATTTACTAAATGTGTACAGCTGCCAATTGTACATTGTGTGAAAGTCTGACCCAATAATGTGGAGGAATATCAGGACCAGTATAGGGACCGATCAGGCCACTAGGGTCATATGGGTCGGATTTTCGGAAAATGTACAATTCATCTTCAATCTTCTCAAATACACCAAATTTCAGACGAAAATAAAGTTCAAAAGTTCAGGTTTGCGCCTCACAACTTCTCTCCCTATGGGTAGTAGATGTCTTGAGACAACTAATGTTAGATGGAATTTCATTAGTAAGTGATTGTGTCGTCGCTTGCCTTTCTCTCCTTATAAGGGAGGAAGTAGGCAGCGACGATCACGATATGGGTCAGATTTTCAGAAAATGTACAATTCAATTTCGCCAATCTCCTCAAATAACCCAAATTTCAGACGAAAATAAAGTTCAAAATACAGTTTAACCTAACCAAACAGATTGGTAGAATCAATGCAATCCCGAGTATACTCGAATTTACCCAGTATTGACCAAATTGCTGCCTTATTTAGCAGAATTTACTAAATGTGCACAGCTGCCAATTGTACATTTTCCAAAAATCTGACCCATATGCTGCAGAGTTGCCACCTGGTGGTATGGAGATTCTGCAAGCAAACGTATCTCAATTACGTAACCGTATCCGTATCTTTTTGGTGCATTACATCGCACTTTTATGTACGGAAAAAACATAACAGAATGTAGCAAAAACCACTGCACAGTATCCTCCAGAATTTCATTTCAGTGACCTTTAGATGGGTTAGAAAAGAATGAAACAAAAATTAGAAAATATTAAGATATTTAACTGAGAGTGTTGCTTTAACATCGGCCCAAAACAAAAACGACCATTTTCTCTCGGCTCATTCGACTTCGAATTCTTGTATAAAATATAACAGCAACAGAATATCATATCACTTCTTTGTTGTATACCGATACCTCTTCTAGATTACTACTATAGCTGGTAGATCTATACCGGTGATAATTTAACTCGAATACAGGGTTGTCAGGTTGGATAGGTACAATAATCAATGTTCAAATAGCTTAATTAAGGCTCTGGTTCCTATAAAATAACACATAATATTTCAGCTAATTTGCATAAATAAGGCCCAAAATGGCCGAAATATTGGAAATAAAAAATGCCGCCCAATCTCATCGTTTTCAGCACCTCCTGAACTATAAAGTTCAATTCTAAAAATAAAATAAACAAGAAATTTTATTTTTGGCCAATGTTTGGCCATAAGGCCCTGGATTCTAAGAAGAAACTCAGTGTATAATACCTGATCCATACAGATCTAGGTCACAATCTGTGGGTTTTCCACATGTAATAAAACAATGAGTGACATAGTACAACATGATTATGACTAAAACCCTGCACACACGCAGCCGATTTGCCCCACGATTGCCCCCCCCCCCCCGATTTGGGTCTTCTGATGAATCCTAGGATTTCATTTCAAATCCTGGTTGATGTTATTTCAAAAATATAAACTACGGTTGGAAATGAAACCATAGGACTCATCGGGATACCCAAATCGCGGGGGCCAAATCGGGAGCCAAATCGGCTGTGTGTGTGCAGGGTTTTAATTTGGTACTTGGTACACTCTAGGTCCAAAACCTAAGAATGGTATGTCAGTGATTAGACGCCTACTTCGCTAATCAGTTTCTTGGCTTAGGACTCGTTTTAATGGGAATGTAATGATATTTTATATATATAGAATTTTTATTCATGAAGTATACAATTACATCGTGAAATGGGTAACAATTCTCCAAGGTAGGTCTTCCATTGCCTCCGAAAGAAAATCATAAAAAATCTGTGGGTACAATTTACTTATTAATATCCAGCTGGACAGGAGTAATTCATTATTCTCATAAATCGAGTAGTCTTAGAATTATGACAGTTATGTAGGATATGATTTTACAGTACATAAGAATTCTTACAATGTTGATGAGTATTTATAACATACAATATAGTATACATAGTATATATGGACTCTTGTACATTGATATTAGTATGAGATATGGCACTATACTGTGAATCCTAGTGATATGACATAAATCCTAACCCAATGAGTCAATGAGCGACTCATGATAGTACTCTTATCAGTACAGGTAAGAGTGTGTCAAGTTAATTCAAAGGTTATAATCTGTTAGAGAGTATAATATAGGTCCATGTCAACAACATTAAATAGATACACATAAGATATCATACAACATAAAAATACATTATATCTGATCCTTAAAACCTTATTGAAATTAGAATGGCACTTTGCGGTTTGAGGCGAGAGGCTTTCCCTCCGTTTGAAGGGACACTCATTTTTGGGCCTAGACTGGGTAAGATTTTCTAGCCATAACAACTGGGGATGCAGCTAACTTCATTATTGTGACCAATAAGGTAAAATCGGTCCGGCCCCGAGGCTCTACTTGCCCGTGATTCCACGCATCAAACGAGGTTTCCCACGGCTGGGGGAACCATGTACTCCTTGAGGCAACAAAATCAGGGAACCCGTCGAACTCAAGAGACAGAGACGGGTCCCCGGGTACAGCATGCATGTGTTACGTAACACTACCAAACTGTCAGTGGTTGCGAGCTCATGCGAGATTAGTCACAGCTCGGTGAACCCTGCGCTCCCAGAGGCAGGCGTACCAGGGTACACGTGGGATAAGCCGGGCGTCAGGGTACCGGTACCGGGTTTATTTTCTTCAGGTTTACTTCGGGTGTTTCCGTGGGCGTCCTCGCTCCACTGCACCCAAAGCGCATCTCCACCATAGCCTCACCCCTCACCAAGCTTCACCACAGCATGCTTTCTGTTAGTACAGAGTGTGTAGGCTACCTGACTCAGCGCGGTGCAAGTGTTGCAACCTATAGTTTCCATCCTTCTTAGATCTTCAGAAAGTATATAAGAGCCTGTCCTGGCAATTTGGCATGTCAAAATCAGTCGTTTAGCTGTATTTGGTAAAATATCATGTAAATACAGGAACTAAAGAGTATATTCGATCATCTCAAATGCACCCTCTAAAATTTAAGTGTAGTGTTCAAAAGATTTCCAGGGTAGGGGAGAATCCTTTCTTATTTCGAACGCTGAATTCGGTACTGTACACAAGTCCACTCAATTTAATGTTATATAGTGTATCTGCGTTTATTGTTGCCCTTACCATAAGTGACTCAAACTAGTAAAAGAAAGGCTAAATATGTTAATACAGCTGAATAGATTATATCAATCCTTATCCAATCTAATCAAATATTATTACATTGGAGGTGACGTTAATGTCGGCCAAAGTCGCCGACGTGGAAGGAGCAGACATCGGCCAATGAATTTTTACGTCAGCTTTTGCCGACATGCCTCCCCTCTTCCTCTGTCCATCACTCCACTCTCTCTTCCTCCCCTCTCTCTGTGTCCCTCCTCCCCCCCCCCCCCCCCTCTGTTCCGAAGGCTTATATTGGGGTACTGTGTCACCCATTTCTCATGGGATTTTGATGAGTGAGTGAGATTGGTTGCTTAACGCCCTTATCAACGCATTTAAGAGTGCTTTATCAAGGGCGGGAGAGCTGAGAGGGAGGCAGTTTATGATCATACCCAGGAAATAGAGATAGAGAAGTAGGGAGAGAGAGACATAATTCAAAATTCTCTGTACTGCTGACATGTTTGTGATTCATTTCGTATAAAAGACAAGTTTATATAGTTTATGGCAGGGTAATTATAGAGCGGGGATTTCTCTCTTATGTCGAGGTATGGAAGAAGGCATATTCCATTAGTTCCTCTTAATCAGTTCACATCCCCATAAAAAACAGCTGGGCTCGCCACCCTCGACCCAAATTTGGGGGAAGTTCCTCCTGTCTTAGATTTAATCCTCTCCCATCTAAGCCAAGTCATGATAGCACATATCAAGTAGGCGACGTTTAATGGCACTTAAAATCATAAAATGATGCCTAAATGACCATAGGATATATGGCCTTCCCTCCCCTTCCACCTACCCCTTCCCACTTCCCTCTAAAGGAAAGGAGCGCTAAACTATAGGATGAATTGTCTTTCCTGGATAGATGTTACTGTACATACCGTTTAAAATGTATTTAAAAATAAAAAGGCTGGAATATAGTGCCAGGGTAGGCCTAAAGTTTTCTGACCATTTTGACTTTTTGTCAAATATTTTCCACATATATTGTTCATATGCTTAGAATGCCCAGTACTAAGTTGTGAAAGATGAATAATAATAATCATTTTTTAAAGACTTTAATTACTACACTGATGTAGGCACCCTGTGATTTTAGCCATTTTTGGCAATCAAATTAATATCTCCAAATTTTAAAAAAAATTCCAGTGAATTGTCAGATTGATGTGATTCCTATGAGCAGTAGAAACACAACTGCCTCTACAATCCAAGTGCCGAAGGCACTTGTACAGTACTAAATCGGTTTGGCTGCGGGGATTAGAGGGTCAGAACTTCAGAAAATGTACAATCAGCAGATCTACATATTTAGTAAATTCTGCTAAATTAGGCTGGAAAACGGTCAATATTAGGTAAATCTGGGTATATTTGGTATTGCATTGATTCAAACAATCTGTTTGGTTATGTTAAACTGTATATTGAACCCCACTTTTTTCTCAAAATTGGATTATTTGAGAGGATTGGTGAAGTCGAATTGTACATTTTCTAGCGATTTCACCCGTATATTACAGGAATGCTGGGTTTGTACAAATGATGACCCAGTCAGCGCTAGACTATATTTACACAGTGAGTAAACAGACATGCCACAAACAACTTAGCAATAATTTCATCAAACATTATTGATTGGGGTTGCTTGTTTGTCTGAGCTCCATACTATTAGCCTGGCCATGCACTCCCAGCCGCCTACATTAGGGAGGTTTAGCAAGTCTAAGTTATACGTTAACGTAAACATATCCGTATCTCTGATATACAAACATACATCAAAGAAGAAAGATGTTTAGCAGAACATAGTGGGTAAAACGTAACGTAACGTATCAAGAGTAGTAGTACTCACCACCGTCAACCCGCGCTTTTGTGAGTAATGGTAGGAAATGGTAGAGATTTTGGTCGATTTGATTGACAGGTTACTCATTTTCTCGCGCGGCGCGCGGCGCGGCAGGCAGCGTGCGGTAGACGCGGTGAGAGGGCGCGCGGTAGACGCAGTAGAGACGCGTGGGCGCGCGTAGCGCGTTGGTAGGGGGATATGGGTGGGGGAGAGGGTGGTGGTGGTGGTGGTGGTGTGGAGAGGAGAGGGGAGAGATTGGTGTCTTTGCCTATGTATATGTACTTGGGGATTAAGTGTGTATAAGGGTGGGGAAGAGGGGGTGTTTGGATGGGTGATTGTATGCTTTTGTTGGGCTGTTACATGGATGGAGGTGAGCGGGTACACGAGAGATGGTGTGTAACAAGAGATGGTGTGTAACAAGAGATGAAGTGTATAGAAATCCTTTATTTGAACATGGTTTATCCATTTGAATTGGGTATATAGCATAAAGCACATACGTATAAAGCGTATAAAGTCCTACGTTAATCTCGGGCCCTTTTTGGGTGCATCCTTTGCGCTTTTTAGTTAGTGTCATTTGACGTGGATGGGTATGGGGTGGATATTGGTAGATATAAATTACTTTTGCTATTTGATTCGGAACAACAATGACAACGTGCGCAAATTGTGTAAGGGTAGAATGGCGTTTCAAATGCTAGAAATATGTGCTTTAGATTAAGATCGTCACAGCAGTTGTCATCCCATATATCCATATCGTCTAATGGGAATTGTTTTCCGCAGTAACAGGACACATGGCTTTTTCCCCGCCTTATGAGTTGTATTTTCCAATCGTCCGGGTATTGGTGTGAAATGAGTGTATCTGGGTATTCTTCCTTTCTTTGACTGAACATTAGCATTAATCGGCTGTGTGAGCATGTATTTCCTGTCGAGAGGACGGGGAGAACTTCAGCTGCGTTGAAATTATTCAATCTTTTGGTCTTTAATGTGTCGATGAATATGATTGCTGAGTTGAATGGGCACTCATTGGTAAATCCTGTATATTCCAAAAAGGTTCCAGGAGGAATAAAGAACTCTTTGGTTTGTTTGAATAATTTTTGCACTAGCACAAGTTTATAGTGTGTTCCGAAGTCGTAGAAGCCTCTATGTGAGATGAAATTGGTATCCTTTTTAATGAATAGAATTTTGAGTCCTGCGCTTTTAACAGGGCGCCACTCTTCCCCGTTTGATAGGCAAGCATTTGCTATAGCATTTGCTTTATCTCCACTGCAGATGTTGAATTGAACCCCTGCGTTATCGCGTATGAATTCTTGCAGAATTTGTAGTGTTCTACGTGGGTTTTCCATGGCTTTTTTTTTCTGCGCATTTCGAATGCGATTGAGATATCTATATCTGTATGGACCCATTGCGTTGAGGAGACTGTTTGTTTTGAGTCGGGCGACGCTCGATCTTTCTTTAAATAAACCCAGCGAAATGTATTGCCTCATTACCTCACCAGGTGGAGTTGGTCATATATATATATATGGTGGAAAAAGAGCGCGTGATTAATTTGAAAAAAACATTTGACCATGGAAGAAGTTACGTATGAGGAAGTTACTCAATTTTCCGATGCAGTGCAATTATACTTTTGGGCTCTTGAACGAGGAATAGAGCGGCATAAGTATGTTCAAGGACAAATGGCTTATTTACGACAAGTGAGTGCCCCTGGAGTTTGGAATTACGACCTTGGAATTATGCCTTTTGGGAATACTGTTGTGATTTTATTTTTACTATGTCTATGTTATGATATTGTAGATGGAAGCAGCTAATAGGGAGAGGAGTACTTTTTGTATGGTGAGCTATTTTTATATTTTATATTGACTGCATTAGTGAAAAGTGAAGAACCGATTACAGTGAGTTGATTAGAGTGAATTTTTTTTTTTTTTTTTCTCTATAGCTTCCAACGACTACTCATGAATTGAGTGCAATTGCTGCTCCTGCTGCTGCTGCTGCTCCTGCTCCCTTACGGGCTCATTTGCCTGTGAGTGTACCTGAAGAGGGGGATTTGTCACCGTTAGATTTGTCTATTCCGCTGGATATATCAGAGATTGATTTCCACACTACAGAGATTGAGGCTCCCACACTACAGTCCATTATTGAGGAGTATGGAATAGATAAAATGGACAATGTACCAAGCGATTTGGATATATTGAATGCCTTGGAACAGCAGGTAACTTCGGGCTTTATTAGGCTTTAGTAGAATATTCTGTTTAAAAAATATAACTAAGAGATGAGAATTACAATGTATATTTTTATTTAATAGTTAGCCGAACAAACTACATTTTCTGGGGGAGAAGGTACAGGGAAGAAACCACTTGAAGTGAACGCGGAGAAGAAGGGGGTGGTTCAAGTGCCCCTGGCTGGTTCAGTGCTTTACAGTCCCATTTCATCATGCGACGAGGGTTCAAGAGAGTCTGTTGTACTTCCGCCGCTGGCGCCGCAGGAGGGCGTTGTGGAGGAGGTGGTGGAGGAGGTGGTGGCGGCGGAGGAGGTGGTGGCGGAGGAGGAGGAGGAGGCTGTGAAGGTTGATGAGACATTCCAGTCGCGAGCTCAGGTAAAATTCCTGTCTTGATTTTTTTCTGAAAAATACAAAAAATGTTGAAAGTGGCTCTACAATTTATTTTTTTATATTTTAGGAGCTTTGTGACAAATGCGGATTAATGGTTGAATCTAATTCCAAGACTTCTGCCATGCATAATTTGGGGAAGTGCTTTTCCCTTTCCTTTGCTCCTGAGGAAGAAATGGATTATGGCAATGATGATGATGATGAAGTGGTGATGGTTGATGATAAGGCTTCTAAAATCTTACATGAGAAGGATCATGAGGAGGAGGAGGAGGAGGATCATGAGGAGGAGGAGGAGGAGGAGGAGGAGGAGGAGGAGGATAAGGAAAACATACATATGGGAAAAGTAAATACTTTACTTAAGAAAATAAAAGTCATACGTTATTGAGAAATTGATTTTTTATTTTATAATCTTTCTTTTTTCCTTACAGAAACCACCCCGTTTTATTTTGTGTCAGTATTGCGAAAAGCCATTTAAGCGCAAGTATAATTGTCAACGGCATGAGGTGACTTGCAAACTTCGCCTAAAGCCTTGTGGAGATTGCGGCTACAAGCCCTTGTCCAAAGCCGATGCCATTCATCACGCACGTCTTCACAACAGGACCTATAGGTGTCGTACGTGTGATGAAAAATTTGCAAATAGACGTGCTCTTTACTTACACCGAGGTCGACTGCATGGAAGAGGCGGCGAACTTCAACCAGAGCCTTGGGATCCTGAAAACTCGCCCTTTGATGACCCCGCTATGGAAGAGGTGTTTAATGCAAATAGAGGTCATGTGTTACGGAATCACGCAAGAGGTGATTTATCCATTGTGTTTAACTTTCCAGTGGATGATTTGACTCCGGCTGTGTTTGAAAGTCAAGTGGATAGCATGTCTACTGAATTAGACCAGACTTGTAAAATTGATGTGTCTTTAGGTATTTTATTGAGGCATAGCGAGACGGGAGAATATCGTTATTTTGTCCCTTTTTCGAACGCGTCTTTATTTGATGAACCAATGTACATATCCAAACACAAGGACTTTGATAAGTTGAAAGAGCGATTAATTAACTTGGACGTTGATGAGCTCATTAGGCAAATGAGGCCTAATTCCAAATGGAAGCCTGTGATGGTTTTGAATGTAAACTACTTTGTAACACTAACCAATTGGCCGTTAGGTCGCGGTCTTTGCCCGGATTATCTCCGCCGAAAGACAAGTGTGATTACTTTGGATACCAAACCCAATTCCAGACATCGACATCCGATTAAAGACAAACTTTGTGCCTTTCGGGCCTTGGCCTTGCATATGGGCTGCGAATTTGAACATTTAGACACCTTTGCAGAGAGGTTGTATAGAGAATGGCGGCAATACAATGAAAGTGTTTTGAATGTAGCCTTGGACGAAGACCCGGCTTTATACAAAGGCTTGCTCATGGAGGAGTTTTCCGATTTTGAGCAGTGTTTTAGTGTTTGTTTACAGGTATATGATTTACAACCCAATGGCGCCGTGCTTGTGAGGTATTTATCGCATGAAAAGTTTAATTCTGTGTTGTATTTGAACCTTTATGAGGATCACTTGAGCTATATTTCGGATTTTAAAAGCTTTGCCAAAAAGTTTGAGTGTGAAACATGTCAGCGGATATTTAAACACAAAACCGACTTGACAAGGCATCGGTTGGTTTGCTTAGCGCAGACGAAATTCCAGCTTCGTGGGGGAGTTTACTGCCCGAGCAAGACCGTTTTCGAAGACCTGGAAGACGTTGGGATATGCAGCGATGATATTACATTCTCGTGGTTTGCTGCATTTGATTTTGAGTCGATATTGGCCACGACACACGAACAGAATTCAGAAAAGTTAGTTTGGGTGCAAAACCACAAACCTATTTCTGTGAGTGTGTGTTCGAATATTGAGGGCTACACAGAGCCTTTGTGTTTTGTGGAGGAAAACCTTGATGAGCTGCTAGGGAGCATGTTTTCTTACTTGCATTTATTGCAAGAAACATCGTTTGCCCTTGCTAAACAAAAATGGCAAAAGGTGACTTTGGAGTTGGAACGACAGTTGGCATTTTGGCAGGTACCTGAAACTATGGATGATGCTAGCAATGATGATGATTATGATCATGAGGAGGACAAGGAGGAGCAGGAGGAGGAGGAGGAGGAGGAGGAGAAGGAGGAGGAGGATGGAGAATTAGAAGAAGCTCGGTTTGTTGAAACCGAAGTGGACGAGAACCGCTCAAAGAAAGTAATGCACCGATACCTTGTGAGGCTGAAGGAGAAATTTGAGGATTACATGAGTGTGTTGCCTGTGTTTGGGTTTAATTCATCGAATTACGACATTAATTTGGTGAAGGAACTATTCTTTAAGCACATGAATTTCAACGATAGGAAAAATTTCGTAGCCAAGCGAAATAACAGCTATCTTGTGGTTCAGAACGAGCGCTTGAAATTTATGGACATTGCCAATTTTTTAGCGCCTGGCTGTTCCTATGCCCAGTTTCTCACAGCGTTTGGGGTGGACGGCGAGCTGTCAAAGAAATACTTTCCATACGAATACCTTACCAGTGCTGATAAATTGAATGACACTCAACTACCGCCGCATGAGGCTTTTTATTCCACCTTGAAAAACTCCAATATTTCCAAAGAAGAATATGAGGAGATGCAACAGGTTTGGAGGGAGAAAGGAATGAAAACACTACGGGATTACCTTGTGTATTATAATAACAACGATACGTTGCCATTTTGTCTGGCCACCTCCAAACTGCAGGATTTTTACCATAGTCGTGGTATTGATGTGTTCAAGAATTCAATCAGTTGTCCTGGAAGCGCGCGAAAGATGCTTTACCAATCGGGGAATGAGCATGGAAGCTTTTTCTGCAAGATTTCTCCCGAGCATAGAGACCTGTATGCGGTGATTAGCAGAAATATCATTGGCGGGCCCTCCATTATTTTCAACCGCCGACTGATAGCCGGCGAGACTTTCTTGAGACCCGGCTCGGAATTGAAAGTGGAAAAGATCATGGGGTATGATTGCAATGCCCTGTATTTGTACGCCATCGGACAGGAGATGCCTACGGGATTTTACATTAGACGGGAGAGGGATCGCGACTTTAAGCCTGAGAAGATCCAGAGACATATGTTGATGTATGCCTGGATGGATTGGTTGAATTTTCAGGATCCTTCCTTGGAAATTAAGCACGCATGCAACTACGGCAAGGAAGTGAGGATAGGGAGCTTTTTAGTGGATGGCATTTCGCGCAACAAACTGGAGAATGGCAAGAACCTTATCATAGAAGTATCGGGGTGCTACTTTCACGGTTGCCCTTGCATGAGCGGTAAGATGGGTGAGAGAGCGAGATTGAAAAAGCTGAAACGGACCATAGAAAGAGAAGAACTCTTGAAAGAATGGGGCTACGAAGTGAGAAACTACTGGGAGTGTCGGATTCGCAAAGAAGTGAAGACAAATCCTAAGTGGAAAGCTTTTTTGAAAAGCTACCTTCCATTGTTTTATTCCAAGCACCCGTCAAAAGTATCCGAAGAGGAGATTTTGAATGCAGTGCAATCCGAGGGGATATTTGGAATGGTAGAGGTCGATATTTCGGTCGATGACTCTGATGAAGCCAGGGCATACTTTGGTGAGATGTGTCCTTTATTTTGCACGACGAAAGTGCCTTACGAAGCGTTTGGCGAGCACATGCAAGCACACTGCGAGCGCTTTGATATTTCAAAGAAACCGCGAAAGTTACTGGTCTCTGGCATTCACGCCAAGCGACTATTGCTAGCCACTCCTTTGCTGAAGTGGTACTTGGATATGGGGTTGAAAGTGACGCATATTTACCAAGTGGTGGAGTTTTGCAAGGCCGCGTGCTTTAGCACGTTTGTGAACGAAGTGACGGAGGCTAGATTAAAAGGAGACAGTGACCCTTCTCAAGCCATTATTGCAGACACAATGAAATTGCTCGGGAATTCCGCCTATGGGGGCTGCATTCTTAACAAGGAGAAACACAAATCTGTTATATATTCCAACAACAAAAACACAGTGATGATGAAAGCGAACAGCCCCCTTTACCGTAAAATGACAGAACTTGGAGAAAATTACTTTGAGATCGAGATGGCGAAACGGCGAATTGTGCTAGATCTTCCCATTTACTTGGGCTTTTTCATTTTGCAATACGCCAAGAAAAGAATGCTGGAATTTTACTACGGCTGTATTGATCATTACCTTGGGAGAGGTAACTTTTCTTTGGGAGAGACAGACACTGACAGTCTCTATTTTGCGATAAGCACCAAAACATTGCAAGAATCTGTTCGCCCAGAGGTAAAAAAACAATTTTTGGATGAAATATACGATCGATGCTCCGATGATTTGGATCCCGTATGGTTTCCTCGAGAATGTTGCGATACTCACAGGAAAAGAGACAAGAGAAAACCAGGTGCCTTTAAACTGGAAGCTGAGGGTCAGGAGCTTCTTTGCTTATCGAGTAAAACCTACATTTTGAAAAATGAAGACAAGGTCAAGTTTAGCTCGAAGGGGATTAGTAAAAGAGGATTAGATAATGTCTTTGATCTGTACGCTTCGGTGTTACAAACTGGCAAATCGAGATCAGCGGTGAATCGCAGTTTCAGAGCGAGGAATAACACCATTTACACCTACGAGCAAGCCCGCAATGGCTTTAGCTACTTTTACTGTAAACGTGAAGTTTTGCCCGATGGTGTATCGACACGGTGTTTGGACATGGTGCTGTGTCCCTGGGGGGAGGACGGAACTTGCTGGTTTGACAAGTCAGATCCTTTATCTTTGGAGTACCCATGCACCTTGAGGTGGGGGGAGTACATGTTCGCCAACGCAGAGCAGCTGTATTCCTACCTTCTTTGTTTGTTTCACGGCGAAGAGCAAAAATTAAGAAAGGTTCTTTATTACTCCAACGCCGAGTACCTTCGCTCTGTGTTGAAAGACATTCGAGTAAAAAGTGAGTGGTATGAGGAAATGGGGAAAGTAATGCGCCAGATCTGCTTACTTAAACTGAAAACAAACAGGCAAGTAAGAGAATTTCTCCAAAGCACTCAAAAGGCGCCTTTGGTTTACTGCTTGTCAAATGAGCGTATATGGTCATGCGGTTTGACTAAAAAAGTTGCCTCTTTCGTTGAGTCGAAACACCATGTCGGGAACAACTTTCTCGGAGCGATGTGGGAGGCTATAAGAAAAGATTACAACCACTTGCTGAAAATAGATTTGCCGTGATGAAGACTGTAGTGGATGTTCCGCAGGCCTTTTTCCAGACCCCAACAACTGTTTGTTTGAGTGGGTGCACTGGGTGTGGAAAATCCTTTTTTGTTAAAAGACTTTTAAAGAACAGATCGACCATGTTTAGCCAACCACCTGAAAGAGTGCTTTACTTTTACGGCATTTGGCAAGAGGCGTTTAATGATATGGCCTCCTCCTCCGACGTGGAATTTATTCAGGGTCTGCCCAATGACCTAATGAGCTATGCGGGTGGAAAGCCTGCTGTTTGGGTGATAGATGATTTGATGCATGACGTAGTGAACAACAAGGAGGCAGAGCGATTGTTTACTCAAGGGAGCCACCACAAAAACCTGACTGTGATTTACTTGAGTCAAAATGTATTCTGCCAAGGAAAATCGAGCAGAACTATCAATCTAAACACGCATTACAACGTGCTGTTTAAAAACCCTAGAGATGTATTACAAATATCGCGACTGGATGCTCAAATGGGTATGGGAGGACTTCTCCGCCAAGCGTACAAAGACGCGACCAGCAAGCCTTGGGGCTATTTAATCGTTGATCTGTCACCACGAAATCATTCCGACTTGAAACTTTGGACTAGCGTCTTCCCTGAAGAGAACCCTGTGGTTTACATTGAATAATAATAATAATAATAATAATTAGCGCAACATGGCTCCCTTACACCCATCCATGGCTGACTATGAGAGCCGATTGGATAGTTTTAGGCATTGGATTCATCCTTTCCTATCCAAGTTTGCCTGTTGCAGGAACGGGTTCTTTTACACAGGCGTTGGAGATTGGGTGCAGTGCTTTCATTGCGGGATCAAAATACACTCTTGGCGTGAGGATGACATCCCTGCCGTAGAGCATGCCTTCCATTCACCTAAATGCGACCTGGCTAAAAGAAAACTTTTGGACGTTACTTACTCAGTGGAGACCATACTAAAGCTTGTTGGAAAAGTGAGCGAGTACAAGGCTCAAGTATCCCAACTTACGTCACGTGTAGAGGGCCTACAAAGAAGCGTAAACTTATCCCGACGCCATCACATTCACTGGGCACGTGAACCAAACAGCTTTGCTGCCTTTTCGCTAGATGAGTGTGACGGACCTGGTGGGAGGAAAATAGACGACGACAACAACGTCGACGACGACGACGACGACGACGACGAGCTGGGCTTTAACCTGAGTCATGTCACTATCTAAGGAAGGAGCATTTTTATCATTGTTTCTTTCGACTCCAAGCAAAATTCAGGCTGAGACATTACTTTCCACCGCCACAAATGAGCAAGTAAAAATGATAAGTGAAATAGCATGGAACCTACTCCATTTACCCTTGAGTCCAAAAGCTAAAAGGGAAGTACAAAAAAACAAAAGGCTACTCCAAAAAATTGGTGATAAAAATAAAAGCGTAAAGGTGAGAGCCCAATTGATCGACAAGAACCAAGGAAGGATAATTGACACTTTTCACTTGGTAAAAGAGCAACTTTTAAGCCTTACTACATGATGAGGAAAATGGTCCTTATCCCATTTGAGCGCTACACTTCCATTCAGAATGGTATGGGGGAAGGAGCTGCTGCTGCCGCTGCTGCGACACTTACCCCTTCCGGCAGTGATCATGGCGCCTTTCCTAGTTTCAACGCTTCTGAGCCCGGCAATGATGCTCCTGCTCCTGCTTTTGCTGCTCCTTCTTCTAAGCCTGATGATGCTCCTTTTCCTAAGCCTGCTCCTTCTCCTAAGCCGGCTCCCCCCGCTCCTTCTCCCGAGACTACAAATGCACGAGCTGCGCCTAAAACCTCACCCAAAAAAAACAAAAAAAGACTTGAACGCAGTGGGAGCAAGCGAGTTCCACCACCACCAGGCATTCCCGTCCAAGGTCAAAAGAGAAAAATCGAGCCTGATTGGAAAGCATTATGGCAACCGAGAGGTTTCTGAAAAAGATTTACTATGATCCTTCTCACCCAGCTGGATTTGGAACGGCGCGGCAATTGTACAAAGAAGCCAAAACTAAAGGAATAAAGTTTGATGATGTGGAAAAATTTTTGGAGGGTGAGGAAACGTATACTATATACAACGAATCCCCTGCACCCAAGCGCAAATTACGCGTTGTAGCAGCCAAAAAAAAATATCAGTTCGATGCTGATAGCGCCCATTTGGTCAAACTGCGTGATAGCAACGATTCCTACCGATATTTTCTTGTAGCCATTGATGTCTTTACAAGGTATGGCTACATTCACCCTTTAAAAACCCTAAAGGGGGTGGAAATGGTCGCAGCATTGAGAACCATATTTAGAAAAGGAAAACCTGATGTGTTTCGCTCCGATGGAGGCCCGGAATTTGACAATAAATGGGTGCACAATTACTTTAAGGAAGTGGGTGTAAAACAGGTGATTACTCGCAACAAGACCCAAGCATCGCTAGCAGAAAGGCTTATAGCTACGATTAAGCACAAATTGACAAAATATATGTATCACAAGCAAACCCACCGTTGGATCGACGTATTACCTCTAGCCACGAAAGCTTACAATCTATCGAGACACCGGATAATTAAGCGCTCTCCCAGCGATGCCTTAACAAGCTCAAACGTTGATTTATGGGATGCTCAGTACGGTCCGAGAAAGAAAAAGAGAAGGAAAGTGAGTAAATACGCGCCTCCGTTTAAATCCATATTTAAATTTGAGGTGGGGGACACGGTGAGAATTTCAAAATGGAGGCACGCCTTTAGTCGAAAATACGACGAAAAATACACCCATGAGCTCTTTATAATCACATCCCGTCAAGCAAAGCAGGCCATTCCTCAATACACCTTAAAGGATTGGAACAACAAGGAAATAGACGGGCGTTTTTTCGAGCACGAGCTTCAGAAAGTCCGTGTGAGTCAAGACACACTCTATAAAGTGGAGAAGGTCATTCAAAAGAAGAAACTCAAGGGAAAGGCAGGTTTCATAGTGAAGTGGCATCACTGGCCGTCCTCCTTCAATAGCTGGGTGTCTGAAAAGGACTTGAAAAATATCAACGAGGCGCAATAATGTATTTATTTTTGTCCTCAAACGACTCAAAAAATGAAGTTCCAGGTAACTCGATCTGGGACTTTACAGTAGAACTTAGGAGTACAACCAATTTCCAGGAGAAAGCATGGGAGTGTGCGTTGATGGAATTGTACATAAAGGGAGTGGAAACATTAAAAGAAGAGCTATTTGTATACTGCAGCCTGTTGGAGTACAGCTCATTGTCTCAGGACCGCTTTCGAAACCTGCTCAAAATCGTTAATACCCCCGGTGAAATAGCTTTACCCTTTTACATGCCCGTTAAACCTGAGAGCACGTGTGATAAGATTCGGATATATATAAAAACAGCAAGTGGAGCAGTTCCCTCATTTGATACGGATGAAGTGAGGTGCACGCTTGAATTGAAAGTGTTAGAATGAGCTTTGTGAGCTACCTACCCGAAAAAGACAAGTGGGAAAATATTAGCAAAACAAAAAAGTCATTTGGAAAAGGAGCAGGAGGCATTGTAGAGGTTAATTCATCGGAGCAGGAAGTTTTGGAGCGAGCCAAAGCTGCTTTATTAGAGGAGAAGAAAAACATGAAGCCTCATTCATCACATAGAAGGGGTACTGTTCGCAAGACGAAAAAGCAACCTCGTAAAAGAACGAAGGGCGTCCAAAAAAAGAGAAAAAAGATCCCGAAAAAACGAGTAACCAAAAAAAGAGCAACCAAAAAAACTTCTGGGAAACGAAAATTTAGACGATAATATTAATAATAATAATAATAATAATAATGTCGACCTCCACATACATATTGAGCAATGCTGATGAGGGAATGACTAAGCGCATGGATATTTTTAATCTGCCTGAGGTCGACACTTCTGTTAGAGAGGTGGACATAGTTGAATTTAAACCCACGAGCGTCATATCGGGAGACTCACCCATTTCCTTCCATGTTCCAAACACCTCTGGTGACTCAATAGACCTACAAAAAATAAGGATAGCTGCAACGTTGGAAATTCACGACTCCGCAGGCAATGTCATAAAACCAACCGTTGACGATGTTACCTTGGTCAACAATGCTTCGGTGTCCATGTTTTCTAGACTGGACATTGCTCTCCAGCAAACTCAAGTCAACTCATCCCTTTCGACTAACTGGGCCTATAAATCTTACATTGACAGGCTTTTGAGCTATGGCCTTTCGGATACTATGAACTGGTTCTCGGCCACTGGCTTCACAAAAGATTTAGCAGGGAGCTTGGATGATCATATATCATTAGAAGCTTTGAATTCGGGTTTGACCGAGCGCCACTCTTGGACGGCCGGGGGAAAATCGGTTCAATTGCTCACGTCCCTATGCAGTGACATTACTGAGCAGGAAAGATTGCTCGTCAACGGTGTTCCTATCAATATTACTCTGTATCAATCGACAGACGCCTTTAGGTTGCTTTACGATCCCAGCGCTCAAACGTATTCACTGACTCCTAAAAAGGCTCCTGCTCAAAAGTCAAAAAAGACCAAGACGGGTGAGAGTGGAGGAGGAGGGGATGGTTCTACTTCTCCCACAACACCTCCCCCAACACCCCCACCCCCAGCAAAACCCAAAAGCTATTCGCTTCACATCAAGGACATTACTCTCCTTGTGCCTTTTGTTAAAGTCAACGAGGGTCTATTGCAAGTCCAAAGTAAGCGGATTGAAAAGTCACCTGCTCTCTACCCCATCAATCGCTCCGAGATCCGAACATTCAACATCCCAGCTGGTAACCTGTCCTTTTCTGAAAGTCACTTGTTTGGTGATTTGGTACCCGGAGAGTTGATTGTGGGATTTGTGTCTGGAAAGGCATTTTACGGAGACCCAACACGAAACCCGTTTAATTTCCAATCATTTAATTTATCTCGCATCAGTTTCGAGGTGAATGGTAAATCGGTGCCGGGACAGCCACTGGAGTTGGACTTTAAGAACAAACAAGTGACACGGGCCTACGCGCAAATTTTTGAGAGTCGCGATCCCTCTCAACACGAGAAGCCTAATCTGACCTTGTCTGATTTCTTAGGAGGCTATACTCTTTATGTGTTTAATATAAAACACTTTAGAGGAGAGCCTCTCCTTTCCACAATTAACCGTGGCAACACACGCTTGGCGGTGTCCTTCTCGGAGAAGCTAACAGAACCAGTCTCGTGCATTGTCTATGGAAAGTCGCCAGCTCTGGTCAAAATCGACTCGACTCGACAGGTCTATTACGAAAGCTAAAACATGGACCAAAGCAAGGGAATGAGTTCTTTAGACATAGATCAATGTTTAAAATCAGTCAAAGGCTACCAAGGCGCAATGTCTTTTGAGGAGTTACCATTTGGAAAAATGCTAACCGGAGAAAGGTTTTATGTTGTTAATACAGCTAGACTGTCATTGTCACAAAATGTTATTGGACACTGGACTGTTATATATATTTCAAAGAATAATACTTTTGTAGAGTTTTTTGACTCGATGGGTAAAGATCCGGGTTATTACCACCGGGAAATGTTACAATTCTGTATAGACAATGGCGAGAAATACAAGTACAGCTCTAAAAAGCTTCAATGTAGTGATTCTGCCCTTTGTGGACAGTTTTCGACGGTGTACTGCTTTTTAAAAAGCAAAGAAAATATGTCAATTGAAAAGTTTATCGCGTTGTTTACTGAAGACTGTAAACAGAATGAAAAAAAGATTGAATTTTGGAATAAATGCAGTTAAAACATATAACCTTTTGTTTTCGTTGTTACTTACCCTTGTTACAAAGACGTTTCGTTGTCTTTTTCATACAAGACAACCTCCTCGGAAGGGGAGTATCGGACGTTAAAAAAAAGGGGGGTGGAAGGGATATTGCTATTTATAGATCTTCTTTTTTTCCTCCAAATTAAAACGCCTGCGATAATTATAATGATAATGATAATGATTAAAATAGAGCCAGAGGTCATTCCCACAATAAAATTGGTATTATTAGGTAATGGTTTGTCGTGAGGGAGTGGAGTTGTAATATTTTCTGAGGAATTGGTGGGTGTTGATGAAGGGAAAATGGCGGTGGATGACGAGGAGGAGGAGGAGGAGGAGGAGGAGGAGGAGGAGGAGGATTGCTCAGCTGTGGTTGATGGTCTTGTCCATGGTGGTGTGGTTAATGGACTGGTTGTAGAAGGTTCAGTGGGCGGAAGGCTGGTGGTAGTTGTTGTTGTTGTTGTTGATGTTGTTGCCCTTGACGTTGCCCTTGTTGTTGTTGTTGTTGTTGTTGTTGTTGCCCTTGTCGTTGTTGTCGTTGCAGGCACGGAAGAAGAAGAAGAAGAAGAAGAAGAGGAGGAGGAGGAGGAGGATGATGACGAAGGAGGAGGAGGAGGAGAAGAAGAAGAAGAAGGAGATATAATAATACAATCAGTTATAATTTCATAATCCATCGGTGGTGGTGGGAGAGAAGAACAATTAAAGTCTATTCTAGACTCGCTGAGATCCAAAATTCTTATATTCTTGTAATCACTGGCAAATTTCTCTTCAAAATTTATAATGCGGCATTTGCGGAATATAAACTCCTCCATCCCACCTGCAAATTTACATTCTGCGAGTGGGTTTATATCCCCAATACACTCAACTCTCCTTTGTTCGTTGAAACACTTGCAAAAGCGCCCAAGTTGACAGCGCTCAGTGACACCACAATATAAGAATGTGTCAACGCAATGGAGAAATAAAAACAGATATATGATGCAACGTGCCGTCTTCATGGTTATTTTTCTGATTTGATGTTGTTGTTCGTGTTGTTCTTATTATTCAATAGACTTTCAAAACACTCATACTAACATTTTATATGACAATGCAGACCTACACAATCTACTTATCGATCGATAGTTTAAACTTACCCTTACATCAGCTAAAAACTACTCCATCAAACCCATTTTGAATCTTTCTATTGTCTAAGACATTTAACGTCAATCAATCCTAATCAATCCTAATCAATGAAACAAAGCAAAAATACTTGACCGATATCAAAAGGTTCCTTCTACGCTGGGCAAAGGGTAGTCGCCACGACCGCTGCCATTTTGCATAAGCTGCCGCCATTTTGTTAGACCCCGCACGGTAGTCCACATCGCAGTCCTTTGTCGCGGTGAAAATAAGCTTAAGCCGACATCCTTTCCCCTCTCCTTTGAAGGCTATTTGCTGTGATATCGACTCACAAGAGATAATCTGTGCTCTTGTTTAACTTTGGGGGAAAGCAACAAACAAAATTTCTTGTTACAACGTCCCCACATGCTGTAATGGCCGCCGAGATGAAAGCTGATACGGGGCGAAAGGTGTTTATAAATGGGTATTTTCATATTTAGACCCCTCATCGGAGGGAAAAGACGCGGACAAATACATATTGATTTTATAAGACGGCATAAAGCCCTTATTTAATACGTATTAAGTCTTTAGTTAAATCAAATCTATTTGGTCGTTACTGCGTAGCAGCTCCCCTGTTGTTCCCTGGTGGCGCTTTTTGTAACAACTATCCCTCCCGCGCTACACTGTGGCTTTTCATTTCTACTGTTGCGTAGGGTCATAGACTGTCTATACAGGCAAAATACACGTCTGAAATGCACCCTTTTATAAAGCAAATTGGTAGAAAATAGGTATTGATAAATGAAAAGCATTTCAAAGAGATAAATAAAGACGCAATGGACTTTGTTATCCGTCTCGGTATAAATCCGGTAATCAGCCATGACCTCGTATGGTGCGATTTGCTTGAATGCAAGTTTAAACGTCTTGAGATAAAAAATCACGATAGCATTATGAAAAATCAATAAGGTTGTCAATCAAATAGATTTAGGCTCAAAGGTAAAATTATGACTACAATTTTAATGTAAGGTCTAATGTTTACATATCGAGGTCAGTGTTGTGCAGGACTGCATTCCTCCCTTAGCGCCAAAATACCATATCGCACCATCGCCATATACCACCCTCGCCTCATCATCACCATAGATCACCGCCATTTTTCGCCATTATTTTTTTTCTCGGGCTCATCAGATCATCAGCTTAAGGAATGAGGATCATCCTCCTTCTCCCCATCGCGATCATCATCATCAACATCATTATTCTTCATCTTCCCCTTTCACTGGCAACTAACATATGCTCGCCCTGCACTTGCCACCTGTTGAGGAGCGAAGTTAGATGTGACAGAGTGAATGTCGGAACGATAGTCAGAGAAAGCACCGACCTTTTGTGGGTAAAAAGCCTTATAATAGGAAGAGTTACTGGAGCTACCTTAGACAGAGAAACCTTTAGGGACATCAACATCAAATTCCCTAACCTGTCTAAGGTAGCTTTTACCCACATTAGGTCGGTGGTTTGCTCTGACTTGGGCTACATCAGATCACGACGTATTATTTCTTCATGCCCTAAGGTAATCATAATTTAATTATTTTATTTATCGATATTGATATTGTACATAAAATATCAATGGGGGGAAAACTACATTAAACTAGGGGTATGTAGCTACATGTTTGACATAGTATCAGTTGCTCCTGCAGCAGCAGCAGCAGCAGCAGTGTGTGTGTGTGTGTGTGTGTGTGTGTGTCTGTGTGTGTCTGTGTGTGTGTGTGTGTGTGTGTGTGTGTGTGTGTGTGTGTGTGTGTGTGTGTGGGTATCAACATGCTTTTGTACACCAGACTTATTTATTTATTTATTTATTTATTTATTTATTTATTTATTTTTTAACAGATCGCACCAACTCCCACTACTACTACCTCTACCTCTACCATCACCATCACCACCACCACCACCACCACCACCACCACCACCACCTCCCAGGACGAAGAGCTAACAACATCGACCCCCACCCCCACCGATCAATCTCCAGACACTACCACCACCACCGCCCAGGAAACTACATTAGAAGAAGAAGAAGAAGAAGAAGAAGAAGAGACCTCTACAACGTCCATCTCCACCCCCTCCGACCAATCTCCAGACACCACCTCCACCTCTCTCACCACCCAGGAGGAGGAGGAGGAGGAGGAGGAGGAGGAGGACGACGAACACGAAAATAGGACCCAGGACGCCACCACCACCACCACCACCACCACAGACGCCACCACCACAGACACCCCCACCACCACAGACACCCCCACCACCACCACCACAGACACCCCCACCACCACCACAGACACCCCCACCACAGACACCACCAACGAGGGCGACTATATTGACGAATCGACGACCGCAAAAGATGGAGGGGACAATAAGGATGGAGGAACAGGCGCCATTCCTGAGGATAGACATCAACATTCACTTTCCTCAGGAATGTCATCTGTTCCTCCGGACGGACTTTCAGGGGGAACTGATGAGGGAACTAAGGCTAGGGACGATGGGGGCCTTCGTCGATCAGAGGGAAGGGGTGCTGCGCCTCATCATAGCGGGGGGAGGGCAGCACCTCTTTCTCCAGTGGACAAAATTAGAAAATTGGTGAGAAAAAAAAAAAAAAAAACAACTTATTTTTAATTTTTTCCAACATTATTTGCAATTTTCATGCTGTTTTTTGTATTCATTCCAAATAAACTTGTATATAAACTCGTATTTTAAGTCATGTATTATATATGGATTATTTTTTTTATTTTTTTCAGACCAAGAAAGTGGACCGTTTCGTCCTAAGCGGCAAAAAGATCGCCGCGAAAACAGTCAATGTTTTAAGTAAGGTAAGCTATTCTCCACAGTCATGCTTTAGTGCACACGACCCCTCAACATAAAAGGACCACTTTTCACTATGTATAAGCGGGAGATATTCGTGGCCGAGTTGGTTTGGGCGCTGGGTAAAAGCTTAGGGAAACACTTAGTCCTAGGGTCGGCGGTTCGCAGCCCCCATCTTCCCCCTTCAAAAGCGGGGTTGCTTGCTCCGTCGGGAGGTATCGCATGAGTTGGTAACGAATTATGCTTATAACTATAGGGGCACAGTTCACACTGGAATTTCCCTCCACCCTCAGTGAGGTTGGCTCACATTGGTACCAGCGACCACCAGAGGTATTATCTGGACGCTCGCATTGGTACCGACGAACAGAGGTATTATCTGGCTTGATGCAACTGACTGTTCTGTAGTTTGTAAGAATTCTCCCCCATCAGCTCACCTCATTGGGACTGTATCAAAAAATTAGTGTGGCGGCTTAGCGCCAAATTCCATATACAGCATTGAAATTAATAGACTTTGTCAATGCGCTGGTTGTGGGTTCGTCTAGTGTGAGGATACCACAGTTAAGGCTCCTTAGAAGTTCATAGTTAAGAAAAGGATCCAGATTCCTAACAATTCCTACCCCAAAACAACTAGGTCACGAAAATCTCCTTTTGATTTTGTTTAAACAAGGCTTAGTATAAAGCCAACTTTTAACGCGGACTAAGAAGGGAGAATTGTATGGCTTAGTCGGTAAGGCGTAGCGCCTAGGTTAGGTAGGCGCGAGAAAGTCCTCCTCATCGTCCTCATCCTCACCGTCGTGGGTTCGCGCCGCACAAACAACTGCATTCGCATTGTGTTGATAAGGGCGTAAAGGAACTAAGGTCACTCACCACTGCATTCACCTTCGCCCGCTATCAGATTGAAAGATAGAAATGGGGAGTCGGTGATTGTTAGAGGGGTGGTGGAGCCTTAATGTGCTTCATCTGTGATTATAATAAAGAGTGTCTCTCTCTCTCTCTCTCTCTCTCTCTCCTGTATGAATTGCACTGTGATACAAGCACTTCGAATCAATCAAAGCCAATCAATCTTAATAATTGATGTTCACAGCTCACACTGGAATTTCCCTCCACCCTCAGTGAGGTTGGCTCACATTGGTACCATTGGTATATTGGCAATATGTGCAACGTTCTACCATCAAGTGTTAATTGAATTAATTAGCCATAGAGTAGGCCAAAAAATTGTCCACTTCATTGCTTCATTGCTGCCATTGCAGACAAAATTCGGTATGATGAGCCCCTTTGGCGGCTTCCTCCCTCGACTTGCCTTGGCAAAGAAGCGTCAGAAATAATACTAAGCCATACAAATCTCCCTTTTATTTAACGCTGACCTATTCTTATATTCTATAATTTCAGAAAGACGGACCTAGCCTCACCAAAATTAAAGACTTACTGGGCGAAGTGAAGGACGAAATCGAAGACGTCAAGGACGAGGTCGAGGAAGTAAAAGAGGAGGTGGAAGAGGAGGACTCCTCATGGTCTCTCTTCACTTCTACCGGATCCTTTCTCACTTCTCTTTTTGGTATATTTTTTTACTTTTTCGGCGTTTTTTTATACTACAAAAAAAAACTTCAAAAAGCTAAAAAACAAAAAGAATCTAAATCTAGTGGACAATCTAAAACAATGGAAAATTACATGGAAAATTACGTTCATTCTAATTTACGGCGCACCCTTTCGGACCCAACCCTCTGCTCTCCCTTATTGAACGAACAAAATGAAAATATTTTTAAAGAATTAGCCTATTCGACCATTCGTAAAACTATTCATAATAAAATGTTTCCCGGGGGACGCACCTCATCAACCACCCCTTATAATCCTAAAGTCGCCCGCTCTCGCCCTATTTTAGACCACGGTGCGTCCTTCATCGATACTTTTACAAACTCGCAAACAGACCTTTATGAACACCCTATGCCCTCCTTCTCAGCTCCCCGTTTAGACCAAAAGCAGCTTAGAAAAATGATCCCCAAATTGACCGATTTGACGCCCTCACCACCACACGAGCAAGAAACATCCTTTATCATTACCCCCGAAATTCACTCCACCGCGCACCTATATGATGACGTTGCTGCTCCCCTAACATACGTTACCCCTCCTCCTCCTCCTACAACTCCTGTCCCTTCCACCTCAACCCCTTTTGGACAAAATTATAAAAAAACAAAAGTTCCTCCCCCCAAAAAATATTTTCCCCCCGGTGAGGATACGCCCAAAACATGTATAAACAAATTTGTATCCTCAGCCTCTTTCCAAATTTCACCCCCAAAATAAAAGGTCTGTTCTCGAGTTTGTACGCAATATACACATAACGCAATAATTCTTTTTTCAAAATTTTATTCAACAAGCATAAGCATTCCAACAGGATTCTTTTTGTTCCTTAGCTTTTTGTCATATTATTAAAATTCAAAATTATCATAAGTTATCACTCGACCTCGTCCTTCTACTGTTCTACAATTCAATTTTTTCAATTTTTCACGGAGTGCCGACCTCCCAGGTCAATTATAGTTAGACTCATAACTAGCATAAGATATTTATTCTGACAGTTTTACAACTTGTATTTTGCAGTACATATATTTATTCTGCAGCAGTATATATTATTCTAAGTATTCTAAGTATTCTAAGTATTATCAATGTTATTCATGTGATATTTTGTTACTTGTTGCGCATACAGTGTTATAGCCAACTTATTAGTCTACTTATACATTTATATATATTATATGTATTATGAGTGACAACCTCCCAGGTTATAAAAATATAACATTTCTTTTACGTATAGAGTGCTATACAGTGCTTAACTTTTTAGTCTACAGTCTTTTACAGTTTTAGAGTCTATAGTTGGAGTGACGACCTCCCAGGTCATGGATAGTTTAAAAAGCAGGACTTTGTCTCAAGCTCTCCATCTCATAAATAAAAGTTCATTATCAAAATATATATATATATATATATTGGTGTTTAATTGCCTTATTTCAAGTCACTTTTTACTTCTTCCGGAATAGCACTAATATCCGAAAAGGATGCCATGTCTGGTATTTCAGCCCATTTTACCTTGAGCACATGCTCCACAGCACTCAAAGTAATGTCGTCTAAGGCGTGTAATCCGTAGTGGGAGTAGGTAGTAATAATCTTTTGTGTGGTCTCTATCAAGTCATTTGAATCTAATGCCAAATGAGCGCAAGATATATCTCGCTTGCTCACACTTCCCAAAAGCACTCCCATACACCCCCCTTCATGAGCTGCTTGTCCGCCGCTGCCTTGCACGCATCCGATACAATTTGCTGCGCGAATTTGATTGTAGTCCCTCCTTAGCATAAAGTCATACACAATTCCAATAAGCTCTTCACTGGAGGGGTAAGAAAATTCCTCTGATTTTGTCTTTGTCCATGCGTCGGGAAAGTAAGGCTTAACACCCCGCAAAAAATCCTCAGAAGCGTTAATGCAGTTTTGCTCACTCAAATATTTGCTATTGTCAGATGAGTTTAAAATGTCTTTCTCACCATCGTACATATCCCAACTAAACAGGCGAAATGTTTTAACTCCTGCTGCTGCTGCTGCTGCTGCTCCTGCTGTGGCTGTTGGCTCCCAAATATTTTTCTTTTTGCTAGGGGGTGAAAATGAAAATGTACTCCCCCCTCTCTTAGGCGCACAGGCTGCTCCAAATATTCCCCCTGATGTACCCGCAACTCGCCTAGGAGAGGATGGAGCGGGAGAGGTAGAAAAAGCCTTAAATGATCTCGCCAGCTCTCTTGCTTCGTCCAAAGACAAGTTAAACCATGACCAGCCATAAAAGCAATCGCCTTGTTCTTTTTTCTTAGAAATGGTCAGGTAATCTTTTCCTTGAAAGTCCTTTTTAATGCACGTCCAGCCATTTCCACAGTCCGCTTCTTCCCCACCTAGGATTTGAGTCATAAAGCCAACAATAAGTTCCACTACAGCGAAGGGCATAAATAAATTCCGCGTGGAGCCATCAGCTTTGGTTCTGGAAAGTTTAACGTTTTTGGTGCTCTCCCTTTTAAGGGTAACTTTCTCGCTTAGTAAAAGCTCCATGTTTGACGTGTGTTGCGTTCCAAGGTTGATAGTAAACTAATCCTTTTTGATAAAGGTAACACCTATTTATAGGCAACTATATAGGGTCTGAAACAAACTTAACTGCTCGACCAAATCCTGGCGTTTTATAAGGCCCAATGCAAGCTTTAATTCTTCCATCATTTGCTCGCATGATTTTAACTCAAAAAGACACTTGGAGCACCACGCTCGGAGTAATTCATTCGCAGGGCATGCAGACATTGCTCTTATCGATATTTCTTGCTGAATCTCCTCCATTTTATAAAATGGCACTCCCAAATGTATACCCACAATTTTCCAGTTGCCGTAAATTCTGGAGGCGATTTGACTCATAATGTCCGGGCACACGGATCCTTTGACTGCGTAATGAGCCATCAAAATCTCACACAGATCACGGCGTTCGCTCTTCTTAAGTGCAAAGTAAAGCTGCTCATATGCTTGCCTTTCAATATTGACGCCTTGGCGCCACAATAAAATCATTCTCAATGGCGCATCATTTTTAAACATTCCACGTATAATTTCATTACACCTCAAAAAGGGTGCCAAAGTAACCCAGTCAGCGCCCAACTGGTCGAATATAAACTTTAATTCAGTCTCAAAAGTTAAATTAGAACTATCTGCTCGATCGAATGCTTCAACCACCCATTGCCATCCAGTACTTGAACTAGAACTTGAACTAGCCATCTTTTCTTCTTTTAAAAGTCCAAAAACCGAGCTACAGGTTTTCCGTAACAGCAAAAACACCGGCTACAGCGAACCGAATTAGGAGGTGACAAACGATTAGTTAATTCAGCTTTAATGGCAAACAGGTGATGAAGACCACGGTTATTACAGCAGCGCGAGGGGTAGGAGGAAAAAACACCTTTCGCAGACTTCAGCATGGACCCACACAAGCATTCGATCCACTGTGTGTCGGGCTCACCAGGTACCAAAGTTAAGTCTTTTCTCCAACTAGCATTGAACCAATCACTCTCATTCCACGATGAGTAATTATTCAAATAGATAGCCAAGCTTGTGTGTCTGCATTGAAGACCGGTCTCATCAAAAATAAGAAGCGGAGCTAATTTCATATAGCTCCCTGCTATTACAGATTCCTTGGGTATGTCTTCATTAAAATAGAAAAATGCTCTGTAGCAAATTTCTTCATTTGAAAAGTTCATACACTCAAAAATATATCCCGAGGGTAAATCCACGACGCCGGCAGTTTTTTCAATAATTCTCTCAGCAAACTGATGAGCCAAATGCGTTTTTACCCTGTGTCTAACATTCACAGGAAAAGCCTGCTTAAACAAAAGGTTTACGCCAAGCCAGGGATAAGGAAAAATCCATCGAGTCGAATCAGGTCTTTGTTCAGCTTTTTCCTTGCTCATGGAAGAAATAGAAATATAAAATTTCTTAAATCGAGCCACATTCAGAAAGTTGCTAACCCCTTCAGAAGGCTTTTCAACGACTTTGCGCGATGACAAATAGGGTTTGTCGCCCGCCGAAACTTGAGTGGCCATGTCTTTGCCCATGCCTAGGTCTTTCGGTCAGAGTTTAAGTGCGGAATTTCTTATGTCACGGCCGGACAGCGCACAGACAATGTCAATGAACAAAATTCTTAACTGTCGGCTATGGTATTTATACGCACCCTAAGACCACACCCTAGCTCGACATTTTGTCGAGGGTTCTGTCAACAAAAAACGTCTCTTCATTCTCCCCATCGTCATTAGCATATTCAGCCAAAAGGGTGAAACCGTCTAAAAGTAATTCACTTTGAATTAGCCTTCGTCTGCTGTCAGTTCGTGAGGTATTTAGTCCGAAAATTTTATATCCATATCGTGGCATTATGTGTTTCTTCGAGCGGATTCTATATATAGAGGATTTATCACCAGTTCCATTTCCACTGCGCCTCATTGTTAATATTCAAATGGATTATATTTATTCTTTGCATTTTATATACTTGCATTTTATATACTTGCCGTGAGGCTTGCCGTGAGGCTTGCCGTGAGGCTTGCCGTGAGGCTTGCCGTGTGGGGATTTGGGGATTTTAATTTGTGTTACATTACGCTCAGCACTTTGGATTACGCTCTGGGCTTTGGACTAAGTTTGGATTGTGAACTGTGTTTCATGGACTGTACCCTTACTGTGGATTACGCTCAGCACCAAATTGAATTTGTTTGTTGTTTTTTCATTTTTCAGATTATTCAAAGCCTTTATCCACCCAACCAACCAACCAACCAACCAACCAACCACTCACTCACTCACTCACTCACTCACTCAGTCACTCACTCAGTCACTCACTCACTCCCTCAGACACACAACCAGCACCACCACCACCACCACCACCAGCAGCAGCAGCAGCAGCACCAATTACCCACCACCAGCACCACCACCACCAATTACCCACCACCACCACCACCACCAATTACAACAATAATTATGTCTGCCAACCGTCACCTTTCCGTTAATATAAGTGTGTCTGAGGGAGCACAAATGCTCCTGAGCCTCAGGGGGGAGGAGTATGTGGAGACCCCCGCCTCCCCCGACTCCACCGATCGCCACATGCCTCCTTTGGAGGCTGCCAACTCCCCAACTGCCCAACTCAGGTGGGACGAGGAGGAGGAGGAGGAGGAGGAGCGGGAGTGGCAAAGGTGGGAGGAGAGGCAGGAGCGGGAGCAGGCAAAGGAAAAGGAGGAGGGGGAGATAACAGACGAAGAGGAGCAGGAGCAAGGAGATCGGAACGAGGAGGAGGAGGAGGAGGAAAACGTGCAGCAGGAGTCATCGGAGGGGGAAATGGAGGTTGAAAGCTTCTTACCCCCCTCACCTGCTAGCGAACGACGCAACCCAAGCCCCAGACCATCTACATCTTTTAGCCCCCCACCTCTCGACTGCACCCGTGACCCAACTGATCCATTTTATGATTATCCTTTCGACCCTAACAATGAAGAAATTATCCGCGAATTGCTTGGGCATACGGGTGCTGGAAGTGAGGAAGCTAGGTCTGGGGCTGAAGGGGAAGCCCCAGCTTCAGCAGCTAGGGCTGAACAAGACGAAACTAGAAATGGAGCTGGGGCTGAACCTAACATCCCCCCAATCAACTTCGTTCGAGAAGTCACCATGTACGATGAGGCTGGGCCCCTGGTAAAGGCAAGGCCAGGCTATTTCGTAAAGATGCATGTGTTCCCCACCGGTGAGCTAAACAAGTTCACCATGACCTTCGAAATAACACCCGAGGCGTCTTTCCAAATTACAGCATCACCGGTGGGAAATTCAATTTGCATCATTACTAAGCCTGGCAGTCACATCACACAAACCAGGAAAATCTCAGCAACAGAGTGGCGAATGTGGATGAGGGCTCCCTTCTTCCAAACGGAAGACAGGAATAGGGAGTTGGGGGTGTTTCACATGCACATCCCCCCGATCAAATTTACCTGGTATCCAGAAAGCAAAATGTGGTGTATCGCTGACAAAAGTCCAATGTCAGAACGCAAGTTTGTCCTGGATACCTGTACACGTAAGTTCGGCTCGTGCTTCGAGTGGAAGAAGGGGGCCATGGACCTCATCATGGAAAAACGGTGGCCGTAAGTTTTTGTTTTACTCATTTTATTTTTTTACTTTATTATCTACTCATTTACACGCCCCGCACATATCAATTTTACGCAACATATTTTAATAAATATAAATTATAAATAGTTATACGTAGCTAATTCACATCCTTTTTTTTCTAGGGAAATCATCCGATATTTTCACCGGTAAATGGTCCCCTTCCTCCACTCGAAGATCTTCATTCGCCTCTCTCTTGCAGCATGGTGACTTTTTCGTATTTCATATTTCATACACATTTTCATATCATATCATTCCATATCATTCCATATCATTCCACTAAAATAAATAAACAAATTAAACAACAGGTAAAGTTAAAAGTTTATGTTTTATTATTATTATTACGTGTTTAAGTTATTGAGTTTTCTATTTATCGCCATATATAATATGACGAGCGAGCAATATGTACATATATGCCATATATAATATGACAAAAGGTTATATAGCACCACAAAAGCAACAAGGCATGATAATAATAATAATAATAATAATAATAATCAAGGTATAATCAGGATATAATAATCATATAAGGTATATAGTCCGGGCATATAACACAAATAAAGTCCGCAAAGGCGAGAGCAAAGGCAGTCCGGGTATCACAAGCACATTTACAGCGGGTATAGTCCAAGCACAGGTCAGGTCTCTTGGGTGGAGATCCAACAGGTCTCTTGGGTGGAGATCCAACAGGTCTCTTGGGTGGAGATCCAACAGGTCACATCCACAGGTGCAACAGCATAGGTATCATCCTTACCCTGTTAAAAAAAATTTTTTTTTTTGTAAAATACACCACAAACTTTTTTCATAAATACTTTATGGTGTTATGTGTTATGTCAATGCAATCTTAAGTCAAGTGTAATAACGATACAATATGAAGTGACAAAGACTCAAGTGAAGTGTAATAACAATACAAGATGAAGTGACAAAGTCTCAACTCACACTCTGACCTCAGGAGAAATAAAGATGCGATATCTCCCTGGTTCCTCCTTTCGCAGTAAAGGACTGTTCCTCCAAGCAAAAGACCAAATAGCCAATCGACAGCCCCATGATGCAAAGTATACGTCCACTCGGGCGTCACGAAGGGGACCTGGGTTTCTCCTATTTGTACACCTTGATGAAAGCCTCGAACGGCGACATCTACACCATCGAACAAAATGTCCATTCTATAACCATCTTCGGTTACGTGCGAGAGGTATACCATTCTGCAAAAAAAATAAATTCAATAGGCATCAATAGGTATCAACCAGCGACCAACGCTATCTCACCGAGCCTGCCCCCTCCCCCACCGGCGGCCATAGCTCGATTTCAAAACCATATCTCACGCGAATCTCACAAATATTTCACATTAATCTCAGCTCAAATCAAGCGCATACAAGCCACTAAAGCAACTCCCTTAGTATTCTTGGTATATTCATAAACATGTATCAACACAAATTAAACATGCTAATCAACACTTACTTGACTTTCTTCGGTTATAAATCTGAAGTCTCGGAATGTCGAATCTATCGTGGGCTGTTGTTAAAAAAGTCTCAAGATGGCGAACCTAAGCTATTTTTAGCTTTCAAATGCAGCAATATCTGCCTCCAAGTTAATTTCCTCTCTCAATCGCACCCCGAAAGATAAGGCTCGAGCCGGCAAAGGTAGCGCTCAAGCGCCCTCGGACGGTGTCAACGCGAGCAACGACTTCAACACGGGAGAACAGGCCACCACCTCATCGGGTCAAGGCAGTGGAAATGAAACACCTGGATCACCCCAGCGCACCGACCTAGGAACTTTCCCACACCACCCCAGTCCATCTTTTCTCCTCCCCCTCTATCCCATATAAATAATCCCCCTCTAAAATTATTCTTCATCCTTTTTTTCAAACCATCTCTCCGATCCCCCTTATATCATCGCGACTCAAGATACTGTAAGTAGTATAGGGAAATGGGGAACCAGCGGATAACCGCTATACACAGCTCTATACACAGCTCTATACACAGCTCTATACAGCGCAACTCACTCCTCTCTCCCCCTCTTTCCCCACCCCTCTCTTTCCCCTCCCCTCTCTTTCCCCACCCCTCTCCTCTCCACACCACCACCACCACCACCACCCTCTCCCCCACCCATATCCCCCTACCAACGCGCTACGCGCGCCCACGCGTCTCTACTGCGTCTACCGCGCGCCCTCTCACCGCGTCTACCGCACGCTGCCTGCCGCGCCGCGCGCCGCGCGAGAAAATGAGTAACCTGTCAATCAAATCGACCAAAATCTCTACCATTTCCTACCATTACTCACAAAAGCGCGGGTTGACGGTGGTGAGTACTACTACTATCAAGCAAAATATTTGCTCTCACAATTTAGTTTCTATACATAAAAATGCGACGTAATTCGCAAAAAAGATGCGGTTACGGTAATACGTAATTGAGATGGGTTTACTTGCTGAACCTCTCTATTATTGTCTCAATGTGACAAATACCTGCAGTGTTCACAATTATTTTAGTATACTGTAAACGCATTTATTTTCGCGCTGTTAAATTTTCGCGCATCGGCCTTCCTTACGTATTTTCGCGCGGACATGAATTTGCGCGCCATAGTGACAACAGCGCTGAGCAACTGCCCCCCCCCCCCCCCATAAAAAAGTCATTCCCCCAAAAGGCATCTTATGAATAAATCCCTTTGAAAAATAGACTGTGACTCATTTTACTGTGACTGAAGCCATTGCCATGCCAATATTACAATACTATCTCATCTGATGTGATACACCGAGGTAATGGTACTTTGTGTAGCTCAACTGTACTGTACGTATTATATATATATTAAAATTTTATTTTTCCAAATTCTTTTTTTTTACATATGGCCTACTCGGAAATTATAAAAGTATAATGAAGTATTATGAAGATGTTATGTATCAGAAGCGCCTTACCAACAGGGGATTTGCATAGCCGCCATTTTGTATTTAGATTCGCATGGAATTATTGGACTAATGGTACAGTGTAAAATCTATAGAAAACATGGACTATTTATCAATGCACTAATGTCAATACATATGTTTCAACAACACAGGTCCCCATCTTTCCCATCATGCATTTCGTTAAAATAGATCATTTAAACAAGCTCTGATATTAGTGAAAACATTCTTGCAATTTTTTATATAAATGTTGCCAAATATTTGCATGTCAGATTTCATCAGAATGCATCCCAGGATGCACTGTGACAGACATGCGCAGTGGCACATGCAAGTTCCCTAATGTCTACTAGTATTGGAAAGATGATACGATAAAGAATTCTAGAACAATAATATAATATATCTGGGGGTTAATTATCTGTTTGAGGAAAATGAGTCATAAGTCGCAAAAAATTTATTTTGAGCTACCATTATATTTAAAAAGAGATCAAGCCGATTCCAATGGTGGCAAACGTTAAGGCCATTAAATAAGTATTTTTATATTCTAAGTTTGATACTTTTATTTCTGAAAAAAAAAAGCTTTCAATATTTTATGGTGACTAGTAAAGAAGGTAGATGTACTCCATAGGTTGATCTTAGAAATGCATGAATATTTTTAATACACTATCCTGAAATTTGGTCCATGTATTATTAGGACCAATCTGACTAGATACTCCAAAAATGAAAACATTCCAAAAAGGCGATCTTTTGAATAAATGACTTTTAAAAATATGAATTTTGCGACTTGTGACTCATTTTCCTGGAACCCACTCTATACCCGACGGGCACTGAGTGCAATTGAATGTGATAGCACTGCGATCATTTTGTGATTGACAGCAAACTAGTGAAGTGTGATGCATGTGTGATACTTATGGCTTTGAATCACAGTGAAATGGACATGCCATTAGCCACCATTATGTGAAATCCATTGCGTCTATTTCGTCGTATGTTATTGGTGGTCTCACACTTGTGTTAGATCAAGTTCTCATTCATATTCATTTATGTTTGTATTAAACATGTGTTACTCACAACCAATTTTATCTCTGAATACATATTTTCTTCAAAAGCCAATAATATGGGTGTGATCTCAATCACGCATATAATGTGCATTGAAGCCACAACAGGCCATAATACTTGGCACTGCACACTCACTTGGCATTCACAGCTCACTGTCGCACATCTGACACTTGAGGCTCTGACACTCACACTGAGTTTCTAACACTGAATCACAGAAACCCCTACACACAATTAACAATTAATTATGCTACCTCCATATAAGCCAAATAATTATTACTTCTCAACTTCTCCCACAGATTTAATTCACCCTTTTATAATTCCCACCATGTTATACATCTGAAATTAAATGACTACTGCCCCGCACAAAAGTCGCCAACAATTATGTATAAATATGTATCATTTTATAACTGTACTAAATATGCGTAACGATTACGCGCGGCGGTAACGCATGCCTGCTACTAGTGAGATCATAACGATGCATATGGTTGAATTCCTTATTTCCTCAGCTTTCTGTAGATATAAAGTTTGTGCATATTAAAACATGTTTAATATGATAGGGTAGTTACATAAGATAATTTATTTCTTTTACTGTCATGTGTGATCTCAATCGCGCATATAATGCGCATTTAAGATCACGTCTAAATACACTCACTCAGTTGCCACATTCATTATTGACAGACAGGTGGCGCAACTTTTAACTGGGGTGTATTTACAATTTGTTTTACAATAAAATTGCTACTAATACACATGTGCGGCATTTATACCACTAGAGATATTCCACATCATGTACACAGGGATATTATAAGTGATATACCTCTATAGTTGATTAATTTTGTTTAATTTAGTTATTTGATTTGGAAAAATGTTTTGATTAAAATACCCCCCATCATTGCATACTTCATTAGCTGAACTACTGGACCACCCTGATCTCAAGTAGAACTGGAATAACCCTTACCAGCAATGCGGCTGTCTAACAGGATGGAAATAATGATTAAATAATTGATGTAATACCATGAAGCATTAATTATGATAAATCCTAATGATGTAATTCTGTCAATTTAAGTGATACAATAGGGTGAAAATTGTGCATAAAATATCCCACTCAAAATGCCAAAGAATTTGCTTATTTTTGCACACATATTGCGTTATACCCTTTGCGTGACCATCACGCAATCATTGCGCAATAATTATTGCGTGAAAAGCGTCCACTCTCATCACGGAACTATGACGAGATGATTGCGCATTAAAAATCGCGTAGAATTGCGTTCATTTGCCCGTCGGGTAGGCGCTGCACTGAATGGGATCACATGCACTGGTAGTAGGGTCATCTGTAGCACTTCATAAGAGCCTATTAGGAAGGTTCTATGATGATTTTGAAAATCTGACCCTTTTGAGCTGAAAATTGTCAGCCATCTTGGATTTGAAGGTCAAAGCAAGGTCAAATCATCAAACTGATATCAGATATGAATTTCTCAACCCCCAAAACCCTAATAACCATATACTGGACTGCATGGTAGGCCAAACCATTGAAATATTAATTCTCATAATGGTTGATGGCGGCCATTTTGGATTTGGGGCTCTCACGGGTTTTCCCCGCACTTTCGCGAGGGTCGCCCCCGCTCAATTTTTTATTTACCCTTTATAGATGTCAAATCCACTGAGAAACCAACCTCTACTCTCAACGGTCACAGAAGTGCTCCAGATGACCCTACTATGGTGCATTCGGGAACTTCTTTCATCACAAAGCACCACAATAATTATAATTTTATTTGTGCTAAATAATATCTAAATGTGGAAGTGAACACAGTCAGCATCACAACCAAATTGTGTATTGAGAAGGCAAAAAGAAATTGATAGAATTTATAACAAAAAAATAAAAAAATATTTGCGATATCCTTTGCTACCTTCATGCCAGTATTGGGTATCGCAGATAACAAGATTATTCTGCTTCAGAGAGATCCACAAATGTGTTCCGTTTTAGGAAAATGAGTCACAAGTTGCAAAATATGGATTTTGAGATATCATTATATTTGAAAAGATGAGACCAAGCCGATTCCAATGATAGTAAACAGTCTAATACTCTAATAAGTATTTCCAGATTTTAAGTTTGATATTTTTATTTTTGAAAAGAAAAGTTTGCAATATTTCTGGCGGGCAATAACCAGTAAAGTAACTAAATATACACTATATGGCGACCTTAGAAATGCATAGATATATTTCATCTGAGGACCTTTAAAACGAAAGGATATGTTAAATACATTGTCCTGAATGTTGATACATCGACTGATTTAACTATAGGTGATAAACTCTCCAAAAATCAGAACATTCCAATAAAGTGATCTTATATAATAAACACTATTTTAATATCATTTTTGCGACTTATGAATCATTTTCCTGAAACACATCACATATTGGTAAGCTGAGTCTAATGGGTTCCAATCAATAGTGGGTCTATATTTTTGTAAAAAAAAAAATGATAGTAATCATGATAAGTATTTTATTTACAAGAATCATAATGAGAAGTTGGAGAGGTTCTTTTGATTGATTGATTGATTGATACACTTTTTATTAAGTCGGGGGGGGGGGGGAGGCGGCAATTCTCCTTAATATAAGGGTCAGATTTTCAGAAAATGTATAATTCACCTTCACTAATCCTCTCAAATAACCCACATTTAAGACAAAAATGAGCTACGAAATGCAGTTTAACATAACAGAACTGATACTTTAAATCAATGTGATACCAAATATACTCAGATATACCCGGTATTCTTCATTTTTCAGCCTAATTTAGGAGAATTTCCTAAATGTGTAGAGCTGCCAATTGTACATTTTCTGAAAATCTGACCCATATATAGGCGGTTTGCAAGCTCCCCGTCACAGATCTTACATTTGTGCGCAAGCAAACAATACCACCTTCATCACTGACTGAAGGTGGCTCACTGCTAAGGATTCATCATCGATTTTACACCATACAAGATGGTGTTATCTTACATTAGTTCTCTTTGTTCTCTACTCATACAAATTCCTTTTAATCTATAAAACTATCGTCTGTTTTCTTGGAGTGGTTGAAAAGGAGTAAATTGAAAAGTAGTGGGGGACACTCCATCTTGCACATGATACCAGTAATGTATAATATTTTATTTTACAAAATGGGAAATCACACAGATTTCTGAATTATATCATAATAATGAAAGTTTCTCATAAAAGTTTGGTAATGATTATTAATATTAACTAGTCCGGAGTCTTCATTCTTCTCACCACATTTTCTTCATCATATTCTATACTTAAATTGTTCTACTGATTAGTGTTATCAATAATAACATTGTGTAACAATAGTGTTAATTCTACATCTCTGTAACCCCACCGCTTAACTACAAGAAGTATCTCAGCACACAACAAATACCAAATCTATATGTGAGCTTGTATCTATTATAAAATATTTCCTGAATAAAAGATTACCATTTAGATGTGTGTTAACGAACACAACCCTTAGGATGCGGGTGAGGAATGCAGTCTTGGGTAACCACCAACACTAGGACCAGCTATAAAAGCCTCTCTACCCCTGGCTGGTGCCTCCTCACTCACCTCTACACCAAGGTTCCAGTACAGCACCTAAACATGAGGGAAATAGTGCACATCCAGGCCGGGCAGTGTGGTAACCAGATCGGTGCCAAGTTCTGGGAGGTCATCTCTGATGAACATGGTATTGACCCCACAGGTACCTACCATGGAGACTCTGACCTACAGCTGGAGAGGGTCAATGTCTACTACAATGAGGCCACTGGTAAGTCAAACAGAGCTTTTATCTGATTTTTTGTCTCCATCGAAATCAGTCAAAGTTACTGGCATTTTTCTTCTCTCAAATACTCAGATCACTTTATTGGAATGTTCTGACTTTTGGAGAGTTTATCACTTATAGATATAGTGATCGATGTGTCAAATTTCAGGACAATGAATGTAATAGATCCTTTCATTTTAAAAGTCCTTATATGGACTATATTTAGTTACTTTACTTTTACTCCCCCCACCCCCACCCCCCGAAATATTGCAAACCGATTTTCAAAAATAAAAATATCAAACTTAAAATCAGGAAATACTTATTAGATTATAAGACTGTTTACTACCATTGGAATCGGCTTGATCTCATTTTTTCAAATATAATGAAATCTCAAAATCTATAACACTCCCTCCATAATCATAATGTCTAGAAACTGTATAGAATAAGTGTTAAAGAGTCTATCCAAGTACGTGACAAGTAGGGTGATATATCTACCACTGAAAATCTAAAAGTCATTTGTCAAAAATTTTGGATTTTTGCTATGTGTAGAGCTTCATAAACGTCCACATTTATATTTTGGTGACCCGCCAAAATCTTTTTTTCTGGGGTGGCTTAAACTATCCTCGCTCTCACTGGTCGCCAGTTTATCTCAGCTGATTCGACGTCAAACTCTTTTTTATAAACATATTGCCTCTGAATTTTGTAATATGTGATGTGTTTCAGGAAAGTCAGGAAAGTCGCAAAATTGATATGTTTAAAGTGTCTTTTTTACAAGATCACATTATGGAAATGTTCTAATTTTAGGAGGGTTTATCACTTATAGCTGTATCACTCGATGTATCAAATTTCAGGACAATCTATGTAATATATCCTTTCGTTTTAAAGGTCCTCATATGGACTACATTTAGTTACTTTACTAGTTTATTGACCCCAAGAAATATTGCAAACTTATTCAAAAACGAAAATATCAAACTTAAAATCTATAAATACTTATACTTAAATACTATCATTGGAATCAGTTTGATCTTATCTTTTCAAATATGGTGATATCTCGAAATCCAGTTTTTGCGACTTGTGACTCATTTTCCTGAAATGGATCACATATATTCACATCTCAACCGTAAGTCTCTGTACATGAAAAGGCTGAAAAGGCGAAAAACCTAAGTCTAAATAAAATCTTTAAAAAAAATATTAAAAAGACATTTACGAAATCGATATAATTACTTCCTCTGCATTCATTCTCAAGTAAAGTTAAACAAAAATCGATCTGATTTGCAACCAAGGAAAGAAGATATTGATTCTACTGGAATGAACTTCCCACAAGTCAATATCTTGTCACTTAATTATTCTCATAAAAGAGGCAAATCTACACCATGCACTCAAATTACCTCATCGATGTTTGTCTCTCCTGGTAATTGCAGCACTTACCTAATGCCAACACAAGCCAGTTAACTTGACTTGAGTCAGATCGTCAGAAACTGTACAATTGGCAGCTTTACATTTAGTAAAAGTTCACTAAATTAGGCTAAAACATGATGAATACCGGGTATATCTGAGTATATTTGATATGTTGGTATCTGTTTTGCTATGTTAAACTGCATTTTAAAGCTCGTTTTTGTCTTAAATGTGGGTTGTTTTAGAGGATTGGTGAAGGTGAATTGTGCATTTTCTGAAGATCTGACCCAGCTGTCATTAGTTATTTATAGATTAAGTCAAACATACCCTTCTCTATGTCTATTTCCCATTTGATTTATTGAACGAATCTTATCAACAGAAACATGCCAACATCTGCAGTACTGTAGCAAGTGTCTAAGCGTAGGAATTTGTATTTAAATATTTTTATTTAGCCACAACATTATATGTGATGTGTTCCAGGAAAATGAGTCACAAGTCGCAAAATCCATATATTTCAAAGTGTTTTTATCACCAGATCTCTTTATCTCGTTGTGAAGGCCTTTGTACGGAGTATATTTATTTATTTTATTTTTATATTACCCAGCCTGAAACATTGCAAACCTTTTTTAAAAAAATAAAAATATCAAACTTAAAATATAGAAACACTCATTCGGTGTCCTAGTGTTTGGAATCATTGGAATCGGCTTGATAGCCTCTGTTCAAATATGATAATATCTCAAAATCCATATATATAAATATTAAGATAAGATAAGATATTCATTCTGATAAGAGCTTTAACATAAATAGATATTTATTACAAATCTAACTTTACAGTGTCAGAATTCAAAGATTGTACAAAACTGAAGTACCACCCTATCAACAAGTGTTGAAGACAATAAATCCATCTAATAATAGAGAATATATTTTTATTCTTTCAGGTGGAAAGTATGTGCCACGTGCTGTCCTTGTTGACTTGGAGCCAGGCACCATGGACTCTGTCCGATCTGGTCCATTTGGTCAGATCTTCCGTCCAGACAACTTTGTCTTTGGTCAGTCCGGTGCTGGCAATAACTGGGCCAAGGGCCACTACACAGAGGGAGCTGAGCTGGTAGATTCAGTGCTTGATGTTGTACGTAAGGAGGCTGAGAGTTGTGACTGCATCCAGGGCTTCCAGCTTACACACTCACTAGGTGGAGGCACTGGCTCTGGTATGGGGACCCTCCTCATCTCCAAGATCCGGGAGGAGTACCCAGACAGAATCATGAACACCTTCTCTGTTGTTCCATCCCCCAAGGCAAGTTAAAAATTTACATCTGGTAAATATTTATGGCAGTAATGTTTTGAGGATTATTATGCCAATATATTTGGACTTTTTCTTTCACAATTCACTCATGATTATAGTATCAGATAATTCTGAAGAAAGTTAGAGAAATAAACTTAGAAAATTTTCTCATTTTGCAGGTATCTGACACGGTTGTTGAGCCCTACAACGCCACCCTTTCTGTCCATCAACTGGTTGAGAACACAGATGAGACCTACTGCATTGATAATGAGGCTCTCTATGACATCTGCTTCCGTACCCTCAAGCTCACCACTCCAACATATGGTGACTTGAACCATCTTGTCTCTGCCACCATGTCTGGTGTCACCACCTGCCTTCGTTTCCCAGGTCAGCTCAATGCTGATCTCAGGAAATTGGCCGTCAACATGGTGCCTTTCCCACGTCTCCACTTCTTCATGCCTGGCTTTGCCCCACTCACATCCCGTGGTAGCCAGCAGTACCGTGCCCTCACTGTCCCAGAGCTCACCCAGCAAATGTTTGATGCCAAGAACATGATGGCTGCGTGTGACCCACGCCATGGCCGTTACCTCACCGTTGCTGCCATGTTCCGTGGCCGCATGTCCATGAAGGAGGTCGATGAGCAGATGCTCAATGTACAGAACAAGAACAGCAGCTACTTCGTTGAATGGATCCCCAACAATGTCAAGACCGCTGTCTGTGACATCCCACCACGTGGTCTCAAGATGTCTGCCACCTTTGTTGGTAACAGCACTGCCATCCAGGAGCTCTTCAAGCGTATCTCTGAGCAGTTCACTGCTATGTTCAGACGCAAGGCTTTCCTCCATTGGTACACTGGTGAGGGAATGGATGAGATGGAGTTCACAGAGGCTGAGAGCAACATGAATGATTTGGTCTCTGAGTACCAGCAGTACCAGGATGCCACCGCTGAGGAGGAGGGAGAGTATGATGAGGAGGAGGGAGAGGACGAGGCTTAAGATCCTTAATCCAATCTACAATAAACTTTTTAAAGAATTTGATAACTGTTGTTGCAATGAGACATTAAAATAACTCCATCCACCGCCAGTGATCAGTCTGTAAGAGAAATTGTCTTGAAAAGGCACAGAAATTTAGGAAACAAAGGACAGTTTTTAATCATTACACATGTCTCAATTACAAGGCCACCTGTGCTTCTAGTCATAGTAACATCATGTAAATATTTTTACAAAAACAAGAACAAAACATTATTTAATCAAGGACATCCTAATTGACATATGCCTTTAATGAGAGGTTCAGGATGTCTACCCGCTGAGTTTCTTCTATGTATAATTATTGGTATTAAGTATTCCTTCATTCTTAGATCAAAGTTTTGAAAGCAATGATCTTGTCTGAGTCTTGTAATTTCATGTAGTGAACATGCAACAGTAGAGCTGCTAAGGTTTTCTCATATGAATGTCCTTCCAAGGACAAATAAATTATGGAACAAAGTCTTTATTGTATGTTGTCACTATCCTATAGCAATAGTCATGCAGATGGTGTCTATACATGATCAGCTGTGCCAAAATGCAATTTGACTTGGGCAATTTGAATTGGGACTACTCGATTTCACCCCGCGCCACCAATTCTATTTATCCCCATATCAATAGAAATGATTGATTTATTTGTCCTCAATACCTCAGCAATCTGAATGTCTGCTTTCTCTCTAATATCGTTTCCATTTTAGGTTCATTAAGGCTTTTGTTGACACAAGACCACAACTTTTTGTCAGCATATTCCAAATGCTAATTAATAACCTAAATAATAATATCCCAAAATTTCCCCATACAATTCATTGCAGTTTTTGAGAAATTGGGCAGTGGTTCTGACAGTGCAAACCTATGGAATCAATATCCTGGCTTCACTTTTAATAGCCATGGGGCAGAATATCATTTATTTGGGAAGTTTGCATTGTGGGTCATACCAATGTTTTTTGATTGATTCCATAATTATTTCCAGAATGATATGATTTTGAATCTGCCTATTTCCACTTTGTAACCATTGAGGTATTTTAATTATCAACATTTAGAATTAAAAACTAAAAAATAAATAAATTAAACAATGATAACGTTATTTACTAGATTTTGTTTTTGTTTTTTCAAATTCATTTTATTACCACAACAGCACATAAAAGGTGAACAACAATATTACATGGAGGTAAATGTTTTAAATATGAACAGATTAAATATATGATCTCAGAACAACCTGCACTCAAAATATACAAAGCAATGGTGCTCCTGATACTAGACTACAACTCCACTATTTAACACTTTGCTACACAAAACAACATGGCCAAACAGGAACACACATAATCAAGTTCAATCAGAATCATTACCCCCAGCACAAAACATGATCCAGCCTCACACGAACTAATTACTCTAGGACTGGAGACACTCAAAGACTGAAGAGACAGGCACTTTCTATGCCTCAGTTTTTCATATACTAGAACATGTAATTTAACTTGAAACCTTGGCCACTAGGTCACCTGGAATTGTTCTTAAACATTTATTACACCCCTGTGCTGTTGCTTCCTATACCTTCAGCATTGTATGTCACACTTGGTCAAAGTGGTGCATAACATGTGAGTTATGTCACCCTGGGGACATACAACAAGTAGGTCCGCCCAAAACGTAAATTACTTCTTTTATTTTTAATTATTTATATTTTTTATTTATTAATAGGGTGTAATAAATATGGAACAAAGCTCGGGTGAAGTCTTTACATTTGTTAGTGACCTCGGGAGCACAGAAGATCTCGGGCTAAAGCCCTCTAACTTCCCGCGCTCCGTCGGTCAATAACAAGTGTACAGACTTCCCCCTTGCTAGGTTCCATCTATGTATGTCATCTCAAATTGTATGGTAAATCCTATCTATATAGATTGTGGCAGATTGCCTGAATTCACTTTTGGGCAAAGTGTTTGTCTGAATTTTTCTGTTAAATGTGAAAATAAAATTCTTCAAAAAAAAAAAATGTATAAACGATCAAGAGTCCAACCTGCCCAACCAGAAAAAAAGACCAGACTGATATGATCATAAGATAGATACAAACTCCCACTCCCTCTACTGAAAACAGAAACACTAAAGAATGCCCCAGGCTACCCCAGGCCAAAAACTGGAACAAAACTCATGATAAATGTCCTTCCTAGGATCCTATTGCAACATTAGCAATGTGATTGATGTTTTGGGGGGGTTTTTTTGTATTGAATTTTTACCCAGGTTAACATTTGGAGGGTCCTGTGTGTCGTCAGTACCTCAGCCATTGCTAGGCCAGTGTCAGTGTGTCCTATACTATTATTGTTATTGAATACAGACTTTTTGTTTAATTACTTTTTGTTTAATTACTATTAGCTTTAAGCTCTATTCTTACAAAAGCTCTATTTTTCCACTGGATCTGTGACCTCTACCAGTAGAAAAGCTCTATTTCCCTCAACAACAAAATGTTTTCTCAGATTATACAGGAGGATTGGTCTACACAGTGTGTCCAGCCTCAACAGTTGAAGCATCATGTGAATATCATAGGCTAAACAATTGCGTTGGAACATGAGTATATGATGTCTGTATTCAGCCACCTCTGAGACCGACTGGGAATATATGGCAATGATAAGGTTGAGAAACATGATGGGCACAAATGAGATATAGATCATATGAACACACATGAGGAAAGGATCTAAGTCATCACCTAAAATAGCTGTATTTATCATTAATTTCTGCACAGCATAAAAACTTTGGAACATACTTTTAAAGCTAGAGTCACTTTCAACGAGCCCATATTTTGTTAGTGATGTATAAAAGACACTAGCAAAAGCCATTTGTATAAAGAACATAGCGGTTATGAACCCTGCCGTGTTGGAAAGTATCTGTTTGAATGCAATGACAATGTAACCTAAAGATGTTATTTGCATAAGGTAAAAGCAAGTAAATATCAGATAAAGTTGAATGCAGAAATAATAAATGTGGATCAAGTTTGCAAAAAGCTCCACTCGATAGTGATGAGCAGCTAGCAGTAAAAATGACATCAATAAACTTATAACTTCAAATGCTATACTAATATTGTAAAAGAAAGTTGGTTTCAAAATGGGATGCATTGTTTTAAATATAGAATTTTTGACCTTACATAAGTTGTACATTGACCATTGAGCAAACATTCCAAATGCAAAATATAGAATGTTCTTGAACATAGATATAATAATAAAGGTGAGGTGCACGTTTCTGGAGAACTCAAGACATATATTGAAACTGTGGGATATAGCTTCTGTGTCATTGTGAGATGTGTTGACATGGCTAGCATACAGGTCAGGGTAGAATGCTTCTACAGTGTGACATGAATGGCTTATAGCTATTATTGGTATGCAAAACAAACAAAACAGCACAAAACTCAATATAATCGACCAATAACATTTGTGAAATCGTTTCCTGAACCAGATTTGTATCAGAGGCGAAGAAATGAAATCATGCTTGTCCTTGGATTTAAACATAGCAACTTCACTAAGCATGAGGAAATTCAGCGGTGACTTCATTTGCCTTTTCCCATCTGGATGCTCATAATCGGTGACGTCATACATTACATAGCGTACCCAGTTGTGGTTGATGACCTTGTGCAAATACACATCTCTTGTGTTCATTATAGCCATGAAAAACTTGTGCAGTCGCAGCTTGCATGACAGTTCTAGAAGGTTCAGCCCATCACCATCATCTTGAAGAACCATGGCTTTGAAATCCTTCCTGGGAATGGTGGATTGAAGCATGTGATAGAAGTTGATATATTGCCGAGTGCGGGTTGGGTTGAAGCATGCACAGTATAACAGATAGGCAATGATGTTGCTGCTGTGGTCCGGTACTGAATACCCTACACCCTCATCAAGTAACACTTGCATCACTTCCCATGAGGCTGAAGCTAGTGTTAGTGCCACAGTGCTGCGGGGCAAATAAGACAGTTTGGGTGAATCCATGACTAAATATTTGCTCTGTGTTTCATACAGGTTGAATGTACCGCTCAGTAAGTACATCCTCTGCTCATCTGCTGCACCATTGAGAATCTCCTTCACCTTTTCTGCTGAGTCATTCTCAACCAGTTCAATCCATTTATCAGGCAGTTTTGGTGCAATGGCATCAGCTCCTTTAGATGAGTTTTTCACTTCCAAACTGGGGGGAAGAACAGTCACCTGGGGAACCACCTTCACATGCATGATGTTGGATATTTTCCAGCAATGCTCCTACAGTAGATGATGATGAGGGTTGGGCAGTCAGGCAGATGGTCCCACAGGGCACACAATGAACACAATGAACATTTAGACCCTGAGCCTATTTATATGTATGTGGTTGGTGTGTATAAAGAGAAAGTTGTGTGTTGTGCATATATTACTGCTTCATGAACAGTCAGCTCAGAATCAAATGTAAAGTTCACCTCCAACATCCTCTCATTTGTGATCCGTTTTAGGAAAATGAGTCACAAGTTGCAAAATATGGATTTTGAGATATCACCATATTTGAAAAGTGGCGATCCAGCTGACTCCAATGATAGTAAACACTAATATTTCTATATAAGTTTGATATTTTTATTTTTGAAAAAAAGGTTTGCAATGTTTCTGGGTGGGTGATTACCAATAAAGTAACTTAATATACTTCATACGAAGGCCTTCAAAATGCATAGATATATTTTAATACAATGTTCCATATGTGTTACATGCATTCATATGACTATAAGTGCTAAACACTCTAGAAATCAGAACATTTCAATAAGGAAATCTTGTGGCGAAGACACTTTGAAAAATATCAATTTTACGACTTGTGACCAATTTTCCTGAAACGCACCACATATAACCCCAATAAAGACAGGGGTTGTAAATAAAGGTTGATAGGTTTTAATCAATGCAATACCAACATGCCAATGAAGATGAAGGTGTAACAGTGAGGCCAAATGGAATTCATTGATTACACATCAGTTGAACCTGAGAGGATAATGGGGAACCTACAGCAAGTGTTTGTTCAGGCATTTAGTCACTCCCCATATATGTGATGTGTTTCAAGAAATGAGTCATAATTCGCAAAAAATGGATTTTGAGATACCATTATATTTGAAAAGTTGAGATCAAGCCGATTCCAATGATAGTAAACAGTCTAATAATCTAATAATATTTCTAGATTTTAAGTTTGATATTTTCGTTCCTGAAAAAAAAGTTTCCAATATTTCTGGGGGTCACTAAACAGTAAAGTAACTAAATGTAGTCAATATGAAGACCTTTAAAACGAAGGGATATATTACATGGATTGTCTTGAAACTTGATACATAGATTGATATAACTATGAGTAATAAACCCTCCAAGAATTAGAACATTCCAATAATGTGATCTTGTAAAAAAAACACTTTGAAAAATATCAATTTTGCGACTTATGACTCATTTTCCTGGAACACATCACATATAAGATCTGTACACAGCACAGGGGCAAACATGTCAAGATGTCAGGGATCATCACTAATGGCTCACAGCTGTTATGACAACTGAATTACAGGCATGCACAATGTACATTGAGATTATTAATCAATAGAGGTCATTTACATACCTATGGGATCACGGGCAATAGTTCAAAAAAGTGAGTTATGTATGGTAGTCATGGCAAGCAATACATTTTCACTAAATTTACGGCCGAAATTCAACTTTATGACCCAAAATTGTTTTCTATTCATATCATTAAAAGAATATGATAAAACAGTTAACTTACATGTTGGTTTCACTCACTTAGAATATGGGCAACTCATGCAATATTCACACTCATTCAACCAACTCATTAGTTGACCTGTATTTATTCAGTTACATCTTATTTTGTAGCTCAGATATATCTTTTTTTAAACGAAGATTCCCTCAAGATTTTATTATAGCAGAACATACCTACCAAATGCAGAAATGAATAGCGACATTGATACTTAGACATGATTGCTTTAGACATTAAATAGAGAGAATGAAACAAGGTGCTAGTTATTGAATATTTATCATTTGCCCCTACCATAGACAAATATTGATATAAAAACCTTTGTTTTTGGTTTCTAATTGTCATATATTATCTAAAAGCTAAAAGATAACCCAATTAGAATTTTTATTGTACATATACGATGAACTATTTTTAATGGACCCCGCTTATTGCACCTCTTAAATGGTTTGCACATATCATAATGGGGGCCAACCTTTCCGCGCCAAGACCGAACCGCACACAGACCCTACCGCGACCAACCCCTTCCGCGAACAAGCGTTGCGCGCTTGCCTGCCACTAGCACAAGGCACCCGGGCCTTCCCGTCACCTCTAGACTGAGGCAGGGTCTCTTACCTCCCGCCCACAGGCATCCTGAAACAAGGTGCATACAGGAAACATTTAAATGAGCTCATGCACCGATATTTTTGAAGTTAGTTAGACATTTGCAATAGTCTTAATATGGGTAGACACAAGCTATAGGATCAACATGATGTTAGGCATGAACCATTTTATAAGCATTATAAGTACATTTATATCAATTTTTATTCTAGGTTTAAAAATGCATTCTCAGCTTTGCATGCGCAAATCTGCGCATCTTTCCTCTTGCAACATACACCAAGTATATGATTAACCCAAACATCAGTGGTGGTACCGGGGGTGGGGGGCCTGGGGGCACTGCCCCCTAAACCCCCCAAAAGGGTCTCTGTGTCCCCCCTAACCCATAGGGCAGGGGGCCGCATAATCATGCAGCTATGTGCCCTGTCGTATGGGACCCAGTATATGTTACCGTTTTAATATTATGATATCATGATTGTAGAAATTATTATTGTTTTAAGATTAAAGAGCAGCATGTAAAACGGTAAAGGACCCCCTAAAACACCCAAAACCAGTAGAGTGAGTTAATTTCCTTGTTCATTTTTGGACATGTTTGTTCATTTGGGGTTTATAGGACCACTACATTTTTGTGTTTTAGTGGAGAAAGACAATATTTTAGATGCATGGTTGTCATTTTTAAACTAACAGGCCTACATATCTTGCTTTATTTAAAGATGATTGTTTTGAGAGAATACAAACATAATATGTGCATCAGAAATTGATTTGTAATCTTATAATATTTTATAATGTATCAATTATTCTGCAATTGCATACATGTATACCAAACAAAGCAATTTTGGTGGAAGATTGCAACCTTTAGTGTGTCCCCCTAGACCTAGCTTCTGGTACCGCCCCTGAACTTGTCTTTGAATATCTAAGAATTCCAAACACATTAAAAGCATGTAAATAAAAAAAAGAAGTGGTGCATTATTCAATCGGCGCGCACCGAATGGACGTCCATTGGATCGTCTCTCAACCAGAGATTTCACAGGGATTTCCCTCTTATTAGCAAACGTCATATATTGAAAATGAGCGTGCACAATATGTAAAGGAGTCTAGTTGAAAAAAAATATTAGGTAATGCTTTCATTCATATAATCGCCGACCATGCACATGACCACAATTTTTCTGATTTTAGATTGACAATTTTTTATTCAAGTATTTACATTACATTACATAATGACATTATTTTCAGTCAGCCCTGATCCTTGAGACAATTAGAATTTAATCAGAATCATAGCAAGAACCCCGCCCTGCCTGTACCCCGCAGTTACCATTAATTTAGAAGGCCTTTTTACTGTACTCGACTGAGGCTTAGGGTTATATATAGAATAAAATATAAAGTAAAATATAAAATTAGGTGAGAGAAAACACGAATATCAAATGGACCTACGACTATCAAGTGTTTAAATATGCTGACATTTTCAAGCATCTGCTTTGCTTTCTCTGTAATAATTATAGGTAGGTTTGATTATTAAAATAATATCATGAGTAATACATTTGTACCCTGATCCACCAATAATATACTTTATTGGTGGTCATATTTTGAAAATAATAATTTGTGAGTAGTTGCATTAGATATACTTTCATAGTGCTTACCTAAATCACAAAATTGAGAATCGTTATAAGTATGTGATTCAGTAATAGAATCGACTAATATGTACTGTATTAGTCAGTTGAAGAACATTATTTTACATATTGATGGGTGAGAAAATGCATCGGATTTACTTCCAAAATGCTTCACAGAGTAATGAACGGCGCTATGTGTAGAAAGACAGAGATAGGAAAACAGAGACTTTTTATGTATATAATATATGTGTTATGTATACTGTATATTATGTATATTATATGTTAGTTATATATGGTATGCGGTGTATACATGTATGTATGGATGTTATGTACATATTGTATGTATATGGTGAATGTATATATCATTTATGCATATCTTTACGTGTATCCTTATGTATATATGGTATGTACACAGGTATGTATGTATGTACATGTATGTTATATAAGCATAAAAGATTGCAGAATGCCGAGTTTTCCGAATTTTCGGCCGAATTATGGCCGAATTGATCCAATTCGGATGACCGAAGTTTGGTATGTGGGTGAATGGTCTTCCATAGTATATCTACGCTAGTTGGTCAAATGATTATAATATCTCTCTCCTCCCACTCCCGCCCCGCCTAACACTCTCCTTTTCTCCATCTTTCTCCTCTCTCCCTCTCCCTCTCTCTGTGTCATTTACCAACCCGCATGTCCCCCGTCCTCCACCCCCTCTCCCTCCCCCATAGCAGTAGTCTTGATTGTTTTGATTGCATGGAAGTAGTGTGTAATTCAATTGTGATTGCTAGCTGATTGCCCATCTAGTATTCAACACCATGGATATTATATTGACAGACGTATACAAGACAATTAGAGATTATTTATGTACACGTTCATATTCCAGTTTATTTATGTATTTCCTCTGTAACTTCTTTGTATGGACCTTATAAAAAGAGCTATATTATTCTGACATTGTGAGATATGATTTTAAGCTTAAATTCGTTCAAGCATCTGTTAATTCCTGCTTTAAGATACAACATCAACACATCTGTCTTTCTGAAATATTAAACTGTAAAGACCAGTAGAGGGTATTGAATTCAGTTGCCCCTAGCAACGGCGCTTTTTAAAGCATGTGGGGGACTTGAAACATACAGGTACATTTGGGGAAAATGAAGATGAACATAACTGGATACACAGGCTACAAACATACCAAACCCATGGGATGAATGTAAAAGACTTAAAAGAATTCAAATGAGCCTACACCTCCAAACAAATGCGACATCCACAATTTGTTCATCCCAAATGAGGCACTGGTAAAGCAATAGCAAGGGAGGAGAATTAAAACAAATACTTCTTAGATGTTCTTCATGTTTATCATCTTCATGTTAATCATCATCATCAATTCATTTGATCCCATCTTTTCAAATATGATGGGATCTCAAAATACATTTTTTGCGACTTGTGGCTCATTTTACTAAAACACATCGACAAAGTTCAGCCTTATTTTAAACTCATAAGTAATCTCCTGAACAAAGTATTTGGGTAAAATCACTGATTTCCCACTACCATAATTATGCCATATGCTGGCTGTACCATAAATCATTCATTACTTATTACTTTACTTAAATAGTTCCAACCAAAAATTTAAAACAAATAATCGCCCTCTAAGAAATCATAATTATGACAATACACATATCACTCCTGCCCCTGACTTCTGTAACCAGGCAAAGAAGGAATATTTCATTGAATAAAATGTATTTCAATCCTTTTTACAAACATCATGACAGATATATTTACTCTTATATTTCACTAGATATATAATGTATATATATTCATGGTAGGGACACCTGATTCTGTTTGTTGTGTCGTTGCCAAGGAGGTTACCACGCCAAGGCATTCCACAGCCGGACGCTGTCAAGTTCGGACTAGAAAATGTTTCCAACATCATGACAGATATATACACTTGAAGTAGACTCTGACACATTCATTCAGTGTGTCATTCAGTATTCAGCCAAAGTAAAGACATAACTCTGGGCCCGCCATCATTCTATATATAGTACATGACAAAATTGGTGCTGTGTTTCAGGAAAATAAGTGATGAGTCACGAAAATTGGATTTTGAGATATCATCATGATATTATTTGAAAACATAAGATCAAGCTGATTCAAATGAGAGTAAACAGTTGGACACAGATAACATGTATTTCTAAATTTTAAGTTTGATTTTTGAAAAAGAAGTGGAATATTTCTTGGTGGTACATTTACTAGTAAAGTAGCCAAATAACTCTATTATTTAAACACTGTTAAACCCTGCAAAAATCAGAACGTTTCAATAAAGAGATCTTCTGAAAAAAAAACACTTTGAAAAATATCATTTTTGCGTCATTTATCTGAAACACATTAATGTTGTTTATGCCAGATGTGGTGATGAGGCCAGTGAAGGCACAGGCAGATGGTGGTGCTGGTGACGGTGAGGCGGAATAACCACAGGAGGATTTAGCAGCTAATATGGCCACCTTGTTTCCAAGGTTACGAGATATGACTCTCAGTTCGTGCAAAAATCAGAACGCAGAAGAAACATGATAAATCAGCAGTATGTCTAATTTGGAAATCATTAGTATGACTGAAGACCGTGCCCACCTAATATGAAAAAATTTGCAATCTTTCCACAACCAACATCTTTCATAGTAAAGTCTGCCATTAATTTTTAAAAAATGATGGCCCAACATTCTGTTTGATTATAAATTGATTGAGTATATTGCCTGGGGTTGTGTATAATTATATTATCAAATTAAGACTAATCATGCATTAATCAAACATAATTTAACTTAGGATTATCTGGGTTTGGTTTAGTTCTTGTTGCTTAATTATCATATTCAATAAATCATGTTATGGTATTATTACTCTTTTTATTGATCGGCGAAATTTTCCTTTAGCAGAGAATTCTTTAGGCTTTTGCTGGCATTATAGTTCATAACATGTCTCCGGAGATAGATATAAAGGTATTGTTTAGATTAAGTTAGTTTATATGAGTTTATCAAGCTATAATTATGTGTTGAGCCTCAATGGCTTAGGCCTTGTTTAAAATAGTATTGCGAAATATATGAAGATAAAAATGTGATTTGAGTAATAAGAAATTGATAGCTAGACCACCCATTATTAAAACCTCTTAAAGGTTTTGTGTTTTTGTTAGTTTTTTCTTTTAAATGTTTGGCCATTATCTTGTTCTATATTATCAGGATATAGTTCTCTATTTACAATAAGGTGTATAATTAATATTATATTCATCAGCAGTCACCAATATCTACTGGACATTGAAATAATCAATGGTTAAATATGAAGGGAGATGGAGAGATTGATATTGATATACAGCAAAAATTGATTTGATGATTAATGGGACAATGCTTGAAAATTCTTTTTCCAACTTTATCTGTTGAGGATCTCATTGAGGAGTAATTTGTGGGCGGATAAATTTCTTCCCTCTCTCTCCTCCCTACAACCCCCCCTCGATCCCAGCCTCTCTCTCTCTCTCTCTCTCTCTCTCTCTCCCTCTTTCTTCCTCAATTTCCTGCTCTTCCCTCTTTCTCTCAGAGGTCAGACAGAGAGAGGAAAGGTAGGGGGCGGGGGGGGGGGGAGGGGGTTGATTAGGATGGCAGCGGATTTCTGTCTCTCCTACTCTCCTATTTCTTACATTGATGGAACTCAATCATCTATTAGACAATAAAACAAGAGCTCTATCTTGTTTTGTGTTTTTTTTGATAGGTGAAGAAAAAAGCTAATTTCACACATGGATAAATAGTGTGACCTTTGCTCTGCAAAAAAGTGGGGTTATATGGTATGGCAAACGTCATTTTTGTGAAATACTGATTGAATTTTACATAGTGAGGCAGATTTGTGAAATAATTGTGCATTGTGTCATAAAAGCATGACGCTTAGAGGTAGGTTTATGGTCCCAGGATTAATTTCAGATTAATTGGAGATATGGCTCCATCTTGAATTATTATTATGACCATGGCAGCCATTTTAAAAATGATTTAGTTTTAAAAACTCAGCAACCCCAGAAAGCCTCTTGATTTATCATCTATAGGGTCCTTAAGTACCATTGCTGTGTGGTTTGAAGTTCCTGACATTCACCAATATGAAACATTCAAGATGGCCACCACTGAACCCCAACAAATAGGCATAGCTCTGCTTCTAATGGAGTTTGAATCATGTTCTATGTTTCTGAATATATGTTTACTTAGCCTGGGTACTCGATGAAGCTATTAAATTTTCTTTCTTTTTTTTAAAGCTTTTATTTATACTGGGTAGATCAAGTCCCAGGGAAATTAGGGCTTTTCAAATCATCCATTGGACAAATATTTCCTAGTGAGAATTACATTCTGGTATAAAATGTTTCAAGATCGCCGCACCACCAAGCACTGCAAATATGTACACTAGCACATCTCAGCTCCTAATGTGCTCAGAATACGTTCCAAATGTCTACATATATGTTTCTTGAGCCTATATATTCGATGGAGCCATTAAATAAGTCATTCCACCCATACTCTCCAGTGAAAATATTCTTCCAGTGTAAAATAATCAGTCTATAATATATACATATGAAATCCCAAATAGTTCACCATTTCTTCTCAAACCCAAAACTTGCATTACTACAAATACCTTAAATACAAATATTTTCCCTTCCTTGAACATTTTTGTTGTGCTTTGAAATTAGGTAAAATATTGTCATCCACTCATTTGATAATGTATTTACACGTATTCTGCCCAGGATGATGGTGTTCACGCTCACAAGCTTTGCATAGTCCCATAGCGTTAGATTTGTAGAGAAACAAGTCAAATCTTAAGTCAAATCGAAAAAAACCAGTGGAACACCAAGTGTGTAACAGCTTTGAATGAGTTCGAAATATCCAGGGCTTTACGCATTGGATGTTGCTAGGCTGCGGCCAGTCCCGGTTAGTCGATCATGTTCCATTTGTGATATATATATACATACAACCATATGCATCACATATGTAGTTTCACCAAATGCTTATAATTATATGAAGCAGCATTTCACAGACTGTTCCATTTTTCTATTTATAACTTGTCTGTGAGTACCTTACTTCCCAGATATGATTCACTTTTCATTAATTATTCTTGGTTTATAGATGATATTTGACCCATGGCAACTCTTTGTAGGCCTCAGTTTCAAAATGGATTGACAAGCCTTGTTCAAGTGCCACTCTCTCTTCAGCTGTTTTGTTGTTGTGCCACTCCTCTAGGCAATAGTAGGCCAGTGGATGATAGGAAACCTCAAATTTGTTAAAGAAGAGGTTTGGGGATCTTATTAAGTAAGGTAGCTCCCATATAGACCCAAGACATATCATTCTCTGTTTCTTTCCTCTGCATTTGTTCCATATTTTGTAGCGAACCATACCTGGAGATGATCCAGACCCTTGTTGCAAAGGACCTGGTAAAATAGAATGTGGAACTCCATTTTCAGTTATTTTATAGATGGAAAGAATGTTAGTTGGTCCATTTGTTTCCTACACAAACGTAATGTTTTTCAGGAAAATGAGTCACAAGTCTATGTTTGTCTATGTTAGTCACAAGTCTATGTTAGTCACAAGTCTATGTTAGTCACAAGTCTATGTTAGTCACAAGTCTATGTTAGTCACAAGTCTATGTTAGTCACAAGTCTATGTTAGTCACAAGTATATGTTAGTCACAAGTATATGTTAGTCACAAGTCTATGTTAGTCACAAGTCTATGTAAGTTGGTCTATTTGTTTCCTACACAAATGTAATGTGTTTCATGAAGATGAGTCACAAGTTGCAAAAAATGGATTTTGAGATATTATCATATTTGAATAGATGACCTCAAGCCAATTCTAATGGTAGTAAACATCAAGGACGTCCAAGTAGTGTTTCTATATCATAAGTTTGATATCTTTATTTTGGAAAAAAAAGTTATTCATAATTTTGGGTGGATAGTTACTAATAAAGTACCTAAATATACTCCATGAGATGACCTTCGAAATGCATAGATATATGTGATTCGTTTTAGGAAAATGAGTCATAAGTCGCAAAATATGGATTTTTATTTGCGATATCACCATATTTGAAATGAGAAGATCAGGCCGATTCCAATGATAATAAACACTAGGACACCTAAAAAGGATTTCTATATTTCAAGTTTGATATTTTTATTTCTGAAAAAAAAAGTTTGCAATGTTTCTAGAAAAGTAACTAAATATACTCCATACAAAGGTCTTCAAAACGCAAGGATATATTTAATAAAATGTCCTGAAATTTGTTACATGGATTATATGACTATGAGTGCTAGACCCTCTGAAAATCAGAACATTTCAAAAAAGAGATCTTGTGAAAAAACACTTTAAAAAATAGCATTAAGTACCCCAATAGTTAGAATATTCCAACAAAGATATCTGATGAATAAATCACTTTGAAAAATATCCATTTTGCGACTTATGACTCATTTTCCTGAAACACATCACAAATGGAAATAATCAGTTTAAATCATTAGAGAACTTTGTTGTAGATGGTGAAAAATAATATTACATCTTCCTAGACTTTCCAGTACTATAGACATTCATAGCAAACTAAATATTACTTCTCTTCAAACAAGAAGAGAAACCCATATTCTAGATTTAGCTTTCTTAAGGACGAGAGACATAGCAAATGTAGATAGGAGGAAAGTCCGACTGCGGGGACTTTCGGAGGGAAAGAAACTACTTTACCCTCATCCAAATAACGAGTTATTCAGAAAGTCATACCTATATTGTATTCCAACTCTATGGAACAGACTTGAACCAAAAATACAGATGACAAATGCGAGAAAGGATTTTAAAATGTATTTAAAGCACCAGTATCATCTGGCATTTGATCCATTCCTTAAGTCTGACGTAAAAATCTAATTCCTCTGAAATTTGAAATCCATTGCTTGGGAAAATTGTATTGGGGGGAAAATTCTGGGATTTGTAAAAGCCCAGTCAAAGTTAGGATCGATATACCGATGTTCAAGGGTGGGGGGTCCTTATTGACTTTTCAGTCAATCCTATTAGTATGAACGGTGTTACTTAGAATTAATCTGAGGACATAGTTGTGGATGTATGATGCCCTACCAATCTTTAAAGTAGGCATTTCTAATTTCTTGTACATGTAATTTTGTTAAATAACTTGACCTTATGCTCATGTTATACTGTTTAATGTTATATGTAAAAATAATGTTCCTGGTCTACGACGGAATCAATAAGAACTGGTAGTAATTTACAATTATATTCTACAAAAGTAGATAAGGATGTACATAAATCCAAATATAGAGCTTAGTGAGATGACGTGATCTCTATCAAACATGATGGACATAAAATAAAAAACAATATCGTCACAGATTAACAAGTCATCGCATCAGAAGTCAGCAAACACAACCGACGACAGTGAAAGAAATAAATAAATACGAACTATACAAAAGATGTTAACGAAAGGACTATGGACAAACATTTACTATACATTACAACCTTTAATTAATTTATTTTATTTTGGGCGGTCTGGAAGACCTCATGGTAGAGGATTATTAATGCCCATTTCCTGTTTTATTGTATTGAATATGTATGATGTGTAAAGTATTATATGTATGATCAAATAATTCGGAATAAAAATCTTTATATATATATATAAAGAGCAACCAATCATACAGATGCTTCCCAAAATCATATCAATAGTAAATTAGATAAATTAGCTAAATATAATGCTCAGGACGACCTCAGAAACTCATATAAATTTAGCACTTCTGTAACACATCACATTTTGTCATAAACAGTTCATAAATGGAAGTACAAGAAATGCAGGTTGTACAGCTTTAAGTCTTTCCTATATTTCCTTACTACTACCTTTAAAGCTGCATCCTCAGCTATTATTACAAAATGAGAAATGCAAGTGGATTATGCCAAGAGAAAACAATCGCCGGTGAGCAATAATAAGTGAAGTCATCGTACGAAAGGATTCAGGTTGGTTCTGATATATGACTATGTTGTTGGCGCCCCCTTACAGGTATAACGCACACTATATTTCTATGGCTTGGCTACTGCCATGCCGCCTAATGGTACCACAGTACTCCTAATACAAATGAAGTTGTTTTTAGAGGCCGACTCACCAGTAGCCATTTTTTCTACTTGGATTTACCTTCAAATTCTTCTATAAACCTATAACAGGAACAGCATATTGATAAATGCAGTCTTATAAGTCATAATAAGGGTACATTTGTAACATATTTGGTCGTAATATATGAGGTTACAGCTTTAAAAGCAAAGGGTGCTTGTCTATACATACCTGTGTATGCTGATGGCACCTTCAGCTGTGAACTGTAAAACAGGGTTGGGAAGAAGGTTTCCCCAGTGTGTTTCAATGGCTTCAACCATTGGATAAGATCTTTGGAGATTGGGTCATTTACAATGAAATTTGATAATTCATAACTAAACACAACATGGTTAGTACCTTTAGCCATTGTGTAATTATGTGGGACTGGAATAGGATATTTTATACAATTCCTTTTGCTCCAATTACAACATTTCCAGCGGTACTCCCATTTCCTGAAAAATAAAATAGACCATCATTCAATATTTTGATCATTGTGGAACTGGGGCAATATCCTCGCTCATTCAATCAACTCATTAGTTAACTTTTTAAATATGATATGCCTTTAATTAGCTAAAAGGGAGCTTGGTGTAGTCCAAGTGAAATTTTATGTCTGTATCATCTCTTCCTTCAAAGTGAAAGATAAGAAGACTTGTAAATGCTGTTTCCATTTACTTCTTATGGTGATATCTTTCCTGTCCTCAAAACTTATTCTGTTTAAGATTATAGCTCCAAAGGCAAGTACCTTAACCACCAATCTTCCAATGTTAATAGTATAAGGAAGGGAGAGTGAGGGAACAGGGAAGGGAGGGGGAATGGGGAAAATGGGAGGAGAGAGGGAACGGGGAGATGAGGAATGGATGTCTACCCCATGATAAACAGGGCCCAGCTAGTGATATATAAATTAAATTAAATGTTATTAATTAAATGTGGCTGGTTAATGAGAAATTAATTAACTAGTGGAAACATGGCTCTATAAATTATGAATCATAAGTTACCTGTGTACGCTTGCACCTACTTCAGATGCACCGTTATATGCGCGCAGTATTTCAACCAATTCCCAGTTTGTCTTCAGTGGAAACTCTTGACCGGTCAGATTTATGAAATATTTCCATTGTTTTGTAGTATTTTTCCCTTTGTCAAGTAACAGTTCTAAGCATACCAGCTCGGGCTGAAACACACTGTTTGTTCCCCAATGAACAGAAATACTTTTCTCAGGAATGAATACATTATCAAAGCATGAAGCTAGTGCATGCATTGCCTTCTTGATAGAAAGATCTGACTTCTTGTCTATATGTATGCAATAAAAGTTTTGTGGTCGGTAGATTGATCTGAGAAGATGCTCCACTTGTTCCGGGTCCTTATACATGAGAATGCTATACGCTAAGGGGAACTCCAGCTCTGACTTACTTATACCATCCACTATATATCCCTGCCTTTGTTTAAAACTTTGACATTCACTTGGTTGTGGCCATTGCAATGTAAACAATTGCTCTTTAATCCATGTCTGGTCAATTGTTGCCATTTCATGTTGGTACCTGCTGTCATTACTCATCAATCTTTTGCATGAAATTTTCTGTATTTTTTGTTGTTGATTTTTAATGCGGTAGTCTTTCATATAATTTGGATTAATACTATCTGATATCAATATCTGAATTGTCTCATTCAGTTTGTGAAGAATATGATGCCCACTGTGTGTGATAGTTATGTTTGGCTCCAGGTAAGATCTCAACACTTTGGAAGCAGGCTGATTGTTTGTTACAGCAGGCTGATTGTATGAAACAGGAGCTTCATCTCTTGCTTTAGTAATCATTTTTATGAAATCATTGAAGCCTTTTTCAATCTTTACTTTTGGGACCAAATTGACTTTTGACCTTGATGTTTGGTGTATATAGTATGATATCCCTAACATAATGACTAGAACCATAACAAGGCAATTCGTTCTAGTTATAGACCTTTTACCCATGTTTCTGCAAAGAAATATTTCTTTGTTTACTGTATTGGACTCCATGGCTATTTTACTTTGCCGTTCTATTATAACTTTTCCTTTTAATAAATATCTAAGCTTGTTGAGTGTGTGCAGCTTCCTCTGGTCATATCATAGCTTTATTGCTGCCGGGATTAAATCCTGAGGTTTCCGATGACTGCTATTGTGATGAAATGATGTGATTCTTGAAAGTCCTCCTCCTGTTTTCTTGTTAATGTTCTGGGGCCTTGCATTTGGATCCCCATTGGCTCCTGTAATTCAATGGTGAATGAGTCAGAAATGTCTCAAAATTTGGCAATACCCATGTGTACACATTAAAGAGTCCTCCCTGCTATAGTTTTAACGTCTAAAGCAACTATTTGTTAATAATCCAGTTTTCCAGCCAATCATCTGACTATTAATTTTTTGTAAGAGGTCAACATATTAATCTTACCAAAGTATCTTGTTAATGAACCTGATTCAATTCAAACTTAATTCAAACTTGATTCAAACTTCGATTCAAACTTGACTTGATTCATCCTCATAAGCACTCTGCCTACGGCATCGTGCTTATGCAAACAAATTTCGTCCAATAAATTTTTAATTATTGCCGGCTCATTCCATTCTCTCTATATCCCACGAACTAACAAGAAGAGGCAATCGCTTGATATTATTATTATTTTACTTTGGCTCGGTGGCAAAGTGATTTCATATTCATTTCAAACCAACTCAATGAGAAGGAGAAAAAATATTAAAAAAAAACAAAATGTCTGTCCGACCGACTGCAAGCAGCTCTTTCGAATGAGTGTTCATTTGGTGGGGAGCCTGGTTGCTAGGCAATGTCAAATGTTTGGTATCCAGTTCCGGTTCACAATGTCCGCAGATATAACAGTAAATAAAATATATACATTCCATATATTATACGGATTGTGTTTAAATGAAATGCTATACATGAGAATTTCAATTAAACATTGTACAAGAGCCTTCAGCTGAGGCCCCTCCTTCAGAAAAAACAGATCACATTAAAAAAAGGATCCGAAGATGAGAGATCAATTAAAGGATTGGATTAATTAAAAGCCCCATTTTATCATTTTGGGGACTGAGTGATTATTTCTAGATAATTTTATTATTATAACACTTAATTATTATTGTCAGTCCCTGAAGAAGGACCTATAATGTGGTCCGAAACGTTGGACATAGGCCTATATGCTGATGAAATAAAACAGAAAACCCAAATCATAGTCTCATCATTAACGACTCAATTCAGCCATAATGCAATCCCAAATTCCAATTGCAAACAGGGGCATTGAAATGCTTCAATGCTGATCCCACTGAGGCGGGGAAAAGTGTCTATGAGTCGTCAATAAACGATGGCAACGTGTTGCCGTTACAACGTCACTGGTGCAGTGGGTTAGGTCAACGTCGCACTGAACTAAAGATCGGGAATTTGTTCTAGCCTAAACAAACAACCCTTTCAACAGTAGATAACAGTATTAGGCTATATCAAGATTCTTTAGAAACATATGAGATGGTAAATTACACAATGAAAGAAAATAAAATCTCCCAGCTTACACCTCTCCCACTACGCATGCATTTGTGCGCAACATATAGCCAAAAAATATAACCATGGAATGCCAGCTTCGCCGAGCACGGGAGGAGCTTGTGACACACGATGCGCGCACAGTTTTGGTGACTTATAGGGATTATTTATTTCCGGTACGTTTTGCCGGCGACGGACGTCGTTGATTTTTCACACGTGTATGCACGTCCTCAAAGAAGTCGTTGCAGAACAACATCTACAGAGTCCCTCTTATCTAATGAACCTGAAAAGTTCCATAATTATTTCAAAATAATTAACGGCCATCATGTAGATTTTGACGAATGTACTCTAAGCTGCTCTAGCTGGATCATGAACTATGTGACGCCGAAACCCAGCAGCATGAATTGCGATCAGATTTCAAGTGCAATGGTGAGTCAGATTAGATATTTATAAGCTAATTTACAAAGAGAAACTATTCTAAAATGAAAACTACATTAAACGTGTCATGTTTTTCTAGCGCTTGATGGTCACATCTTTTTAATTTATTTCTACTTCAACCGGATTTCAACCCCAAATTTTGTTATTCTCAACATGAGCATACTTTCAGGCTTTTCTGCACAAGAAAAATGAACGATGTATTTGATCAATAGAAATAGAAGCACCTCACCGTATTACTGAAACATCAACAGAAAGTGAACTGAACAACCTCGCATTGTGGTAAGTTTAATGTGCTTAGGATAAATATTATTGGGAATTAGATAATTTTATTAGATAGATAAAATGATCATCAGCCTCTGCTCTCAGGCTATGCAAGTTACGGTGCATATGTCAATGACGGGGATCAGGCCTTATATTACGTGCTATCAGCACGGCACATTTTGTTCATTTCACCACTGATTATGATCAGAGGTGTATGGCTCTGATTTCAATGGATGTCCTTGGTTGATTTTAGCACCAGTCAGTCAGATTGTATAATATAAGTATAGCAAAATATGTCATTCACTTATGCTCCAACTTAAACATAGACCTGAATATATTTACAGGTGATATATTGAAAGTTTAAAACACAAAGTGGCGATTTTGGAAATTATTGCATACGGCGCTATACAGCCCAGTCACCTGAATGGGTTGAGATACCTGTTTGGAGTGTGCAGGTTGGGAGATAATTTTCAAAGAACGTCTCAAACATCACCAAACTCTTCCATAAAATGTCTTATGTGTACCTAAAGTTATTTCAGGATTTAAAAGACCTATGATGAAATATAATTTTTGCGAAAGAAGGGGTGTATGTAAGAATATCACCCTAGAATACTACCTTAATATATTAGTAGCCTACATGGGAAACAAATGTATCAAAGCCTGTTGTAGATATTATTGATATTATGTCTACAGTAAATATCTAAATTACAGTATGTCACAATAGTAAAACTACCTTATAACAAATACTGAATTTGAAAATCTCATTCAAAGAACACTTTTGAACTTTCCATTATTATATATCAATATAATATATATAATTCCGTTATTATAGTATACCCGTCCTTTGGATGGTTAATAAGAGGTAGGTTCTCTATGAAAGGTATATCAAAAATGGGTAGGAACTGTTAGATATAAATCTTTCACCCTCTTCCTCTCTCACTCATTCTCCCCTCCTCCTCTCGCCCTCCCTCCCTCTTCCCCCACTCTTCCTCTTCCTTCCCTCACCTTGCCCACCCTCTCCTCTTTTCACTCTCTCCATCTCTTTGTCTCCCCCACCCTCTCCATCCCCTCTTTTCCTCTCTCCCTCTCCCTCCATTTCTCTCTTCTTCTCCCTCCCTCCCAACCCCTCTCCCCTCCCTCCCACTCCTCTTCTCCTCCCCCTCTCCTCTTTTCCTCTCTCCCCCTGTCCCTCTTCTCTCTCTACTTCTCCCTCCGCTTTTAACACTACTTGTGTGTCATCAGCACTTTTGAATACCTGTTCTATCCTTTGTGATATAAATATAGTATTATTATATAACCTCCTTGATAAAGGGCCATTGAAGCCCGAAACGTCGGACCCCCAATAAAACAAACCTATCACAAATGCCCCCCTCCTGTCCTCATTGTTTTGGGTTTTTCACTCCATCTTGATATTATTATAATATTTGTTGTTAGTTCCCGAGATAAATCCATGAGATTTGTGAAATGACATATCAATTTCATACTCTAGGCAAACACTGCCCTAACTGTTCCAGGATTAGACTCCTGTTGTATTCATCATAATGCAGATAAGACTGTTTTATTCAGGATTATATTAGTATTACTAGTGAGATATAACTATCATTTATTTTTATCCTTTTTGATGTAGGTTTAATTATTTTCATTTTTCTACCTTTGGCTAAAGTTCTCAGGTTCACTCTTCTATCATCCAAATTTGTTTTATCTGGGCTGCTTTGAAACCCATTTCAAGTAGGTGAGTTCTGACATCTAATTTCTGTAGATGTAATTCATTATGTGCCTGGTCTATATTTGTATTATGTCCAGTCTTTTAACTAATCTCACCGCTGAATTTTGGACCACCTGGAATTTTTGTTAAGTCTGACTTACATCCCCCATTATATAAGATGCCACCAAATTCTATCAGGGGCCTTATATAGTCTACTGCTTGAGTGGTGATGTTCCTGGGTGTTAGTATTATAGATACTCTTCCCATAATACTGAATGTTATGTTTAATTATTATTGGTCTTGAAATGCCTTAACGAGTTATGGGGTTGATGTCAGAAAGCCCCTTTTCTTATACATGTACAGTGGAACCTCTCAATTGAGACCACCGTTGGGGCTGAGAGAAACTGGTCTTAATAGCGAGGTGGGTCTTTATGCGAGGTTCCACTGTATATTGGAAAATTCAAGTTGGGGGTAAACTTTGCTCACATGCTTGTGTTGTATATCAAAACGTTGGGCTTGGAGAGAGGAGGAGAGAACTGAAAACCACTTCCTGATATCCTGACTAAGGCCTGAGTTATGGGGGCTGATTTTGTCAGAAAGCCCCTTTTCCTATATCGGAAAATTCAAGTTGGAGGTTAACTTGGCTTACATGCTTGTGTTGTATATCAAAACGTTGGGCTTGGTGAGAGGAGGAGAGAACTGAAAGCCATTTCTTGATTAGGGCCTGAGTTATGGGGGGTTGATCATTTCAGAGAGCGATGTTTCTTTTATATTGGAAAATTCAAGTTGGAGGTAAACTAGGCTTATATGCTTGTGTAGTATTCCAAAATTTAGGGCATGGTGAGAGGAGAAGAGAACTGAAAGCCATTTTCTGATATCTTGATTAGGGCCTGAGTTATGGGTGGGTTAATTATGCCAGAAAGCCCTATTTATTATATATCGGAAAATATTACAGGGCCTTGAATTCCTTAAAAGCCCTTGAATTTTAATCAGATTTTTCAAGGCCTTAATAAAATATTTAAAGATGTACCATTTCCCCTTAATTATGTTCCACTTTTATTCTTTCAGGCTTTCTACCTTTCTGCAGTTGTAGATATAATCTACCCCAAGATGACAAATAGTGGCTACCATCTGAATATCATCATATACCCTTCATGTGTTAGTATACTCTCTCTGTGATAAGTTTCTGATCTACCCCAGGCAGAATCCTATTAATATTTATACTTGTATACGTTTGCCATTGCGAAATACAACCTATTTATGGGTGTAACTATTAATTAGGTTCTAGGGCAAAACCCTACCCGCCAAACCCCGCTCCTGTTAAAAACCTGCCATAATAACCCTATAAATATACCTTGGCGATATAGGCATTTTATTATATCTATTGTTTGCACTTGAGAAATTGTTGTAAGAAACTCTGACTTATAAATTAAAGGATTAATGTTAAAAATGTAAGGGCTGCTGCTGCACTATTTGGAACTTCGACCGCTCAAAGCTGTGACTAATAGTAATTAATAAAATAAATCTATTTCATACTTTTGTTGAGAAGAGGGGTCATCTGGGCTGTGCCATACTATCATATTGGTTCCTGTAGATGTTGTGATAAACTGCTTCTTTTAAGCTCATTTCTCAAGGTGTTCATGCCCATGTTTTGTATCCTGTTTATGGAATTATAAAGATTCATAAATTTGATTGTAACAATATTCAGTCATCATTTTAATTTCTATGCCACTAACCCATAATTATTATGAATAAAATCGCTGAAAAATAAACCTACCGTAAAAACTGTATTGTTGTAGTTTCATTCTTTGTACATCGTCCTATCAAATAATTACTCAAAATAATTACTTTTTATGCCATGATATTATATATATTATATCCTTATTTAATCATTTTCTTTTCTAAAAATGTTTTATTTACCACCAAATCACCAATAAAGATCATTATCCAACTCAGTTGTTATAGTCTGAGGTAAATTTTCATTTAACATCGCCTTATTTAATCATTATTTCCCTTCAGTTAAAGCCTTGGAACCCTCCGACTTGGCTAAAGCAGGTGCCTACCCGGCCGCCCACACAGAAATACACCTGCCCTCAAAGTATGAATGAAAGAAGAATGAAATAAATTATGAAATATCATATATTCTTTGTACCAAAACGAGATAGAGCTTTTGTCTTAATGTCTAATAGATGATCGAGTTCCATAAAAGTAACACACAGGTCAGACTTTCTGTCTGTCCTCTATCTCCGGCTCTGCCCCGCCCCCCCCCCACCCCCCCACCACACACACACACTCACCTCTCTCCATCTTTGGTTTGATCTATTTTATTACCACAAGCGTTACATTTCAACAAAGTTATTCTCAGCTTGGGCTTTTTTATTATTTAAATTCCCTGATGAAGGATGGCTCTGTCAAAAATCAGAAAATCGCTGGGATTATAGGTTTAGGTATTCTACCGACTTATAGATTATTTAAATGTTCAATAGATATTTATGACTGCTGATGAATACGATAGTAGTTTTACATCATATTGTAGAATAGAGAACTACCTCCCAATATTATAGAACAGGATAAGGGTCAAACATTTAAACAAACTTAACAAAAACGAGTTTTATCTGCATTTCGTCTATTTTAAGCATGATAATTATAGGTACATTATTCCTGAATACCGAATCAGTCAAACACATCACAATCATCTTTAATTTCTACTCTTTCTGTCTCTCACTTTCCTCCATCCTTTTACTCTTTCTGTGTTCTCACTTTCCTCCGCCCTCCAAGGAGGTTGGTTGCTCTAAACCTCAGAGCATCGATAAGCTTTATAACCACACAAGGCCTTCTGTCTATGCTAAGGCGTAGTAATAAAATCCTATGATTTTCTGTGATTAACTATTAATTCTACGAGTCATGAGCATTTCTTTGTACAGTTTGGAATATCTGTGAAGGTTATTTGGGGGTGAGTATGGAAACCCCCCTATAAATAGTATCTCTGTCGCACAATATTCAATATTTAAAGCTGTAAAGATATGTAGAAAAAAATAAAATGATATGAAAAATCACCATACACCAATAGAATAAATTCTTAACTCTTGAAAAAAATGACAATTTGTTTTTTTTGAATAAGCCATAACATATAGCTACAAGGTAAGTGTGTATAGAGAATAATCCGCAAAACTATCAGCATCATGTAGAATTTCGAATCATCCAAATCCATAAAGATCTCGCAAGACTATACAGACATTTTTATTAAACTAATGTTTATTGTTATTAAATATTTAACAATATATATGTGATTATTATCCAATAATGTATTTGTGATATATCATATGTATGCAGTTCCAATGCAAAAATTGCAAAAAACTAAGGAACACGAATATTAATGTGTATATTTAGATAATTAAATTGTATGACCATTTTGCAAATAGAGCAACTTAATTATACATGCCTACAATGCGATCAATGTAGCTTTTTGTAGTCTATGATGGGACCTAGGCCTAGGCCTAGGTCTCAGCGATGATTTCTTGAGTTTTAATCGACATGAATTGAAAGTGAGAAGGTTTTTGGAATGAGAGGTCATATCATTATAGGGATCTTTCATTGCTTTGGTCTGATTCCACTTGTATTCATCTTGAATTTGAACAAAACTGGCCATTACGGGCTATCACGTCTGAAAAAGCACATGCTATGCCAATGGTACCGGAAGTAAACTATCCCTTCTCTCGTGCTTTCTCGCTCAGTTCTCGGGGACTTAAGCTCGTCGCATTGAGCCAGTGGCGACGGCGCCTGAGCTGGCATTCCATGGTTATAGTTCTGTGATATAGCTGACTGGAAGCCGCTCATGGGTGAATCGGAGCCGTAGTTAAAGAGGAAGTTAATTATTGAGTGTTGAATAACAATATTGAATATCTTAACAAGCGTTGTATTACTTCTTTATATTTTAGAATTTAAATTTATTTTTAGCCAATGAGGAGTATAGTAGTGGTTATTCTTTAGGAGTACTAGTTTCATTTTGCTGTTTATTGAATGATGTGCTTGCATGCACTTATACACAACCATTACAATGGATATTAAATGGATAGAGCAATATATCAATCATCTTGCTGCATCATTTTTTGATATTTAAAGGAATGGTCTGATACTTTGGGATGTTTACGTCACCCAACTGTTGTATCTAGGATTAATGAGTTACAATTAGCATCAGACATATCACAATGGAGATAATAATGATAAGATATAATGTGAGCAGTGCAACAAAAAATATTAATAAGAACATTTTAGAATTATATTTTTGGGATGTTTTACCATTTTAGTACACCGATTTATAGTATACTTATGCATTTTATGGTATAGATAAATCCTGCGCTGGACTTATTGTTATCTTACATTAATTTTCTATATTTTCTCCACTGAAGTTCTTTTTAGTCAATAAAGTTATCATCAATCCATATTGCTTCATTTCTCACATGACATTTGAATGGGTCTATGATTTTGTGTATCACCGTTTGGAGGCGGTTCCAGGAATGTGCTGCTCTATTCAGTACTGATTTTCGTATTTGTTCTGTTTTGGGGACTATTTGCTTTAGGGTCTTTCTCCCTTCAGCAAAATTTCTAGTGTTAATATGTCAATAGGTCAATATTCCCGGGGTCCTGCACCAGACAATGGCCCAGCTGTAACAGATGTAACCTTTGTCTATGTTTGAGGGGCAACAGCCTTCTTTCTATATGCAAATCATCCACATTGGCTCTTGATCGTAGTCTATAAATTGTTCTTAAAATCTTGTTTTGTATAATCTGGAATTTTTGAGTTTGGTTTGTACTGTGGGAGTCGGGTAGTAAATTTGTTTGATCAATTAATGGGAGGATCATGACTTTATATATTAGCAGTAGGGTATTTGTCGGTATCTTATCTCTTAGTTTACGAATCTGCCAACTTTTATGGTTTAGCTTAGTTGTTTATTTTCGGATAGCTGTTCCAAATTTTAGAGAGTTGTCTATCTTGATTCCCAAATACTTATATACTTCCACATTTTCAAGTTTTCTTCCATCAAGAGTCACTGGGTATTTGTTACATATTGGGGTAATTGGTGGATTTACCCACCTCGATCTGAGCACTGGTCTGTGAAAAAAGGTTTGCAACTTAGTTTTTTCTAGGTTGATTGAAATTTTGTTTTGTTTACACCAGAAGTTCATAGCAACTAAATCTTGTTGGAGTTTGGTGATTACTGTTTTTAAGTCTGGTCCAGTTTTGTAAATTATAGTATCATCAGCAAACATTTGTATTTTGGAGTGTTTAATTAGGGTTGGTAAGCCATTGATATAATATACTAAATAATACTGGACCCAGTGTTGTCCCTTGCAGCACACCACAGGCGACTCGCTGTTTGTTGGACTCTTGTTTGTTGGTGTTTACCACCTGAACCTGTCGTCTAAATAATTTCTGAACCATTGAAATTCTTTATTTTTCAATCCAAGTTTGCTAATTTTTTCGATTGGTCTTTCGTGATTCACAGTGTTGAATGCCTTTCTTAGATCGAGGTAGGCTGCCCTGACCAGCTCTCCTTCAAAAGGGCTACATAAATCTTACTCAGATAGCTCATGAGTGCGTATCTTGTCGATCTCCCCTGTCTAAATCCATATTGATCGCTATATAGAAGACCATTGCCCTCTACTGGAAGCTGTATTGTGGATGTAATTATTGAAACTAAACAGGCTACGTTACACACACCAATTCCATCAATGTCATCATCATCAGCATGCCTTACTAATAATAGGCCATCATCTGAGCCTCAAAATATGGCCAGAAAATGATTTTCGTTCCAGATCTTGGGGACTAGTACATCGCTACCTTCTAGCCTTCTCCCTGTGAGTGATGACACAAATATTATAGGCCACTTCTCGGGTCTAGAAATAGACCTAGGTGTGTTTTATGGTCAAGTCATGTACAACACATATCGGAAACAATGAATAGGGAGGGATAGTATCATCTCTAGAAGTAATAATGAACAGAAATAACTTACGTTTATGCATTCCTTTACAATGGTTAACCAACGTCCTATGTTAGCTTGCCAAAGAGTAGGTCAGTGGGGCAGGAGTCAGTGGTCACTGGAGCATAGCAGCCTTTTAGAACGCCTGCAGCAAGGCGCACAAGTGATGTTGGAGAAATATTTAAAGGTGACAACCGTGTATACTCATATCAACTGTTTATCAATAACAAAATATTATGTGAAAGGAAATATTCAATGGTCACTCACCTCTTTACTTCAGCTGTGGAATACTCTGCCAGTATCTGTAGAGCAACTGGTGTATCCTCGTATTATATACAATTATATATAATACAATTATATACGATTATTCCGTCATGGTCCACCTCCTCAGGAGGCAGCCGTCCCTGAAGGTAAACCAAGCATGCAAACCCCAATCCTATGAGAAGCCTTTTGAAACTAATCATCAAGCGAACACAAATTGAAATCTGAAACTGACCATCAATTATTAAAGGTGGATGTTCCGACATAACACAATAGTTATGAATAGTAATCAGATCAAAAGAGGTAGGGATGTCACTTTTATATCGATATTCCCAGTTTGGGTGTGGTATATAGTAGTTTCAGTGAAGTTGGAGAAAACAAAAGGTGTTTAATAGTTTGGTATACGGAAACAACATTCCATGGGTAATCATCCATACAGACCCATTTTATATGTAACCTCAGTAATTATACACCTACTCTGACCTCAGACCCTGACATAATTTCGCTCGATCCAAACTATGTCATATGCATATTTCTTTAGAATACATGACCCACAAATGTAAAGGCTGCTAGTTATTAGACCAGAATAGATTAGTCTATTATGGGAAGGATTTAGAATACTTTGAGCCCTCGATTCTATCATATATTACGCATTCCTTTTTCGAATATACCAATATATATCTAGCATGAAATCAAACATGCTTATATCACATAGACCAACATAAAGAATGTACATACACACTGTATACACTCTTAATCCGAATCACATGGGATTTCTGTGCGCCGACGGTGCAGATCCGGAAACACGGAATGCCGGTGCAGTTCTGTGACATGGCACCATCATAAGGCACCATCAATATGACGGTGCCGCTCCAACGATAGTGACGGTGCCGCTCTGTGATGCTGACGGTGCCTCACTGGCCCTATGACGGTGGTGGGGGGGGGGGGGGCAGGGATGGTGTTATTATGGTTCATAATTTTTACAGGGGGCGGCGGGGTGGAAACGGAAAATATTTGCTTTTTGTAATATGTCTGATACTATATTGCAATAGTTGTACTGTACTGTACTAAGCTGTATGAAAAAAAAGATGAGTTATTATTGGCGAAATTTAAGAAATATAAGGCAAGACAATGGTTACATTATGTACAGTTCATCTATTTATTATTCATTTCAAAGTCCAGTCACATATGATATAACACTTCACTTTTCATTTTATTTGAATCATATACAGACAGTCCCATTTTATCAGTGATAATCACAGACTGCAAAGGAAAACGCACTGATTTACATGAAATTAGCTGTAAGATTGAGGAATTATTTCGTAGATCATATTTTTGATAAGATAACCCTCTATTAGAACAACCTGGAAACACAATATTGCAACATTGAACAACAAAAATATAATACATCCCAAATAAGGGAAAATTGTATTTGGACTGATGAAAACTATTTATACCGAATAATAATTGTTAATGATTAATAATGATTGCTCAGTCAAGTCGTACAATGGAAACAATATAGCGTGACTATATATCCCAATTTCTTATACAGCTGGATAGCTCTGGATGTTCTTTTATATGTATCAAGGAATCCTGTGTATAAAATTATGTTATTTAGGACTGTCACATAATGTACTCTGAGAAGTCTACTGCATCTCTGTTAGGATATAATCCTTCTATGAATGTTGCTCAGGAGCATTAATTAATTTGTACATGCATTCATTCTCTAACATCTTACGGGACATGATTCCACAAAATAGCAATTGCAAGATTTAGATTGTGTGTTCCTATTACTCCCGTGGGAGCACCTTGAACCATTGATAAGGGCACAGAAGAAGTGTACATATTTCTATATACATTAGAAATAAATAAAAAAAATATGCACATAATGTGTTGAATTATTGTGTACTTCATAGGTCTCGACATAAGGGTCATAGCACTTTTTAGTTTGTGAAAATATTCTTACTAGAAGAAAAGTTACAGCCAAATAACGAAATAATAATGGTAATGGTAATGTCAGCGGTTTATTGCAAGCATTGATATATATATACATAAATATATAATATATATACAGTGAGAAGTATATGCAGTATAAATAGGTTATAGGCACACCCTCCCTGACTGAAGAAAGCCCTGATTTTAGTCAGCAAATCTCCCCTGCTACCCTGAAACTGAATAATTATATATACGGCAAGTTCGCGCCAACCCCTATTATTATATTTGATCACAGGATAAACGTTTCATCCCCTATATCACAGTCATCTCTATGAAATATTTTGAATATTTTACTAAGAACCAATAAAGCTATCACAGTATTTCATATTGTCATATCTATCATAATGATTGGAACAAGGAGAATGGGAATCATGCCCATTACTAAGAAACTCTTCTGACAACCTGATGAGGCCTTTTGATATTACATTACATGTCATCTTATCCCAGTATACAAAAATAAAAGACATTGGTCCCTTCCTAACAGTTGTGGCCATATGTTTGATGAGACCAAACCATTCTGTTCCATGGATTCTTTTCGTACTGAATTAACAAAGTAACAAGGGTGAACTGCAAAAACAAAGCATACTTATTTAACGATCTATATATTTTAATGGAGTCCTTATTGTTTGTAGTTATATAGATCCAGATGTTCATGTAAGGTAGATGCTCGTCCAATGGGGAGGTGGCCAGGTATGTGCTTCAAGGTATATGCCTGCCTGATTCTAATAACGGGTAATTCTGCAGATTTCCTGGGCCAGCTACATTGTCCACTTCTTATCCCCAATGCTAATGTTGCGCTGACCTAGGAATCACTGGGACATTTACAAAGCTATACATAGCTCTGCTGAAACAATAGCCACTACAGGCGCGGTTGACTTATTTTGACCTGTTACGTCATAGGGAAAAGTGCAGACACCTGTTTTCTCGGCCGTACCAAGCCTCTAGCAGTGACAATCTGATGATGGATGGTGCCCTGGGACGGCGCCAAATTTAGATAGAGCATCTGTGCATGGACGGTGCACAAATAATTTAGATTTCACGGTGCACTCTTGTTTGGATCCGTTTTAGGACAAAACCGCACTGATCTAAAATGATTAAAACTTAGAGTGTATAAAATGTGGTCCGTTTAGGAAAATGAGTCATAAGTCGCAAAATATGGATTTTGAGATATCATCATATTTGAAAAGAGGAGATCCGGCTGATTCCAATGATAGTAAACACTCGGACGGCTGGATATATATTTGCCTGCTTATATATATCGATATATATTGTGTGAATGTCCAGGGGTCGCTGGCTGGCACCCCCACCCCACCTAGTGGTCAGAGGCTGGTGTCGCCTCACCGCCTAGTGGTCAGAGACTGGTATCGCCACTCCTACTTGTGCCGTCCACTGGAATGGTCACGTTTGACCTAAACTGACTGAACTTTGTCCTGACTTTGTCCTGACTGAACCTAATATGTATTTCTATATTAAATTTTTGAGTTTGATGTTTTTGAAAAAAAAAGTTTGCAATGTTTCTGGCTGGGTCTGGTTTACCAGTAAAGTATTGGTTTACCAGTAAAGAAACTGAATATATATACGACTGCAGCTGGTGCATTTTCTAAAAAAATCAGGTCCATACAATACAAACATGGAGAGTGGCAATAGATAGCGCATTTTGTTTTCTTTTTAAATTTTATCCATGTCTTTTTGCCTTCTCAACGCACTGTAACTTTGATTGTGATGCTGACTGTGTTATAACTTCCACATTTAGATATTATTTGATACAAATACAATTCTTAATTATTGTGGTGCTTTGTTATGAATGAAGTTTCCAAACGCACCAGTGCATGTGATCCCATGCAGTGGAGCGCTTAGAGTGGGTTTACTGGTGTCAGATATAGAGTGATGTGTTCCGAGAAAATGAATCACAAGTCGCAAAATTGATATTTTTCAAAGTGTTTTTTCCACAAGATATCTTTATTGAAGTTTTCAGATTTTTAGAGGGTTTAGCACTTATAGTCATATAAATCCATCCAAATATACCCTTGCGTTTCGAAGGCCTTTGTATGGAGTATAATTAGTTACTTTACTAGTAATTACCCACCCAGAAACATTGCAAACTTTTTTATTCAAAATAAAAATATCAAATTTAAAATATAGTAACACTCATTAGGCGTCCTGGTGTTTACTATCAATGGAATCGGCTTGATCTCATCCTTAACTACATGCATTGCTCTGAAAACAATGTATCTAGAATGATTTATGGATAGTGTGTATTTCACTAGTGATTTACGTGGGCTTGTCATGGCAACCAATCTGGTTTTTTTTACTAAGATTACCAGTAAAATTCAAATTCATGACTCATTTTTTTCTATTTTCATGATTGAAAGCATGGATAATAAATCTCTTAACTAACTTGTTGGTTTCAGTCGCTTACAATATTGCGCTCGTTGCTACACAACTTATTTTTTTAATTGTGCAATATTCACGCTCCCTCAACCAACTTGTTAGTTAACCTGTATGTATAGTTACTTCTGAGAGAATATATTATGAATAGGAGATGGGAGGAAAGAACTATAACATCTGGAACGTGAAGTCAAAGGACCAAGGGTTGAAATATCCTGTAGATGTTTAAATGCGAATCCGAGATATAACATCAAGAGAGAAACACTTTCTCCATTCACACTTCATTCCTCCTTATGTGTGGGAGGTGAAGACCTAGTCTCCTCATCCCGATTATGATTTCAGTTTTCAGTTTCAGCGGTCCAGCGGCTATGGGGCGGTGACCTCCCATATACTGGCAGGGGCTGCTGGTCATGTACTAGGTTTGTCCTCAATTTTCATATGTGATCCATTTTAGAAAAATGAGTCATAAGTCATAAATTATGGATTTTGAGATATCACCATATTTGAAATGAGGAGATCAAACCGATTCTAATGATAGTTTTTACTCGCAACCCATAATATAAGGGATGCGTGACTAAATAGAGTTCGCGCGGTTTTCACGGTGACTAGACTTCCAAAAATCTGAGAGCTCCTGTTGTAAGGTGAGTTTTTTAGATTAATTTCGTCACTTTTTTATTAAGAAGAAAAAGCTATAAATTTTTTAAAAATGATGGTCCAACATTCTGTTTGATTATGAATAGATTGAGTATATTTCCTGGGGTTGTGTATAATTATATTATCAAATTCAGTCTAATCATGCATTAATCAAACATAATTTAACTTAGGATTATCTGGGTTTGGTTTAGTTCTTGTTGCTTAATTATCATATTCAATAAATCATGTTATGGTATTATCACTCTTTTTATTGATTGGCGAATTTTTCCTTTAACAGAGAATTCTTTAGGCTTTTGCTGGCATTATAGTTTATAACATGTCTCCGGATATAGATATAAAGGTATTGTTTAGATTAAGTTAGTTTATTTGTGTTTATCAAGCTATAATTATGTGTTGAGCCTCAAAGTTTAGGATGGCTCAATGGCTTAGGCCTAGTTTAAAATAGTATTGCGAAATATATGAAGATAAAAATGAAATTTGAATAGTAAGAAATTGATAGCGAGGCCACCCATGATAACAACCTGTTAAAGGTTTTGTGTTTTTGTGAGTTTTTTCTTTTAAATGTTTGGGCTTTACCTTGTTCCTTAATATCAGGAAATAGCTCTCCATTTTACAATATGGTGTATAATTCATATCATATTCATCAGCAGTCATGGATATATATTGAACATTGAAATAATCAATTGTTAAATATGAAGGGGGATGGAGAGATTGATATTGATATTCAGCAAAAATCAATTTGATGATTTATGGGACAATGCTCGAAAATTCTTTTTCCAACTTCATCTGTTGAGGATTTCATTGAGGAGTAATTTGTTGGTGGGTAAATTTCTTCCCTCTCTCTCCTCCCTCCCCCCCCCCCCCCCTCCTTGCCTCTCTCTTTAATTCTCTTTCTCCCTCACTTTCCTGCTCTTCCCTCTTTCTCTCAGAGGTCAGACAGAGAGAGGAAAGGTTGGGGGGGGGGGGGAGATTGAGAAGGATGGCAGCAGTTCCCTGTCTCTCCTGCTCTCCTATTTGTTAAATTAATGGAACTCAATCATCTATTAGACATTAAGACAAAAGCTCTACCTTGTTTTTTTCACACATGGATAATTAGTGCGACTTTTGCTCTGTAAAAATGTAGTGCTAGGCCTATATGGTATGGCATACCTCATTTGTGTCTCATAGTTCGACATTGTGTCATAAAAGCATGACACTTGGTAGAGTTACTGTCCAAGGATTAATTTAAGATTAATTCTAGATATGGTACCACCTTGAATTATTATCATTATTATTATTATTATAATTCCAGAAGACCTAAGAATGTGAATTCTTAGAAGGAAATCTAATTTATATGAAATATGAATGATTGTCCATTTTCTGGAAATAATGTAAATGTATAAATTCTAGAAATAAAAAAACTATTACAATTACAAAGAACAAGAGATACAATAGATAAGAACATATTCGTACGAGAAATTAAGGCATTGTACCAATTGAAATTTGAGGTATTGAACGACCAAGTAAGATTATAATTTGTAGGTATGTCGACTGAATGAAAGAGTGAAGCAACCAAAAGAAATGAATATAAATTTGTTCGAGACGAATTGTTTTTATGGTAGTTTTATTGTGTTCCCTATGCAACAGAATAGTCCTTATAAGGACTTGGCGATGATAAGAATGTATGTAATAGCATAGTAACACAATAATGTTAGCAAGGTGGAATGATGTTTGTAGCACGGATTGATGGTATGTAAGGATAGAGAATATTATTTTCATTGTAGAAGGAGACTAAGAAGTCATAAGTGCTGTAATTATAAGTGAAAGGTTTCATTATCAAATTAATTATGTAATTTTGTGATGGCAACGCGATAGAGTATCAACGTGGTTGATGTGCGTCTTTATTATATATTTGTTGTAAATGTTTGGCCGTAATAGTAATAAAAAAAAAAAAAAAAAAAAAAAAAAATCCACCACTGAGGAAGGAGACAACCAATCTCTGAAACATGTATGGTCGTGAATAAATAAACAACAACAAAAAACTTTATCTCTTAGTGTCTTATTGGGTATTGTGTCAATCTTATACCATCCATATTATTATTATGACCGTGGCAGCCATTTTAGAAATGGTTTAGTTTTAAAAACTCAGTAACCCCAGAAAGTCTCTTGATTTATCATCTATAGGGTCCTTAAGTACCATTGCTGTGTGGTTTGAAGTTCCTGACATTCACCAATATGAAACATTCAAGATGGCCACCACCGAACCCCAACAAATAGGCATAGTTCTGCTTCTAATGGAGTTTGAATCATGTTCTATGTGCCTAAACATATATTTACTTCCCTGGCTACTCGATAAAGCCATTAGTGAGAATTACATTCTGGTATAAAATATTTCAAGATGGCTGCACCACCAAGCCCTGCAAATAAGTACACTTGCATATCTCAGCTCCTAATGGTGTTTGGAATACGTTCCAAATGTCTACATATATGTTTCTTGAGACTATAAATTTGATGGAGCCATTAAATAAATCATTCCACCCATACTCTCCAGTGAAAATATTCTTCCAGTGTAAAATAATCAGTCTATATACATATGAAATCCCAAATAGTTCACCATTTCTTCTCAAACCCAAAACTTGCATTACTAAAAATACCTTAAATACAAATATTTTCCCTTCCTTGAACATTTTTGTTGTGCTTTGAAATTAGGTGAAATATTGTCATCCACTCATTTGATACTGTTGTGTAAATATGTAGTTTTACTAAATGCTTATAATTATATGAAGCAGCATTTCACAGACTGTTCCATTTTCTATTTATAACTTGTTGGTGAGTACCTTAGTTCCCAGATATGATTCACTTTTCATTAATTATTCTTGGTTTATAGATGATATTTGACCCATGGCAACTCTTTGTAGGCCTCAGTTTCAAAATGGATTGACAAGCCTTGTTCAAGTGCAGCTCTCTCTTCAGCTGTTTTGTTGTTGTGCCACTCCTCTAGGCAATAGTAGGCCAGTGGATGATAGGAAACCTCAAATTTGTTAAAGAAGAGGTTTGGTGATCTTATCAAGTGAGGTAGCTCCCATATAGACCCAAGACATATCATTCTCTGTTTCTTTCCTCTGCATTTGTTCCATATTTTGTAGCGAACCATAGTTGGAGATGATGCAAAACCTTGCTGCAAAGGACCTGGTAAAATAGAATGTAGAACTCCATTTCCAGTTATTTTATAGATGGAAAAGAATGTTAGTTGGTCAATTTGTTTCCTACACAAATGTAATGTGTTAATATAATGAGGAAAAATGAGTCACAAGTCGCAAAAAATGGATTTTGAGATATTATCCTATTTGAATAGATGAGCTCAAGCCGGTTCTAATGGTAGTAAACATCAAGCACATCTAAGTAGTGTTTCTAAATCATAAGTTTGATATCTTTATTTTTGAAAAAAAAAGTTATTAATAATTTTGGATGAACACATTACCAATGGAAATAATCACTGTAAATCATTAGAGAACCTTGTTGTAGGTGGTGAAACAGCAACCAATCATACACATGCTTCCCAAAAAGCATATCAATAGTAAATTAGATAAATTAGCTAAGAATAATGCTCAGGATGACCTCAGAAACTCATCTAGTTTTAGCACACAGTCTTGGAGTTTGGTAGTTGTATTGCTACTCTGACAAACACTAAGGGTAAAGTCAATATAGGGCCTATTGGCTTATTTTCAGGGACAGGGTCATGACCTGGTTGGCCAAACTGAAATCAAGCAGGTTTCAGGTGTGGGACTGTCAAATAATTTCAAACACTCCACTACTCTGGCTGTGACCTGGCACACAATCTGGACGTGACTTGGTTGTCATATTTGTGATCCGTTTTAGGAAAATGAGTCATAAGTCGCAAAATACGGATTTTGAGATATCATCATATAAGAAACGAGCAGGTCAAGGTGATTCCAATGATTGTAAACACTAGGACACCTAATAAGTATTTCTATATCTTAAGTTCGATATATTTATTTTTGAAAAAAAAGTTTGCTGTGTTTCTGGATGGGTAATTACCAATAAAGTAACTAAATATACTCCATACGAAGGCCTTCAAAACACCGGGATATATATAAAACAGTGTCCCGAAATTTGTAATATAGATTCATATGACTATAATTGCTAAACCCCTAAAAATCAGAACATTCTGAAACAGAGACCTTGTGGGACAAAACTTTGAAAAATATCATTTTTGCGACTTGTGAGTCATTTTACTGAAACTCATCACATAAATGTACTTGTAACTCAGCTGGATGTACCATGGACCTGGCCGTTGTGGTTACCACAACCATATTTTGATGTCAACCCTAAACTGCCAACTAATGAAAACATTCCTATAGAGAATTCTTGTGATAGAGACATCTCAAAATTACCATCTTTTGTGACTTGTGACTCATTCTTCTCTAACACATCAGATTTCATCACAAGTCACAGATGATACAAAATGATACAAATTTGTACAAACCTATGACAGATTTCTTAAAGTAACACAAGAAGTATGATGTATATAGGTTAAAACATAATATCTTTACAGGCGCTCGGTAGAACCCTGTACACTAATATGTATAACTGAATATTCCAAATGATCAGTTTTAACTCTGTACAAATTGTAATAACTGACTGCAACTGTAGGATGGTGGTAATGTTTAAAACCATAAGAAAATTGTATGGACTAGTTTGAAATTGGTAAGCTAAAAATTATACTGTCCAGGAATGTTGTTGAAGAAGAAGAAAAATAAGGAGGTAACAATATAGCCAATTTTAAATAATAGTATCCGTCCATGAAAGATTGTAGATAAAACCCTCTAGGTTAACAAATGCCGTCCATCACTTTTGAAATGAACTTTGTTTTGAACATGTAATGGGATTGTAAACCCATCTAATCAGTGAAAGTCAATACAACGACAGGGACGGGGAATGGAAGGGGAAATATCAATTTGTTATGCTGTTGTTGGAGACATGTCAATTAGCAGTTTAAGAGGGGAGGGGGAATCATATTTTGAATTTTACGCGAATTAAGGGGTTGAGTGAAAATTATCTATAAACTCAACTTACTCAATGTATTGTATGAAGATGTACAGAAATAAGATTATTATGACAAGAGCGTTAAACTATGAAGTAGATCATAGTGCTCCGTTTTAATTATAATAGAAGAAGCTCACTTATTATGTTTACCGAATATTCCAGCCGCGAGTAGGAATACAAGGCAAACCTAAAGCAAATTGTTAGCATTAAGAATTGTAACCATTATTGATGTTTTGTTATATTATCTTATTATTTAATGGGAGGTCGTTTGGAAGACCTGCATTGATGCAGATGTCCTTACCCACTTCCTGGATTTTTGAATGATGTTAATGATTGATCATACTATAAAGAACAAGTCAAATGTAACTGTATATTGAATCCTGAATAAAAGTATTATATATATTTGTCATAAACAGTTCATAAATGGAAGGACAAGAAATGCAGGTTGTACAGGTTTAAGTCAAGTCTTTCCTATATTTCCTTACTACTACCTTTAAAGCTGCATCCTCAGCTATTATTACAAAATGAGAAATGCAAGTGGATTATGCCAAAAGAAAACGATCGCCAGTGAGCGATAATAAGTGAAGTCATTGTACGAAAGGATTCAGGTTGGTTCTGATATGACTATGTTGTTAGCAAGTAGCGGAACCTTACAATTTAGCGCCGGCTGACCAAAAGTGGCTTCAGTGACTTCGCAACTCAGATTGGCTGTTGTAGCTGGAGCCGGCTTGGATAGCAAATGTGACTTAAGACTAATCAATACCAAAACTAACCCTAACCCTAAGCTTAAATTGATGGTCCTAAGTCAGTAAAGGGGGTAGTGGACTGTCCCAAGGAAAAATAGATTAATAAAACTAATTTAATGAACAGTAAATATGTTAACCCTCGCCGACCAGATTCGCTAAGCTCTGCCCACTTTGGCTAGCCGGCGCTAAATTGTAAGGTTCCGCCAAAAGCATGTTACAAGGCCAACTGTGGCGCCTCCTTACGGGTATAAAGCACACTATATTTCTATGGCTTGGCTACTGCCATGCCACCTAATGGTATAACAGTTCTCAAAATACAAATGAGGTTGTTTTTAGAGACCAACTTCCCAGTGGCCGTTTTCTCTCCTTGGATTTACCTTCAAATTCTTGTATAGACCTATAACAGCAGCAGAATATTGATAAATGCAGTCTTATAAGTCATAATATGTGTAAATTCAGTACTTGGTTGTAATATGTTTGCAGTTTTAAAAGGAAAAGGTGCTTGCGTATACATACCTGTGTATGCTGATGGCACCTCCAGCTGAGAACTGTAAAACAGGGTTGGGAAGAAGGTTTCCCCAGTGTGTTTCAATGGCTTCAACCATTGGATGAGATCTTTGGAGATTGGGTCATTTACTATGAAATCTGATAATTCATAACTAAACACAACATGGTTAGTACCTTTAGCCATTGTGTAATTATGTGGGGCTGGAATAGGATATTTTATACAATTCCTTTCGTCCTGATTATAACATTTCCAGCGTGACTCCCATGTCCTGAAAAATAAAATAGACCATCATTCAATATTTTGATCATTGTGAAACTGGGGCAATATCCTCGCTCATTCAACCGACTCATTAGTTAACTTTTTAAACATGATATGCCTTTAATTACCTAAAAGGGAGCTTGGTGTAGACCAAGTGAATTTTTATGTCAGTATCATCTCTTCCTTTAAAGATCAGAATTTTATAGTCCTTGTAAATGCTGTTTCCATTAACTTCTTATGGTCATATCTTGTTAGTTTGTGCACTATTTAGTACACAGCTCATAAGCAAAGAGTTCTTTTAGGGCTCAAAGCAAACAGATAATTGACATTCACTTTCATGTGAGAAAGTGATAATAATTGTGGAAACAACACTTTCAAAATGAAAACTCTTAATTAAATGCTTCATCTTGTGCCCCACTGGCGTGCAGTGCAAGATGCCCCCCATTGGCATAATATAGAAATATATTGCAGATGCAAGATATACTTTTATGATAATTTGAATCCTTAAATCGCCTGCGGCCAACACAGGGAAGTTCATAGATAATGTATTTTTAACCCATTCTCCTCATTCACCATGAGGAGAATGGTGGATTAAAGTAAACCTTAAATGTGATACATCAATGGGTGGCATATGTCTAATGTTTATATGCATTTCCATACAACCAGTCTATAGTCTAGGGGTAAGATGCTGGACTCCCAATCAGCACATTGGGGGTTCAATTCCCAGAGCAGCGAGCCATTTTACATTTATCACATTTTCGAGTCATTTTGGGACTCAGATTTCTTTCAAACTCACACATGTAGTTATTGTTCCAATTTCCTTTCGATTGGTGAAAGAATTAGAGAGTCTAAGATCGAATTAAGGGTGAAAAGTCTGTTGAATAGGGTTTGGTTCTATATAGGTTCTCTGTTATAGAGGCATGGGTGGCGGTCATAAGCTTGTGTTTATTTTCGGCGAAAATCGTTTTTGTACAGGCCACGATTCATCTTGGTTGTCATCTTTAGATATATGTATATATATATTCACTTTATATTTCATATAATGATTATATGATATGGCACAGATGTTTGATGTTTGATTTGATTGAAATGTCTTACCAAAAAACATGAGTATTACTCGATTCTATGCATTTATGAAATATATTTGTGCAAATGATGACGCAATAGGGAATAAAATGAAACGCTTAGACATATGAACTACCATGTCTTGGCAGGGTGGAAGCATGAGCTGTCAATGGTTTACCATACAACAACCAAAGTCACATTGGTATAAGTCGCTGAGGGAATTGCTCAACCCAGTTTAACATAAACACAGTGAAGAAAGGAATTGTTAGACAGCAAGCAATTATCACTCACCCTGGAGGAAGTGGATGGCGGGAACCATTAGACACTAGTCAAGTATAGTGTTTTCCCACCAGAAGTTAAGGAAAATAAAAAGCTGTTGGAAATATTTCCCAAACCTTGATATAATAGACAAATGTGTTGATGGAAAAACAAAAGAAAGGAGATTTAATAATAGTGTAATATGTTCCCGGCAACCTGATACACCTCGCCACATCTGGGGTTGTGCCTCACCGACTCTTTGGAGTGGAAATGGAAGGAGAGAGGGAAAAGGGAGATGAGGAGTGGATGTCTACCCTGTGACAAACAGGGCCCAGCTAGTGATATATTAATTAAGTTAAATGTTATTAATTAAATGTGGCTGTTTAATGATACTTTAATTAACTTGTGGAAATGTGGCTGTTTAATGAGACATTAATTAACTAGTGGAAACATGGCTCTTTAAATTATGAATCATAAGTTACCTGTGTACGCTTGCACCTACTTCAGATGCACCATTATATGCGCGCAGTATTTGGACCAATTCCCAGTTTGTCTTCAGTGGAAACTCTTGACCGGTCAGATTTATGAAATATTTCCATTGTTTTGTAGTATTTTTCCCTTTGTCAAGTAACAGTTCTAAGCATACCAGCTCGGGCTGAAACACACTGTTTGTTCCCCAATGAACAGAAATACTTTTCTCAGGAATGAATACATTATCAAAGCATGAAGCTAGTGCATGCATTGCCTTCTTGATAGAAAGATCTGACTTCTTGTCTATATGTATGCAATAAAAGTTTTGTGGTCGGTAGATTGATCTGAGAAGATGCTCCACTTGTTCCGGGTCCTTATACATGAGAATGTTATACGCTAAGGGGAACTCCAGCTCTGACTTACTTATACCATCCACTATATATCCCTGCCTTTGTTTAAAACTTTGACATTCACTTGGTTGTGGCCATTGCAATTTAAACAATTGCTCTTTAATCCATGTCTGGTCAATTGTTGCCATTTCATGTTGGTATCTGCTGTCATTATTCATCAATCTTTTGCATGAAATTTTCTGTATTTTTTGTTGTTGATTTTTAATGCGGTACTCTTTCATATAAATTGGATTAATACTATCGGATATCAATATCTGAATTGTCTTATTCAGTTTGTGAAGAATATGATGCCCACTGTGTGGGATAGTTATGTTTGGCTCCAGGTAAGACCTCAACACTTTGAAAGCAGGCTGATTGTTTGTTACAGCAGGCTGATTGTTTGTTACAGCAGGCTGATTGTTTGTTACAGCAGGCTGATTGTTTGTTACAGCAGGCTGGTTGTTTGTTACAGCAGGCTGGTTGTTTGTTACAGCAGGCTGATTGTTTGTTACAGCAGGCTGATTGTTTGTTACAGCAGGCTGATTGTTTGTTACAGCAGGCTGATTGTTTGTTACAGCAGGCTGATTGTTTGTTACAGCAGGCTGATTGTTTGTTACAGCAGGCTGATTGTTTGTTACAGCAGGCTGATTGTTTGTTACAGCAGGCTGATTGTTTGTTACAGCAGGCTGATTGTTTGTTACAGCAGGCTGATTGTATGAAACAGGAGCTTCATCTCTTGCTTTAGTAATCATTTCTAAGACATCGTTGAAGCCTTCTCCAAACTTTACTTTTGGGACCAAATTGATGTTTGACCTTGATGTTTGGTGTATATAGTATAATATCATTAGCATAATAACTAGAACCATAACAAGGTGATTTCTTCTAGTTATAGACCTTTTACCCATGTTTCTGCAAAGAATTAGTCCTTTGTTTGCTGTATTGGACTCCATGGCTATTTTACTTTGCCGTTCTATTATAACTTTTCCTTTTATTAGATATCTAAGCTCATTGATTCAGTGCAGCTCCCTCTATTTATGATGAAGTCAGTGTATTGTACCTTATTACAGCTTTATTGCTGCCAGGATTAAATCCTGTACATTTATCCATTGAGGTTTCCAATGTCCGCTAGAATTGAGATTCTTGAAAGTCCTCCTCCTGTTTTCTTGTCACTGATTATTTTTGTTCTGCTTCTGTTTTGGCCTTGAGTGAAGGCAAAAGCATTTCATGGCAGGATCACATTTAATGTTCTGGGCCCTTGCATTTGGACCCCCCTTGGCTCCTGTAATTCAATGGTGAATGAGTCAGAAATGTCTCAAAACGTGGCAATACCCATGTGTACACGTTAAAGAGTCCTCCCTGCTATAGTTTTAACATCTAAAGCAATTATTTGTTAATAATCCAGTTTTCCAACCAATCAATTGACTATTACATTTTTGTAAGAGCTCAACATATTATTGATCTTACCGAACTATCTTGTTAATGAACTTGGACATCTAAATCCTAATTATTTACCAGGTTATTTTCCACATGTTTAAAGGTATTTTTCTATGTTTATTGAGTGTACACATTGGTGTCATGTGTGGATGTTAGTATCATGCTGAAGCTTCTGATATATCAGCATGGAAGGTCATATATGAATGATATGACTTGATGCTAGGGATACTAACATGTACCACCCTATATAATGAGTATATTTATTATTTTTGGTGTCCTTTATGTTTCCATAAAACAGAACATATTTTTATATCCTGTTGTTGAATTATTAGATTTCTTACATAATGAGCTTGCAAGTTTGAGAGATATACATGTTTTATTATATATCATGTTGGTATTGCTGTAATTGCAATCTATTCATTAAATGAATTTTGAAGCTCAGTAGTTTGAATTCTGAATTCTGATTTAAATTGATGACCTAATGAAGGTTTATGGTTAGAACAGAGATACCAATGTGTACACACAATAAATATAGAAGAAACCTTTCAATATGCAAAAAAAAAAGATAAATTATGATTTAAATGCACAAAGTCATTAACAACATAGTTTGTTCGGATTAATTATGTTGACCTCTTATAAAAAAATAATAGTCAATTGTTTAGCTGGAAAAACTAAAAAAAAAAGATGTATCGTTCAATAAAAACAATAAAACCTTTAAGTTAAGCAATCAAATCAAGTTATGAAACTGTAAGTATGTAATAGATAAATCCCATGCAAAATGGATTTTGATTTAAATTGATGACCTAATGAAGGTTTATGGTCAGAACAGAGATACCAATGGGTACACAATACCAACGTATACATCAAGTTTTGCAACATAATTGGATTATTATTGAGTTGAGTTTAAAAAAAATATTGACACTTGGGAGGAGATGACTATAATTATTAAACCATAATTGTATGCTGTAGAAACGTTGTGCTCTCAGGCTTGTTTATTCAGCTATACCATTTTTCATTTGTGCTGTGTTTCAGGAAAATGAGTCATAAGTCGCAAAATTGATATTTTTAAAAGTTTTTTTTTCACAAGATCACATTATTGGAATGTTCTGATTTTTGAAGGGTTCATCACTTATAGCTATATCAATTGATGTATCAAATATCAGGACAATCTATGTAATATATCCTTTCGTTTTAAAGGTCCTCATATGGACTATATTTATATACTTTACTGTTTAGTGACCCCCAAAAATATTGGAAACTTTTTTTTTCTAAAACGAAAATATCAAAGTTAAAATCTAGAAATACTTATTAGATTATTAGACTGTTTACTGTCATTGGAATCGGCTTGATCTCATCTTTTCAAATATAATGGAATCTCAAAATCCATATTTTTGTGACTTATGACTCATTTTCCTGAAACACATCACATTTTATAATAAAATATTATTCTCTTCTGAAACTGACATCACAATATAAATTAAGAATTAATTAATTGAGAATATTATTTTGATGAACGAGAGCTTATAATTATTTGTTATCTAACTTACCTCAGTCTACTAATGCCCCTGCTAAATGTGACGCCAATCATATGGCAATTAATTATATTATGGGAATTAATCATCTCTGTATGAATATTATAATATAAGCATATCATGTTCATTTTGAATTAGGATATCGAGCAATAATAATGTCATATTACACAATCACATTGAATAAGCATTTTAGATACATGTATCTACTATTATATATATAACAGTATTAAATGTTACAATACAATTCTTGGTATCATATACTAATAGCACTACGAATCAGTTTCGATTAACAAACTTTTCTTCAAAATTAATACCATGGACAAAAAAAATGTGAAAATCATTGGTTTTGCAGTTGTCTTTGTAGACTGTGATAGAAAATAATAGTAGGAAAGAGAAGTCATCCATTACCTACCTCATTCCTCTCCACAGCCCTTAATAAAAGAGGAATTTATTCCATGTAATCGATGTACCAAAATTCTCTTAAAACTTCAGATAAGGCGGGTGAATGTCCTAGGATGGTAGAAGTCCTGGATGGTAGACCACTGCGGAGGTCTGTTACAGTGCATGTTGGGATGGATTCTGTTCTGACATACACATATTTGGCATTATTTGTATCGAAAGGTGCAAAAATGTTTTCACCAATATCATAGCTTGTGTAAATTTGATTATGAACACATGTGAAACATATGGATATTGACATTAGAGCACGGGTAAACAGTCCATGCTGAACATGGCTAGATTTTTTCTATAGATTTTACACTTTACTCCACATTGGTGTATGACCACATGCTATTTGTATGGGCGGGAATAGTGTGGTAATTTGGACCAATCCAATGCATGAGGTATGGCATTGCCATTCCCTCTTTCTACCCCCAGTACACATATCCATTATAAGGTAAACCGGTGATATACTTATACTTAGTCCCATAATTCCATGCGAATCAAGATTCAAAATGGCGGCTATGCAACTCCCTTATTAGTGCAATCATCCTTTTTATTTTCATTTTAATGTTGGAGGCAACTGTTGTAAATGGTAATATGTGATCCGTTTTAGGAAAATGAGTCACAAGTCGCAAAAAATGGATTTTGAGGTACCATTATATTTGAAAAGATGACATCAAGCCGATTCCAATGATAGTAAACAGTCATATAATCTAATAAGTATTTCAGGATTCTGAACTTTAATATCTTAATTTTTGAAAAAAAAAGTTTCCAATATTTCTTTGGGTCAATAAACAGTAAAGTAACTAAATTTAGTCCATATGAGGACCTTTAAAACGAAAGGATATACTACATAGATTGTCCTAAAATTTAATACATCGATTGATATAGCCATGAGTGATACACTCTTAAAAAATCAGAACATTCCAATAATGTGATCTTGTAAAAAGAACACTTTAAAAAATATAAATTTTGCGACTTATGACTCATTTTCCTAAAATACATCACATATATTTTCCATTAGTGGTGGCAGTATGATCTTTGCATTATAGCGCACCATCCCATAACAAATAATTGGCTTAGAAATGGAAACTATTGACAGGGGGACACTTGAATGTGTACACGTGGGTATCGCCACTTTTTGGGACATTTCTGAAATTTGAAACATGACTAAAATATCCAAGAAATAATGTTCATGGGAACTTGATATTGTACATGTGCAATAACAAACAATATAGGAAGTCATTGCGATGCTAAGAGTTGACATAAAGGAATTATTTCTGTCAAATTTGTATACATATTAATCCTAGCAGTAATACGAGTCGAATGACACCCGAATGTGTCCCCACCACTTCTATGTTTTCGAAACTTAAAATAACAATCATTCAAACTCTTTTACAGTATTACTTTTTTAATTTGAGTCATATACACTTACAGATTTAAGCTGGATTGATACTATTTTACTATCATATTGAATTAAGCTGCATTGAAATGTTTTATTTGTGAAAATGTATGTATCATATAATACAAAAAATGAAGAGGTGAGTGAGTACATTCACATGGGTGATTCATTAATAGATATGACCGATTTATTAACAGTATAACTCTGATAGGGATTGTAATTATGATATTGAATAATATTGTTAACCGACTATATAAAATGTCAAAGAAAAAGTGTAATAATAATGATATTAATAATTATATTAACGGTTAGGTAAGTGCGGCTGGCATCTAGAAATAGTTTTTATTATACACTAGCAAAGTACACTCTAACAGATTTACGTTAATTAACTATGCACGAAAGTATGATAAGTATGATATCATCGTGTTAGACTGTGTATGCCAGCACACCATAGTAAGTACTACGGCTTGGCGTGATGCTCACTCAAGGGCGATGAAGCATAGCGCATGGCCCAGTTGAAGGCCTAGGACTATGTTTGAACGTGCCATTGTCACATATAATAATCCCAGCTATATTCTATTTATTGTTTGTATATATCGCATCCAGCATATGTGATGTATTTTAGGAAAATGAGTCATAAGTCGCAAAATTGATATTTTTCAAAGTGGTTTTTTTCACAAGATCACATCATTGGAATGTTCTGATTTTTGGAGAGTTTATCACTTATAGCTATATCAATTGATGTATCAAATTTCAGGACAATCTACGAATTATATCATTTAGTTTTACAGGTCCTCATATGGACTACATTTAGTTACTTTACTTTTTGTTGACCCCCAGAAATATTGGAAACTTTTTGTTTTCAAAAACGAAAATATCAAACTTGAAATCTAGAAATACTTCACATATACGATCACATATAATGAATATCGGTAGTGTTTAAGCCCGGAAAAGATCCGGAGGCGATATCACCGACGTGCAACGCTGGCTCATCGACTCAATGGAAAGAACATAGGCTATAATCACAATGCTAGTATAGTTCTCCGATCACAAGCTAGTATATGTGATGTGTTTCAGGAAAATGAGTCATAAGTCGCAAAATTGATATTTTTCAAAGTTTTTTTTTCACAAGATCACATTATTGGAATGTTCTGATTTTTGGGGAGTTCATCACCGAGACTTATATCAATCGGTGTATCAAATTTCAGGACAATCTATGTAATATATCCTTTCGTTTTAAAGGTCCTAATATGGACTATATTTATTTACTTTACTGTTTATTGATCCCAAGAAATATTGGAAACTTTTTTTTCAAAAACGAAAATATCAAACTTAAAATCTAAAAATACTTATAAGATGATAAGACTGTTTACTATCATTGGAATCGGCTTGATCTTATCTTTTCAGATAAAATGATATCTCAAAATTCATTTTTTGCGACTTATGACTCATTTTCCTGAAACACATCACATATATGCATCTATATGTGAGAATGACTGCAGAGGGTGCAGAGCACCTGCACATGCTACTCATTGCAGGTGACAAGCACATGTATATTCTATTTATATATCTACAATACTTTACCCATGCAATCTGAACCTGCCTCTCACACCCTCAGTCTTTCTTCAATGACTGGGATAACACCAAAATTCAATGGAAGTATTACTAATTATTCCATGATTTGGCCGTGAGCGAACAATATAATCGATATACTTGCCGCTCACAAGGTGGACAATATAAACTCCCTGTATTGTACAGTGACGTCACAACTGTTCGAGACTATGAGGACAACACAGTTTGATGAAATTAATGCAAATAAAGTTGTTTTAAGTTAAGAATCATGGAATAAAAGCAAGAATAGCACAGTATCGCGTCTTTGGCAGCCTATATTCTCCTCGTATGGCCGAAAAACAACTCGGCCTACGGCCTCGTTGTTTTCGGCCATACTCAGAGAATATAGCCCCCCTCATACGCGATACTATGCTGTTCTTGCTATAGTATACTCGGGTAAGTATCATGTACACATTGTTTATTTTATACTACTTTATTTAACATGCTCTTTATATAGTATTATTTCTCATCAATAATCCATTTTTAATTTTGTTTTACTTTTGTCCTATGCACCTTAGAAACAAAGTGAGAACAAGAGCAAGGAATAGGTAATAACAGAGAGAGCCAAGGTTTGTTGGTGGTATGCAGATATTTAGCTGAGCCAATTGTAACTTACTCTCATCGAGCTAATGTACCTTTTATATGGTACACAGCTATATAAAAGTGGTGTAATCTAGGGCTGCGGGACCAGGGTTATGTTCGTAGGTCATGGAGCTAGACATGGGTTAAACTGAAAAATCAGTCTTGCATGCCTAGAAGGCAGTCATGCATGGTAAGGTGGTCCCGGCCTAGATAGAGGGTCTTATGTAACATTTTTCTACCCAAATTGTCTAGGTTAATAGGAATAGGCTAGCCTTTGGTTAAATAGGGAGGGGAGAAAATTTGCGGCAATTGAAATAAACAAATACATCATAATAAACTGGCTTGAAATACACTTAAAAGTTAGCACTTCTCCCCCCCCCCCCCCCGCCCGGGCCCGCCCCTATGCGCTACCAAGTAGCGCAATGTTTCACGGGAGCCATAGGCATAGCAGTGCCTTCAGTAGAGGCAGACATGGCTGACTAGTAGGCGGGAGGAGGAGCGAGGCAGTGCCGTCAACTAATGGGCCCTACCGACCAAGGCCAGCGGGGCCCTCCCCCAAGTTACTGGGAACATTCTTCCCTCCATGTATATCAAGATAAATATCCAGATCCATTAACTAAAATTATACCTCATCTCATTCATAAATATACTCCGATTGAAATGCCTGTCTGACTTGTATTTTCTTATTACAGAAGCTGGCATGAGGAAGAAACACTTCAACAAGAAAATGATGCACCAAAATGATGATTTTCTAATAGAATAATAATTTCACCCTCCCCGAAGTCAATGAATGAATAAACAAATAAATAATTAAGCAGTATTTTCGTGGGCCAGTACAGGCCTACAACAATATATATATATATATAATGCTTTTATTCAATATAATTCATACAGTTACAGAGATATGAAAATAATGAACAGGGTTTTGGTCCCCTCGCAGGTCTTCCTCGACCGCCCAAACTAATTATAAAACAATCATTGATTTTGCGACATAATATTACAAGTTATTCATTTATATAGTCATTTTGGCTAGTCGTTCGACTAATACATTCACTGTCGATATCATGAGAATATTAAGTTTCAATTTTTAACATCAAACCGATTACTTCAATAGGACATAGTCCTTGTAGTCATTAGTTCAATCAGTGTATACGTATTCAACTTCAAGGTAAACAATAAATCAGTACATCGTTACATGTCATTTACAATTCAATTAATCATGTCGTCATCCCTATACCATCCCCCCATAATAATAATCAGCAGCACCCTTTCCCTAACCATAATAAAATCATTTATCGCTATATCGACCTTCACTTTACTAAGGATTTACATTCCTGTTTTTACTTAGCATTCACCTTTCATACCTTTCTGCAAATTTATAGTTAACAGTGACTTTACTGTCCACTGCTTAATCAAAGTTTTAACAACTCGATTTGTAAGCGGTCAATGGAGTTATATAAATTCATGTCTTTAACTTTCAAATCCCACCATGTGAGACATAATACTCAATTATTGTGCCGTAACATTTTCCTCCTTAAGATTCAAAATACAACACATTACACAATACAATACAATACAGTATAATCAAGATCAGATCAATGGTTCCATATAGTTTCAGAATTACAACAATTCTTAGACTTGAGGGTATCGAACTCTTTCTTATCTAGCATTACTCTCATTAACTATTCTTTCTTCAGTCCTTAGATATTGGTCTGTTTCCAAGACTAATTCTTGGTTTAAAAACCGCCTGAACCCTATTCTGTCTTTCGTTAACTGTCTCTCATCTGATAGTTCGTTCCATTGGGTTGGCATTGTATAGATATAAGATTTTCTGAATACTTCATTTCTAGGACGAGGAATTTTAAATTTTTTTCCTTTCTTTAGTCTTCTTAAATTGACATTTTTCAGATCTAAGTTTTCTTCTTTCCTTGCTCGCAGGAAGGCCAAGTCCAACATATGTATACTTCTCCTTGTATCTAAAGCAGTGACTTTTAGTTTTGAATGAATTTCTTTAGTGCTCATATATTTTGGGAGATGTAAAATTATCTTGAGAGCTGAATTCTGAAGCGTCTGTAGTTTTTGTAGGTGGGTCAGTTTTTTCATGTGTGCTGTTTTGCATTATGGCTACATTTCCAGGAATATTTCCAACATCATGAGTTGAATACTCATTATTTATGTCTCATGTGATTCAACTCGATGAGCCCTTTCATTCCACATATACTTTTCCATATCCTAAACCAATATTTAGTATTTAAAAATCGAAAAAACTGCTATTTTACCTTACTTTTTGTTGAAAAAAACGTAAAACAAATAGATTGTAACAATGTTCACACATTCAAAGGCCTAAGAATGTACAGCTATTGGACTTAAATTTGTATACCAAGGTAGGAACTCTCTATGAGTTCATACTTTGATGTTATTTAGGCCTCAACACTACTCCCCATGGCCTTCCACATTTTTCCAACACAATTCTTCCAATTATGTGACGTAAGTATATCCCTTTTAAAAAAGCCATTTGTGATAAGTTATGTTTCAAGCACATACCTAAAAACCCAACTACAATTAAGGTATATATTATCTCTTTATCAAGGCAAAAAATTGAATGCATAACTTCAAAATCCTTTGTCCAGAAACAGTTTATTTTTCATAACCCCATTTTCCAACTTTTAGGATATACTTACATCATACAATTAACTGCACAGAAGTGGCATTAAAATTTTAAGAATTGGAATACCTATTTTGGGGGTTCTTTTCAATGTCTCTTAATGAGAAAACTTTCATTTTTTTAAAATATACTCAATAAGTGCCAACTTGTGACGTAGGTATATCCTCCTAAATTAGTAGACAATACAGTTTCAAAAAGTATTGCAGACAGTTTCCAATCAATATTTTGTACTTGGATGCAAACTTTGTCAATACCTGCATCATGTGGACTCCATAAATGCTTAAATTCCATCTCACATAATACCATTATTTTGTACAAATATGTGTTGTTTAGTTTGTGACGTAAGTATATCCCTGCTGACCATGAGATCTGACCCTTCTGTCATACATAAATAGTTAAAATACTAAATAATAGGAGATAGGGTATATCATATGGTCTATTGGAATAGCTAATTTGAAGCTAGAGTAAGTGAAATTTGGTTATTATTATCTCAAAATTATAGTTAATACCACCTGTGAAGTATTTTGTGACGTAAGTATATCCCTTTCTGGCCATGACATTGACCCTTTTCCAATGCCTAAATAATTGAGATAATATTATCAACTGATTATGGTATATTGAATAGTGTATAGCGTGTGATGTAAATAGTCTTTGTTTTGAAATGAAACAATTTTTTTTGACATTTTTTGTTAACAATGTAGAATTTTCTATAAATTGTGATCGATTCACAATTTAAGAACTGACTCTTCATGACCCAAGTGGTTTTTTCAACTGGTTTTCTGTCTAGAATCCATTCTACTAACTGTTGTTAATCTAATTAAATTATAAACAGTGAAGTTTCACCATTCTAATATAATCATTATTGTTTTCACCTCATGTGAAGTATTTTGTCTTTAGTCTGTGACGTAAGTATATCCCTGGCTGGCCATAGCATCTGGCCCTTTTTCCATGTATGAATAGTTCTAAAAGAATTCCAAGTGGATATGGGACTTTGAATGATGTATAGGGTGTGCCATATTGTTGTTATTTCAAGTTAAAATAATTAATTCACCTGATGTGAAGTCATTCATCTGGTGTGAATTATTTTCTTTCATGTGACGTAAGTATAGCCCTTGATGGCCATTGTATTGGACCCTTTTTTCATGTGTAAATAGTTGAGATGATCGTTTCAACTCTATCATGGGATATTTGATGGTGTATGTGGGCCATATATAGTCCAATTAGGCTATTGTAATTTAAGGAATATTGTTTCTGCTTATTGGAAGTTTAGTGTCTTTAGTATGTGACGTAAGTATATCCCTTGCTGGCCTAGAGATCTGAGCATTTTGTACTGTGCAAATGATTGAAGTAATAGTTTTAAATAGATATCAGATATTTAATGGTGTATCAAGTTGGACCTATATAGGTTTTATTTGAAACAAAATAATTATTCCTGAGATTTCAGATGAAAAAGTGGAATTTTGTACAAATTCCAATGAAATTCTGGGATAGAAAATGTCTCATTTTCATCCAAATTTATTTTCCAACAGGTTTTCTTAGTAAAATATATTCTGGAAACATTTGTTATCAAGTTAATATCATATCCTACATGATTAGGCTATTTAAATCTAATTAATTCAGCTCATGGGAAGTATTTTATCTTTAATATGTGACGTAGGTATATCCCTGCCTGGCCTAGGGATTTGGCCTTTTGACATGTTTATAAGTTGAATGATTAGTTTCAAATGGATATATATATGGAAGTGAACGAGGTATGGGGTACATTCTTTACTGGTTTTATTGTGAAATAAATCAATAATTCATGTATCTTGGTTAAATAGTTGGAATTTTGGTCAAAATTATATGAATTTCAAGGTTGAAAGGGCATGCACTGTGAGCCAAGATCATTTTTCACTTGGCTTTTAAGGTTGTGATGATGCTACCTGAAGTTGAGAATGTATTACTAATGTTACAAACATATCTTTATTCATTTCTATTTCATAAATTTGAAAATTCGAAATTTTAAGTATATGTGTGACGTAAGTATATCCCATTTTGAGGTATTTAAAAGGAGCCCTAAAAAAATATAATAGGTTTGTGGCCTAAATTGTGAGCATGTACTATATAAAAAGATATGTCAGAAAACAGTACATAGAAATACATACATAGTCAGCTGTTTACTTGAAGAGTAGGACAAATTGGAATGAAAATTATTTTTAATAGCAGAAAACCCCTGCAAAAACAAGATAAAATGATATAAATCAGTTGAAGGCCACATTGTACATATTGCTCATGAGATATTGGCACTATAAGTACTTATCATAACTAATAAAAGGATTCTTTGAACAAAATATGGTTCTCATCTGAGATATCCATCAATGGAAATTAAGAGTTTTCAATAAATTCCAACAATGAAGGATATACTTACGTCACAGTATATAAGCAAAGATATTCAAAAGGCCCAAAAAGACAGACTTCCTGGTCCGAATTTGTTGGAATAAAGTTTTCCTGGCAGCTCAAACCTTGTATAATACCAACAGGGTCTCGAAAAACAGTTTAAGATATTTTCAAATTTGGCCCTTCCCTTACACCCCTATATGGCAAAACAGCACACTTGAAAAAACTGACCCAGGTGCGTTTTAGCTGCGGCAGAGTAAAAGATATCTCCGTAGTCTATTATTGGACGCACCATGACTTTGTAAATAAGTAATAGTGTTTTAGTGTAATAGTGTCACATGCCCCATATAGTTTGGACATACATAGCCTTCACCTTCGTTCTAACAGTATTGATTTTCTTAATCATGAATGGTTTGTAAGTTAACTGTTTATCTAACTCAATACCAAGGTACTTATAAGAGGTCACATCGTCTAACTCCTCGCCCTTTATATTATATTGTACTATATTTTTCTTATCTTCTCTCGTCCTTATGGTCAGACTTTCACATTTTTTTGTGTTAAGTGAGATTTTATTTCTGGCGCACCAGTTCACTATATTGTCAAGGTCCCTTTGGAGTACTGATATTTTAGGGCTTCCAATCGGCCTCTCATGGTACAGAACAGTGTCGTCCGCAAATAGCTGGACTCTACTGTTTGATACAACTTCAGGAAGGTCGTTTATATAGACTACAAATAAAAGTGGTCCCAGAGATGTGCCTTGAGGCACACCGCAGGTGACCTGTTTCAAAGAGAAAGATCCATTATTTATCGACACTTTTTGAAATCTCTCAGATAAATAATTTGTGAACCACTTAAGCGGATTTCCAATAATTCCATAATTTCTTAATTTTTGTAATAAAATTTCATGGTTAATGGTATCAAACGCCTTTTTGAAGTTTAAAAATATTAAATCTGATGCTTTCTTATTGTTTAAATTATCATATACATGTCCTAATAAATTATCATGTGCCGTTACAATGGATTTCCCTTTTCAGAAACCATACTGATTATTTGTAAAAATAAAAATAAAAATAAAGATAACAAGAAATTTTGGTTGTGACCAAGGAAACAACGGTTTCCCCCGAATCCCTTTGCTCTATTATAGGCAAAATCCTAACCCCTCCCCCCACCACCACCACATACACCCTCACTTCGATCCTCTTTTCTTTCCCCACTCCACGCGGGAAAATGCGTTGTCAAGGACTCAGTTGCGTTGCTAGCGTTGCATAAATAAGAAGACGTCACGACGCACTTATTAGTCTTATTGGCAAAGTAGGCCTGCATTATTGCGTCGTCGCCGGCATCAGCATCAATATACAGTAGACTTTCCTTCATATCTTCCTTATTTAAATAGAAATGTTGATTAAATTAAATATACAGGGGTAGAAAAGCATGCTCTTTCAGAATTTCAACATACTGACACTGTATTTCGAGTAGAAATAGCGTTTTTTAGTACTTCGCGGGAGCGTAATTTCTCCGTGATGTGCCGGCTACGACGCAATATAAGCCAATAATGTACTTCTTTATTTAATGCAATGTTGATAAAATTAAATTGTAGGGGTAGAAAAGCATGCTCTTTCAGAATTTAAACATCTTTACAATGTATTTGGAGTAGAAATAGCGCTTTTTATAATTTCGCTGGATCCCTGCGATATGCCTGGCCCAACCCAATAGGGTCAGGTCGTCAGAAAATGTACAATCGTTGGCTCTACACATTTGGTAAATCTTGCTAATTTACTCTGAAAAACGAAAAATACTAGCTATAGGCCTACTACAGTACCGTATATTTGGTGTAAGATTTATTGAATGAATCTGCTTGGTTATGTTAAACTGTATTTTGCACCTGATTTCTTTCTCAAATCTGAGAGGAATGGTGCAGGCGAATTGTACATTTTCTTGCAACCTGACTCGATAATGTACCGCAGACCTAATTTGGCAATCTTTTTGTTTACTTAGGCCAACTGAAATTTTTCGCTTATATAAGCCTGATTTATAAACTGACCTTGATATAAACACATATATAGGGGTAGAAAAGCATGCCCTTTCTGAATTTCATGTTTTTGGCAATTTATTTTGAGTAGAAATAGCGATTTTTATCAATTTGCGGGAGCGTAAATTCACCGCGATCTTTACGCAATTGCGTCAGAAATTCAGGTGGGAACAGGCGGAGTCAGGTTTCCCTTATAAGGGGGCAACGCGGACGCGCAAAGAACAGGCGGCAAGAACTGGAACCTATATAAGGTTTCCCAGTACAAGCGCCTTCGGCGCTCGTACCGCCTTCGGCGGGGGAAACCTTAAAAAATGAACCCCCTCCCCCACCAAGCTCATAATCACCACATCATGACGACCCCCCTCCCCCGCCCCACAGTGCCAGTACGTTAAGCTTTCTGAACGAGTCATACAAAAATATTGCGTCCTGATCGGCATAGTTGTTGACAAAAATGTCTGGATAAAAGGTAGGCCAGAAAGGCTAATAATACGAATTAAGGAACATATTTTATATCAAATTAAAGCTTGGACAATTTCTTGTCCAATAATGTGTACTGTCAGGCCAAAAGTCTTGTACCTCGAGCAAAGCAGCCTATTACGAGTGCCGCGAAATCCCTTTGAAACATACAGTATTCCCACCAATGCACTCCCTCCCTCCACTTGTGTTATGCTGTTACCTTGTGTTACACTGACAACTGCGTGGGAGGAAGTCAGCTACTGGAATAGCAGCAGAGATGGTGGCCATAGCGGCAGACAGCTCGAAGCTTGACTTCAACTTGACTTAGCTTGACTTAAAGAGTATTTAAACAATTAAAACCTGTTTTATAATTGATTAATTTACCTGTGCAATGAATTATGACAGCTTATTTTATGTGACAAATGACAAGATAGTACTAAGACTAGTGTAGGCCTAAACTGAAGGCTTGTAGAAGCGGGAAAATGAGAATCCGAAAGTAGTGCACATATCCTTACATGAGTGTTGTTCGGACAGAAAGTAGTTTTGTGTTTGAAGCGTAATTAAACAATAAAAACCTGTTTTATTCTTGATAAATGTACCTATGCATTGAATCCCACCAAACAACCATTCACTCCCTCTGAATTAATATCATATTAATCCACCTAATCATGAAAAACGGCATTATTAATATTGTTATGACGATTATATATACAGTTAGTAAATTATTATCATTGAAAGATTTTTATTGCAATACTTTTCATACATATGATATCAGTGTTACAATGTCATAATACAATATCATATCAAAACAGGGTGAAACATCCTCTATAAATAGATTTTCCTGATGACCCTAAGAAAATGAGATAAAACAAATACAGGTAATCAATGTCTTTTCTTTCATTTGTATGGGTTTTAGACCTTCGTGCAGGTGGTTTTGTCTATTTGTTTCGTGTCTATTATTTAAAGTTCGACGATGTCTTCATTGTAGTTCTTGAAGTATAAAGTCCTTATTTTCCAGTAAGTTTGGTATGTTATGCTAGAGTTAACTAGATGAGCAATTATATTGCTTTTGTTTTTTTGTTTCTTTTTGTTTTTGCAACATCTTTATTCATCATATCCTGCCGTCTAGGCTTTTATAATTCTAAGCCCATTTTATGATTTTTCAATGATATAAAATGATCATTTTTTTTTATTACGAATATATATACTTTTTTTTTAACATCGAACTTTACACATGATATGTTCGACTACAAAAACCTCAATGAGTTAACACTGGTTAAACACAAGAGACGTAGTGTGGCGCCACCTGGTTTTCCCCAGATTCCTAGCCACATACCTGAAGCCACCATGCACGACACCTGGTGGGGTAGAGGCGAACCCACCAACATTTGAACGTTTGGTAAGGGGGGGGGGGGGGGCAGATTATCGATTGAAAAAGTCTCCTGTTTTGGCGTTTTCAGACCACTTCGAGGATTTTATCAACAAGGAAGAGAAAAGATTTAACACAAATATATTATTACTATTATTGCTTTTGTTCCTGAGTCCGTTCACGTGATTTCACTTAATTACCTACATCTATTAGTGTTGTAGTTACAGTCTCTTGCTAATTATGTAATGTTCATTGATGAAAGTGACATTATTCTCATCCTAAAATGTGATGTGTTTCAGGAAAATGAGTCATAAGTCGCAAAATTGATATTTGTTAAAGTGTTTTTTTGCACAAGATCACATTATTGGAATGTTCTGATTTTTGGAGAGTTTGTCACTTATAGTTATGTCAATCGATGTATCAAATTTCAGAACAATCTATATGTAATGTATCCTTTCGTTTTAAAGGTTCTCATATGGACTACATTTAGTTACTTTACTGTTTAGTGACCCCCAGAAATATTGCAAACTTTTTTTTTCAAAAACGAAAATATCAAACTTAAAATCTAGAAATACTTATAAGATTATTAGACTGTTTACTATCATTGGAATCGGCTTGATCTCATCGTTTCAAATATAATAGTATCTCAAAATCTATTTTTTGTGACTTATGACTCATTTTCGTGAAACATATCACAAATTGACTTAAGAGAAGATAAGGAAGTATTACAAACCTCCCATGAGCAGGGGAAGTCCTTCTTATGGTTATCTTAGTATTGAATAAAAGTTTCTAAATCTAATTCTAAATCTAGCCTCCCTTGTCTACGTGACGTTTGCTATCAAGGAGCCTCACATGCATGTTTTTATTGGCTAGATACAATGCAATATTAACAATGTGTTGCCTTGAAGGTTTAAGGGAAGTGAATTTGTTTATCCCGCATAGGGATTGCTTAATAAGGATCATTTGATCTAGTAATTAACATCTACAGTGTCCTTTAAAAAACAGTATAAAGTTCTCATTCTAGTTTTAAATAAGGAGTTTGATATTTGATCTAAATCGGGAGTTATACCTATGCTTTATGGATGTTGTAAATTATGATAAATCACTATGCATGATACATGGTTTACCAATATTCTGTTTCTTAGTGCATATGTATGAGTGTTTTATACTTCCAGATAAGATAAAAATGTGAAGCGATTTATATTTATTTGTTTATATTCATTATGGGAGTATATGGTGAAACCTACGGTTTATAATACAAACAATAAAACCAAAATAAAAGTTGTTTTAGCATTGCAGTGACCAAGACGGCAGGTTAAGGAAATACATTTAAGTGGATTTGAAAAAAGAAATTACTTGTGTTCCTGTCAATTTTGGAGAATATTATCCTTAATGCAGTGTTTTGTGTTTTGCATAAAGCTACCATTTTCATTTTTGTTCAAGTTTTTGTCGTGCAATAATAGCTATATTCACAGAGATGGCACGCATCTAGGTGTTGAGGCAGCAATACAAGGATGAAATCGTCAGAAAATGTACAATTCGCCTTCACCAATCCTCTCAAATAACCCAAATCTAAGACAAAAATCAGGTTCACAATACAATTCAACATAACCTAAGGTTAAGGTTGATTGAATCAAGGCAATACTAAATATACTCAAATATACCTACTTTGACGATTTTTCAGTCTAATTTAGCAGAATTTACTAATATGTTGATCTGCCAATTGTGCATTTTCTGAAAATTTGACCCATTTAAAGTGCCCCCACCCACCCACCTGTTCCACTCCCGCGCCTGCACTAATAAGTCCATGGTTACACTCCATTATAAATGACATCTCATGCCTTGCACTGGTGCGTTCGAAAAGTTCTTTTCACGTTAGAATGCTGCTGAAATTTGGAAGCTTTATTTTCTTTTGTTTATAATAGGGCAGTTGCATAGCCGCCATTTTGAATCTTGATTCGCATGGAATTATGGGACTAATGGTACAGTCTAAAAACTACAGAAAACATGCGATGTTCAGCATGGACTATTTATCAATGCTCTAATGTCAATATCCATGTGTTATACATGTTTCCATGGCACAATTTCCCATCTTTCCCATCATGCATTTAGTTTTCATAGATCATTTATACAATTTAAGCTCTGATATTGGTGAAAACATTCTTGCAATTTTCGATGAAAATGCTACTAAGTATGTGTATCTCAGATTTCATCAGAATCCATCCCAGCATGCACTGTGACAGACATGCGTAGTGAGACATGCAACTCCCCTATTGGAAAACAATGAATGATCCAACATCTGCATTCATCGAATGGTGGTTGTTGTGAACTTAGTTTCTTGTGCAGTAATAGGGGGTTTGCTATTACAGTGCATTCTGGGATATGAAGTGCATTCTGGGATATTACAGTGTATTCTGGGATGGATTCAGATCGAATCTGACATACAAATATTTGGCAAGATTTTTATTGAAAATTGCAAGAATTCTTCCACCGCTATCATAGCTTTATAAATGATCTATAAAAACCAAATGCGTGATGGGAAAGATGGGGACTAGTGTTATGGAAATATGTATAACACATGGATATTGACATTAGAGCACTGATAAATATCCCATGCTGTACATAACATGTTTTCTATAGATTTTACACTGTCCCATTAGTCCCATTATTCCATGCGAATCAAGATTCAAAATGACAGCTATGCAAATGCCCTATTCCGCATTTTCCTCATATTTCAAAATCACCAAAATATTGGAACTTCAACTGGAGCATACGTTCATGAAGCCTATTTTTTTCATTTATGTTGTTATCAACCTTTAGATAATTATAATTAAAATGGTTTTGAGTTTTGATATCGGTAAGTCCAATAAAGATCAATGGTTCATTTCCTCAAGGGTTAAAATAACAATACATCTTTTAATTGCAAGAATAATTAAAAAGAAGTAGGAGTGGTTCTTTGAACAACCAGATCACGAACCAGGGGAGACCACAATACAAATTGACTTAAAATCAAAAGCAGTGTTGACGAATGCAACTCTTAATATTTTAGGATGCAGGCGAGGAATGCAGTCTTGGGTAACCACCAACACTAGGACCAGCTATAAAAGCCTCTCTACCCCTGGCTGGTGCCTCCTCACTCAGCTCTACACCAAGGTTCCAGTACAGCACCTAAACATGAGGGAAATAGTGCACATCCAGGCCGGGCAGTGTGGTAACCAGATCGGTGCCAAGTTCTGGGAGGTCATCTCTGATGAACATGGTATTGACCCCACAGGTACCTACCATGGAGACTCTGACCTCCAGCTGGAGAGGGTCAATGTCTACTACACAGAGGCCACCGGTGGGTCAACCTTTTCTTCTTTTTCTCTTTAGATTTTTTATAGAGCCAATCCTCCGTAAAATGACAATTGAATCATAGACAGACAATGTACAATCAATGGAGATCATATACATGTATGGGCTTACGGGCAATAATTCAATACAAAATAACCATGGTCTTCCACCCACTGTTGTGCCTAGCTACAGTATTATCAGTTAAGAATCATCAATGATACAAACGAAAAATCGATGGCAATATCAAGATGTACCTGTCAGAGCAATAAAAACGTTACAACAACAACATTCCATTGAAATGTGTCAAAATTAGTGGCTTTTTAGAATACTTTAGTATAAAGAAAATGTCTATGTCTAAGAGAATTAAATTCTTTGTTTGAAGAATTATTGATTTATGCTGAAACACAGGCAATTATTTGCACTACCATTCCAACCATAAGATGTTTGATTATCTTCATAAATCTCTTACAGAAATTAAACATTGAGTTGAAACTGTTTAATATATTGTGCTCTGAGAACAACGTATCTGGAGTGATTTACGCAGAGTGTGTATCTCATTTGTGAGTTATATGGGGTCGTCATGGCAACCAATCCGTTTTTTTACTAAGATTACCTCTAAAATTCCAATTTATGACTCAATTCTTCTCTCTTTTCATGATTAAAAGCATGTATAATAAATCTGTTAACTAACTCGTTGGTTTCAGTCCCTTAGAATATTCAATTCAATTCAATTCAAGAATTCTTTATTGCTGAAGGTGTTTTTACAATAAGGTAGTCCAACAATCTAACTAAACAGTTGTTTAGATAGGTCTTCCGATGGGTGCCTGATATTGCAGTCGTTGTTACGCAACTCATGCAATATTCACGCTCCTTCAACCAACTTGTTAGTTGACCAGTATTTATCTTATCTCAGGGTCACTATGATCACTTTAACGAATAACTCTTTCTAGGATATCCCTGTATTCAATACATGTTCAAGGCAATGACTACACAGAGAAAATGAAACAAGTCATTTTGACTCTAAAAGGGAGTCCAGCACATGTCGCCAGAATAACTCTCTTTTGGAGTCATTTTGACTCCCTTTCAAGGAGGAGTCAAATTGACTCGCTTAGAAAGAGAGTCAAACTGTTTGACTCCCTTTTAAAGGGAGTCATGTATTCAATACATGTTCAAGTCAATGACTAGACTATAGGCTGAGGTGGCAACAGTCCAACAGGTAATTCTATACTTCCGGGTCTGCCCGCGCAGCCTGGGATCTGCCATGTTGAGTGCTAATCCATCCTGGCCAGTGTTCCGTAACATACTTCATTATTAATTTGCAGTGAGTGGCCTTACACTGCCTTGTACCCTGTCACATTACCCAGCAAGTAATGTTAAACTGCGCAGTTTCCATTACATATATAATCTGTTTCAGGAAAACGACTCACAAGTCGGTTAATCTATATTTTACAATATTTATTGGCAAGATGTCTGTGTGGGAATGCTTTTATTTTTAGGGTGCTTAACCCTGCTTACAGCATGAATACATGTAGCTCATTTCAAGGCAATATGTTAAATAATTATATACATGCATTTCTAAGGTCGTCTTAGAGTATATGTAGCTACTTTATTAGTTATTGTCTAGCCAACAATATTGCAATCTTTTTTTCTTCAAAAATAAAAGTATCAATCTCAAAATATAGAAATATTTATAAAATGTCCTACTCTTTACTATCATTGGAATCGGCTTGATCTCATCTTTTCAAATATGATGATATCTCAAAATCCATTTTTGCGACTTGTGACTCATTTTCCTGAAACACATCACATATAAGAACATAATCTAGTGTTCATCCAATGGATATTGATATTAGAGTACTGATAAATATTCCATGCTGAACATGACATGTTTTCTTTAGATTTTAGACTGTACCATTAGTCCCATAATTCCATGCGAATCAAGATTCAAAATGGCGGCTATGCAAACCCCTATTGGGATTGAAAATAGACATTATGAACAACCAAATGGAAATAAAGTTTCAACAATAATGATAATGGTAATAATGATAAATATAAACATTTAAATAAAAATAATAGACAACTTAAACCATATATATTAAAGAAATCATTCTAATTTCTAATAATACGATATTTGATGTGTTTCAGGAAAATGAGCCACAAGTCGCAAAATTGATATTTTTCAAAGTATTTTATTCACAAGATATCTTTGTGAGAATGTTCTCATTTTTAGAGTATCTAACGCCTCAAGTCGTATGAATACATGTACCAAATTCCAAGACCCTGTATCACGGACTTGTAATGAGAAGTCTCATTACTTGTAATGAGACTTCTCATTACAAGTCCGTGCCTGTATTAAATATATCTATGCATTCCTAAGGTCATAATTATAGAGTGTATTTAACTACTTTATTGGTAATTGGCCGCCCCGAGATATTGCAAACTCTTCTTTTTTTCAAAAATAAAAATATCAAGCATAAAATATAGAAATACTTATTACTTATGTTGGAATCCGCTTGATCTGTGATGTGACTTGTGACTCATTTTTCCTGAAACACATCACATGTAAGTGCTGATCAAAGTTTTTTTTTTTTTTTTTTTTTTTTTTTTTAAAGATTTTATTTCAACTGGGGAAGACATCTCCCAGTGAACTTGGTTATTCCAATGCGCCCAGCTTTTATGTAACAGTGATTTAGTTAGACAGATATACAGTTAATGCAATCAGTGCAGCTGCTTCCTTTCAATTCCTTCTCTCGTGCGCTTCAACAGAAGTCTAATTTGGGATCAGAGAAGGAAGATATAAATTCTTGATTAACTTTTAAACAATACATGAGTAAATTATTCACTTCATTGTTAGGGCAAACTAGAAGAGTTACACCAGGCACGCAGATTGCCTGGTCACAATCCAATATCTCTTCTCTTTTTATGTTAAACGTGTTTATTGACACAATTTCGCTGCTGCGATACGTTTCACTCAATGTCCTAAAAAATGTACAAAAAAAACCAATCCAACCATTTATTATACAAGAGTTGTCATTTAGACCGATATATTATTACAATTAAGCTATTAGCTATTATAGATTCTTGATGATCATTTCAACGAAATACATGATACCTAAAGATAAAGTTGTTTTGGGTTTTTTGGGGTTTGTTTTTTTGGTACTTTTTTGCCCAATAAAAAACATACAATTCACAATAATGATTCAACAAAACCGCATGTGATAAAACGATCCAGGTTTTCTGCATTAGGTTTCACACACCTATTTGTGATCCGTTTTAGGAAAATAAGTCATAAGTCGCAAAATATGGATTTTGAGATATCACCATATTTAAAAAGAGGTGATCAAACTGATTCCAATGATAGTAAACACTAGGGTATACCTAACATGTATTTCTTTATTCTAAGTTTGATTTTTCTATTTTTGAAAAAAATAGTTTGGAATGTTTCTGGATGGGTAATTACCAGTAAAGTAACTAAATATACTCCATATGAAGGCCTTCAAAACACAAGGATATATTTGATACAATGTCCTGGAATGTGTTACACGGATTTATATGACTATAATTGCTAAACCCTCTAAAATTCAGAATATTTCAATAAGGAGATCATGTGATAAGGACGCTTTAAAAAAACTCAATTTTGCGACTTGTGACTCATTTTCTTAAAACACACCTATATGAACTCTCGTTACAATTGGTTTTTTCGTTCATAAGCTTGGGATTTCAGATCAAATATTTATCAACCACCTCTTCCTTGTTCATCTGTACATGCTGGCTCAGATTTTCAGAAAATGTACAATTCACCTTCACCAATCCTCTCAAACAACCCACATTTAAGGCAAAAATCAGGTTCAAAATACAGTTCACCATAATAAGACAGATTGATTGAAAGATTACAATACAGAATATATACTCTGATTTACCCAGTATCATTTCTCAGTTTAATTTAGCAGAATTTGAAAGATGTGTAGAAGTGTAGATTGTGCATTTTGTGAAGGTCTGACCTATTAGCGGCCGGGACTGCATGCCCATACCAGTTAAATCAACACTTAACTTGACCTTTAGGTTTCACCCTAAGTATTTACCATGTACTTCACTCGAGTCTGCACACATACTTCTAAAAGGATATGTACTGCCTGTATGTACAGGGCTCTAACTTTCAACATGGCTTAATTATGTCTCAAGTGAGGTTATTGATTATTTGTAGTGAACTTGGTTCCGTCTCTTTGCTAGGTGAATAAAACGGAACAAGGTTTGACTCTTATTGCACGGATTTATTCTCTGTAAAACCATCCCTTGTGGACCAGCCACATGACATGTAAAAGGCTTCACATAATGCAATGAAATAGGTGTGATAAGATGGTAAACACAATATGGTTCATAAAAGGCAAGTCTTACACAGATAATACCAGACGTTGATAAGAACACTATAAAGAGACATTTCGGTAAAAGACAAACAGTGATAAAAGGTATAAAGAACATATAAGATGACATAGATAAAACAGGAATAAAAGGCAACCACACTTCCAGGGTTGTTAACTTCGGACTCATCCGAAAAACATAATCTCGACCAGCGGACAGTTTCGGACTCTCGGACTGGGAGTTCTCGGACTATAAGAATAAAAGCAGATGACCACTACATTTTCTTAAATATTTTAAGGGAGGGGGCGGGGGGGGGGGGGTATTCCATACTGTGCCTGACACTACACTCTGAAACTATATCATCATCTAAAAAAGTAAAATATCTTTTTATATGTGAATTTTTACGTGTAGATTACAACCCATATTATGTGCACCATAATTTTGCCCATTTTTTTCATAATATTGTCTAAAAGACTTGGTAGTCTTGCATGTTATAGATATCTTTTTTCGAGATGATTTATAGAAAAATAGTCAATTAACAATTTGTTTCTTGGTCCAATGGATGCAGAAAATTCATTGTCCATATCAGGTTTTTTGTTTATTTTTTTCCTAGTATAAGTAGATTAACTTGTATGTATCAACCCTTTTTATATTCCAATGGATTCCCCATGCCTTAACACATAGAAAATGTGTATTCACACTTGATTACATGTTTATTCTACCCCAAGTAGAGTATGGAGTTTCAAACTTTTAGTGGCGACCATTTTGGTTTTCAGCTGACATGGGTTTTCCTACAGGAGTTGAATTTAAATGTTCTGAAATATGTTAGTAGATACCTTTACCAACACATTGGTGAAGAAATATTGTGGTTAGGAATTAGTTCACAGATTAGCCTTTTTTCTCATAATATTCCCTGACTAATATGAGGGGTACATTCCACATACATCCAAAATTATATTATACTTATACCTAATGGCACGATGGAGGTTTGTAATCGATTGAGACGTCAAATTGCATGACACTCCAAAGGGGTGGAGTGCGATTTGACCCAATGTCGAGATTGAATACAAACTGAACAGAGTGCTATTAGGTATTTATTGCATACTAAGTCAACAAAAGAACTCGATTTTAATAGTATTTTACCTTACTTTCCATCAATCCTGTGGATATTCGGCTCAAATAGCACATAGGTGCTATTTGACTTTTCAAATAGCACCCCTGAATAGCACCCCTGAAATCACATACATATGTAATAAATAGAGAGAATGGAATGAGCTGCCAGGATGAGAAAAATCAAGTACAACAAATGTTTTAAATACTGGTGACGAGTTCCATTCTATATTTATTATATGCACTTAGATTAGACCAATTTTTTATACCCCAAAATATTATTAGAAAATCAACTTGTTTGCTATTATTCTAATTTAGCAGCCCATTTAACGCCCACCATGCAGACGTCTTGTACTTGTGTGTAACATGTAATGCTATTTTTAGACAATTACATTATATTAAAGAATAGAATGCCATCAAATGGTCAAACCTAACTACCCAAGGACAAAGGTGCCTTCCTAACAATTTGCTGGTCACCACCCAGGACATGCACCATGGCACAGAAAATGCTTTATATAACGAGAGGAGTTGGTCGTCGTTGTATAGCAGGGATCCCAGTTATCTATCTTCTTAGTTGTATGTTCAGGGCTCGAAAAAACGTTTACTTGCCCGGGGCAAGTAAAAAATTGCTCCGGGCAAGTCAAATTTAAAGTTACTTGCCTGAGTGGGCAAGTGAAAATCTCGGTGGCGCCGATTTCAAACCCCTGTTGTGATATGTACTTACAATGAAATGCCCCTGTAAATGTACAAAACTTTCACTAAATCTTCGGGCAAAACATTGTTTATTCGTAACATGATTATCCATATTACTTAGGCCTTTTTGTTGTAAGTAAAGGCTGACTATTCTCAGTCATGAAGTACTAATGATAGGATAAAAATAAGGTTTTTTGTAAGGCTACAACATATTAATGAATGGTTTATGTTAATAAAACAAGATACATACAGATCAGTGTGATTTTGTTTATAATTCTGCAAATAAATTCGGGCAAGTAAAAATTCTGTCGGGCAAGTAAATCTTGGCTGCCACTTGCCCAATGGGCAAGTGAAGTTGGTAGGTTTTTTTCGAGCCCTGTGTATAGTTGAGGAATAATCCCAAAGTGTTGGTTTTTGTGGGTTATTTAAAATTTATTTATAAGAAAATGCTTTATGCACCATCTAGTACTACAAATATTTATTTTGTGATCAAACTTTGACAATAAATTCATTTAATGATAGAGAATATTTTTGTATTCTTTCAGGTGGAAAGTATGTGCCACGTGCTGTCCTTGTTGACTTGGAGCCAGGCACCATGGACTCCGTCCGATCTGGTCCATTTGGTCAGATCTTCCGTCCAGACAACTTTGTCTTTGGTCAGTCCGGTGCTGGCAATAACTGGGCCAAGGGTCACTACACAGAGGGAGCTGAGCTGGTAGATTCAGTGCTTGATGTTGTACGTAAGGAGGCTGAGAGCTGTGATTGCCTCCAGGGCTTCCAGCTTACACACTCACTAGGTGGAGGCACTGGCTCTGGTATGGGGACCCTCCTCATCTCCAAGATCCGGGAGGAGTACCCAGACAGAATCATGAACACCTTCTCTGTTGTTCCATCCCCCAAGGCAAGTTAAAAATTTAGATCTGGTAAACATTTATGGCAGTAATGTTTTGAGGATTATTATGCCAATATATTTGGACTTTTCCTTTCACAATTCGCTCATGATCATAGTATCAGATAATTCTGAAGAAAGTTAGAGAAATAAACTTAGAAAATTCTCTCATTTTGCAGGTATCTGACACAGTTGTTGAGCCCTACAACGCCACCCTTTCTGTCCATCAACTGGTTGAGAACACAGATGAGACCTACTGCATTGATAATGAGGCTCTCTATGACATCTGCTTCCGTACCCTCAAGCTCACCACTCCAACATATGGTGACTTGAACCATCTTGTCTCTGCCACCATGTCCGGTGTCACCACCTGCCTTCGTTTCCCAGGTCAGCTCAATGCTGATCTCAGGAAATTGGCCGTCAACATGGTACCTTTCCCACGTCTCCACTTCTTCATGCCTGGCTTTGCCCCACTCACATCCCGTGGTAGCCAGCAGTACCGTGCCCTCACTGTCCCAGAGCTCACCCAGCAAATGTTTGATGCCAAGAACATGATGGCTGCGTGTGACCCACGCCATGGACGCTACCTCACCGTTGCTGCCATGTTCCGTGGCCGCATGTCCATGAAGGAGGTCGATGAGCAGATGCTCAATGTACAGAATAAGAACAGCAGCTACTTCGTTGAATGGATCCCCAACAACGTCAAGACTGCTGTCTGTGACATCCCACCACGTGGTCTCAAGATGTCCTCTACCTTCATTGGTAACAGCACCGCCATCCAGGAGCTCTTCAAGCGTATCTCTGAGCAGTTCACTGCTATGTTCAGGCGCAAGGCTTTCCTCCATTGGTACACAGGTGAGGGAATGGATGAGATGGAGTTCACAGAGGCTGAGAGCAACATGAATGATTTGGTCTCTGAGTACCAGCAGTACCAGGATGCTACCGCTGAGGAGGAGGGAGAGTTCGATGATGAGGAGGAGGGAGAGGAGGAGGGCTAACTTCCTAAATTCAATTAATAGTGAACCTGATCTTCAAAATTATAGTTATAATGAGAATTACAGGTCCCTTTTATAATGAACCATTAATATCACTCCATTCACCACCAAGTGATCTATTTAAGGGAAAATATTGGGACAAAGCACAGAACTTCAGGCAGCGATTGGAAACAAAAGGGTTCTTCATAATTACACAGTATTAATTACATGGCCATCTCTATTTCTAAGCAATACAGAAATTGGTTTCTTTTAAAACATTATATTTAATCAGGGGCGTCATACATAAGACAAGTATGAACAAGCTCAGGCCTGCTAAATAACTGGAAGATGTATAATTAATAATGTATAAATTAGATCAAAGTTTTGAAAGCAATAATGTTGTAAATTCACGTAGCGAATATACGACAGCAGAGCTGCTAAGGTTTTCTTGCGTCACTGTCCTTCCAGGGACAATCAAATTATGGAAAACAATTACAGATACACTTAGCCTCTAAGCATTAAAAGGTTGCTACTCCTGGGTTCTCAGAACCCAATGTTGGTGTGAGATACATAGAGTTGACAGACAATCTAGGGTGCGTAAGTAGTCCACGGCAGCCAGTCGCGCTACTGTAGCAGTTTCATGACATCATGTGGACATGTCCCGCAAAGCTCCCATAGCCTCACCAATGCGGAGATAAATAATCTCTGTTTGTTCATCGATCATATAGTTTTATGAGCTCTAACTTACATATATCCATCTTTAGAGGCAAACGATTTCAACTATAGCCTTCATAATTGTCAAACTGTTACTGGGGCGATGTATAGAGGGATCATTAATTTGCGGCCCGCCGCCATGACACTTACGCACTCTATAATAGAAATACATAATACACACAATGTTTGACAGTCAGAGACTCCTACTGGCCACTGACCCACAGCTATATCGGTCAGATTTCAGAAAATGTACAATTAACAGCTCTACACATTAAGTCAATTCTGCTAAATTAAGCTGCAATTTGGCCAATACTAGGTAAATTCGAGTAAATTCAGCATTGTATTGATTCTAACAATGTGTTTGTTTAGGTTGAACTATATTTAGAACTTTATTTCCGTCTGAAATTTGGGTTATTTGAGAAGGTTAGTGAAGTTGAATTGTACATTTTCTGAAAATCTGACCCATATATAGTCTGGCTGTGCTCTAGTCTATGTACAGACCTACATGGGACTAGGTCTATCACAGCCTGGGACGAAATAAGTGGACATTCACTATTGGACATACCTATGCCTGGTCCACCCACGGATATGCTAACATCCGGGTCACTTGGTCAGAAATTGTACATTTGACAGCTCTACTTAATTTAGTAAATTCCCAAAAATGGACCTGCCTTCAAATATGTCTGAGATTTGGCTTATTTGAGAGAACTGAGGATGACTTCATCATTTGAACTGATAAAGAATTGTTGAAAATAATTGCTGTTCCTTGGAAAAAATAGAATTTGACTTTAACATAAATTCATAATTAGGCCATATATATACATGGCGTTATTATAACAATACAAATGAGATCACACTGTAATGTTTTGAAATAAATAGGTTATGACCATTTAAGGAGAAGATTAACAAGTACAAAATCAAATATTATTATGGCCCAAGGCATCCCCTGGCCTACAGTCAGTCCCCACAAGGCTAAAACATGGACCAAGCTAATATCTTTTGGCGCAGAAAGGGCAAATTCACCTCAACAACAAATTATAAATGATTTCAAAGCAAAATAAACCAGTGGAAAGCCAACAACTTGCAGTTTTGATCTGTGCTCATCCTAACATATTGTATTGTATTATTGTTGATATAAGCGATCGTCCAACGAAGTAGGACTGGAGTGTAGTCCTACAATTCTGCCAACGATTTGCTGTGTATGCGAATAATGCGAAAATAAATTTAAATGCGACTAAGAAACGGACTGATATAAATAATAAACTGTCTTGAAATGTGATAAATCTATTCATACAACCACAATTAAGGACTAGACACTCCAAAAATAAAATATTCCAACAAAGAGATTTTGTAAATAAAGCACTTTGAAAAATACCATTTTATGCGACTCATTTCCCTATAACACATTACATATAAGAACGGGGTCGGCTAATGAGGTGAGTGAGTGAGTGAGTGAGTGAGTGAGATTGGTTGCTTTACGACCTTATCAACACATTTAAGATGGTTATATCAAGGGCGGGAGAGCTGAGGGGGAGGCAGTTCATAATCATACCCAGGAAATAGAGATAGAGGAGAAGGGAGAGAGAGACAGAGAAAAAGAGACAGAAAGGCACTTTATGGTCTTACCCAGGAAATAGAGATAGAGAAGAAGGGAGAGAGTGACAGAGAAAAAGAGACAGAAAGGCACTTTATGGTCTTACCCAGGAAATAGAGATAGAGAAGAAGGGAGAGAGAGACAGAGAAAAAGAGACAGAAAGGCACTTTATGGTCTTACCCAGGAAATAGAGATAGAGAAGAAGGGAGAGAGAGACAGAGAAAAAGAGACAGAAAGGCACTTTATGGTCTTACCCAGGAAATAGAGATAGAGAAGAAGGGAGAGAGAGACAGAGAAAAAGAAACAGAAAGGCACTTTATGGTCTTACCCATGGCCACCGGCTAATGAGGGAAGGGACTAGATACTAGGCGCCAGGATGCTAGTACAGCAATGTTACCATTATGCACTGTATTTTCATGTGTTCTGTGAAGTGGAATAGAGTGCATGAATTGATACCAATGCTAACTATAACCCTGAACCTAACCTTAAATGTGATCCATTTTAGGGAAATGAGTCACAAGTCGCAAGAAATGGATTTTGAGATACCACCATATTTGAAAAGAGGAGATCAAGGTGATTTCAATGATAGTAGGCCTATACACTAGGATACCTAATATGTATTTCTATATCTTAAATTTGATAATTTTATTTCGAAAAAAAAGTTTGCAATGTTTCTGGATGGGTAATTACCAGTAAGATAACTAAATATACTCCATGCAAAGGCCTTCAAAACGCAAGAATATATTTAAAACAATGTCCCGAAATATGTTACATGGATTTATATGACTATATATATGACCATTATGCACTGGTTTCTTATATCGTAGTTGATATACCACATTAGTAGCCTGGCGCCTACTATTTAGAAGTTCAAGCGCATGGTGCATGGGGGCAGCACGGGTTGGCAAGATGCTCACCGCATAGACTTGTACCCGATGCTTTCTGGAGGTTTATTTATTCAGTTCCATCAAGGAGAATTAATATCCGCATGGAACTATCTCCATACGACGCTCTCTACTTTGGCGACTGGAGCATATTGTAATATAAGTTTAATACTGTTGATACAGTAGATCTAGTTTCGTAACAGAGAGCCATCCAGTCAAGGTTACTTTCATGAAACAATATTTTGTTGATGGATAAAAGCCTAGGATCTTTGCATCTGTGAGGCGTTTCAGGTCAAAATAGATCTTAAGATACCATTATATTTGAAAAGAGGAGATCAAGCCGATTCCAATGGTGGTAAACATTAAGGGCATTGAATAAGTATATTTTAAGTTTGAGATTTTTATTTCTGAAAAAAGTTTTCAATACTTTTGGGTGAACAATTACTAGAAAAGTGGGTAAAATTGTACTCCATAGAATGATCTTAGAAATGTATTGATATATTTGATACACTATCTTGAAATTTGGTTCTGAAATCTGAAATTCTGGTCCTATCTGACTAGATACTCCAAAAATGAAAACATTCCAAAAAGGAGATCTTGTGAATAAATGACTTTTAAAAATATGAATCTTGCGACTTGTGACTCATTTTCCTTAAACACATCACATTTATAAATACCTCTGTAATTAAAACCAAGTATTATATCTCGTTTATTCGCTTTGAATTTACCATCTGGGCGTCTCCGCAATATCTTATTACCACCTAGATTTTCATTAGGCAAAAAAAAATAGGTGTGTTTCCGATTTATCCCCCCCCCCCCCTTACCTAGAAAAACCTTCCCGTACCTAAAATTTTGGTTGACCATACCTGATTTTTTAAAAAACATATCTTACTTTTTTTGGATTTTTTGACAAAAAAAACTTATAAAAGCAGGAAAACGGGTTCTCCTAACCAGGAACTGTCAAAAAGCACATTTCCTGGAAAAAAAAATTTAAAAAAAAGAAAAATGTTACCACCCCCCCCCTACCTAGTTTTCAGCCATATAAATCGGAAACACACCTATTTATTTTGTTTGGCCTAATAAAGTAACCGGTAGAGTCCATGAGATTCATTACCTCCTCGACTGACAACTGACTGACAGAATAAGGGAACACTATAGTCTGTCCGAAAAGTAGTTGACACGTGATTCCTTAGGCCTTTAAGGGGAGGAAAAAGTGGGGGATTTTTTACTTCTTTTATGACAAGGACCTGTCAACCCTTTGCCCAGCGAGCCGCCCATTGCAATCAACCATGGAGAAACAGAGTCAGTATATCCAGCTCTTCCTTCCTTCTAAGCAAAACATCAGCTGCTGTACATGGAACATAGACAGTGCAATACAATGCAGCTGTATATTTGGCTATGTTCAGTCGCAAACAGCGATTCAGGGGGCAAAGGTTTGACGTCAAAAATCACAAGGAGCGGAACCTTACGATAACGCACCGGCTGACAGAATGTGGCTTCAGTGACGTGATTGGTTGTTGTAACTAGAGCCGGCAGGCATATGTGCTGTCAAATGTTACTTAATAGAAATAAATACTAAAATTAACCCTAAACCTAACCTTAAATTGGTGGTCCTAAGTCAGTAAAGCGGGTAGTGGACTGTCTGGAGTAAAATAGACTAATTAAACTAATTACATAACTAGTAAAGACAAGTAAGCCCCACCCACCGGGTCTGCCAAGCCCCGCCCACTTCGGCTAGCCGGCGCGTTATCGTAAGGTTCCGCCTAAAGCTAAAAAATCCCCCACTTTTCCCTCCCCTTAAAGGACGTAAGGATTCATGTGTCAACTACTGTTCGGACAGACTATAGCTCTACAAACAACTCGGTCTCGGGGACGAGGACGAATCGTTAAAGACATAGATCTACTAAATTGTCAATTGGAGTTTTTTTTGTTTGTTTTTTTTAATTTCTTTTATGCGCAAAGATATTTAATAAAGTTTGAGTGTAAGTACACTTTGTCCATCATGGATACATTCAGACATATATACATACATGTATAGATATAAGCTAGTATTACATATATATTATTAACTTATCAACTATATGCTATATAATGGAGTTCTTATGTATATGCTTTTTTAAAAAAACATAACAATTTTGTTTTATGTTAGAAACTTAGTTGGTACTGCTATTATCGTTATTTACACTGTGACTAACTGAAGAAGGAGAATTCACAAAGAAAATCGTGCATTATGTGTTAGTATCGATGTTAATGATATCTAAAGCTCAAGCTGAGAATAAAGGCCCTAGTCCACTAAGCAGATTCTCATGCGATTTTGCACTGCAGAGGACTCTTTTGCATTATATTCAGTGAGAATCGACTTAGTGGACAAGACCCTTAACATTGTTAGCATGTAACCCTTTTGGTAATTTGATTTGAAGACGTTTTTATTATTCAATTTCTTGCGTACATCTCGATTATTTATTCAGTAACCGAGCCATTGTATAACTTCATTAGGTAATTAAGTTAACACAAAATTTAATATGATGTGTTTCAGGAATATGAGTCATAAGTCGCAAAATTGATATTTTTCAAAGTGTTTTTTTTACAAGATCACAGTATTGGAATGTTCTGATGTTTGGAGAGTTTTATAGCTATATCAATCGATGTATCAAATATCAGGACAATCTATGAAATATATCCTTTCGTTTTAAAGGTCCACATATGGACTACATTTAGTTACTTTACTGTATATTGACCCCAATTAAGAAATATTGGAAACTTTTTTTCAAAAATCAGAATATCAAACTTAAAATCTAGAAATACATATTAGATTATTAGACTGTTTCCTATTATTGGAATCAGCTTGATCTCCTCTTTTCAAATATGATGGTATCTTAAAATCTATTTTTTGCGACTTGTGACTCATTTTCCTAAAACGGACCACAAAATATGTAGATAATAGTGGATTTGCATGTCTCACTGCGCATGTCTACTGCAGTGCATGCTGGGATGGATTCTGTTGGAATCTGACATACAAATATTTGGCAACATTTTTATCTAAAAGAGCAAGAATTTTTTCACCAACATTACAACTTGTATAAATAATTTATGAAAACCAAATGCATGATGGGAAAGATGAGAGTAGACTGATGAGGACTTGTGTTATGAAAACATGTATAACACATGGATATTGACATTAGAGCATGGATAAATAGTCCATGCTGAACATGGAATGTATTCTTTAGATTTTATACTATACCATTAGTTCCATAATACGGCCCTTCCGAGATCGGGTGTGAACTCTCCCTAGGGGGCAAAAGGAGGTAGAAACAGCGCGACCATGACGTGCGTCGACGATATACGCACTTCCGCCGGCCTATGCACCACTCGCCTCCTTTTGTTAATGCTTTCATGGAGGTCAACGTTTTAATCGGATATTATCCATAGATACCTTAGCTTGTTAAGCATAATCAGAGCATGTAAATTCCAAACTCTGTTGAAATTTATTAATTCCAACGAAAGTAGGAAATATTTTTTTTCTACCTCTTTTACACACGAACACCCAATCTCGGAAGCGACGTATTCAATGTGAATCAAGATTCAAAATGGCGGCTATGCAAAGCCCCTATTGATACACTCATCTCTTACACTAATTCTCATTTGAATATTTAATTATCATAAACATTATTTCTATCAGATCTAGCTTTCATTTCCTCAGGTGATCTTTAAACAATAATTTATATTATGTACAAGAATTACATTCGCTTCTACATTCTCTGGACATGCGCTGGTTGACCTACATAATCCATATAGAGAATTGCAATTTAGTAAATACATTTAGTAAATATGTCAGATTTTCAGAAAATGTACAATAGGCAGCTGTACACATTTAGTAAATTCTTCTAAATTAGGCTGCAATTTGGTCAATACTAGGTAAATTGGGGTATATTCGGCATTGCATTAATTCTAGCAATCTGTTTGGTTAGGTTGAACTGTATTTTGAACTTTATTTTCATCTGAAATTTGCGTTATTTGAGAGGATTCGTGAAGTTGATTTGTACATTTTCTGAAAATCTGACCCATTACCAGTATGAGTGTTTGAGCTGATAATATCAATGTACGCCTTCTGGATGAGGCGATAAAGCTTTGTTTGTTTCTGTTCTTCAAATATTATTAACACCAACACCGTCCCAATGCGGGGATACTAGGCGATAATGCCAGCTTGAGTAATTGTGTTTAATATATGGGTCAGACTTTCAGAAAATGTACAATTCGCCTTCTCCAATCCTCTCAAATAACCCTTATTTAAGACATAAATGAGCTTCAAAATGCAGTTTAACATAACAAAACAGATACTTTAAATCAATGTGATACCAAATATACTCAGATATACCCAGTATTCTTCATTTTTCAGCCAAATTTAGCAGTATTTACTAGATGTGTAGAGCTGCCAATTGTACATTTTCTGGAAATCTGACCCATATACCACCACCCGATTACAACGGTTTTTTTTCCTATTTTCAACTGTAATTATGTATGTGGGTCAGATTTTCAGAAAATGTACAATTAGTTTTCACCAATCCCCTCGAATAACCCCAATTTAAGACAAAAAGGAGCTTCAAAATGCAGTTTAACATAGCAGAATTGTTACTTTGAATCAATACAATAACAAATATACTCAGATATACCCGGTATTCATCATTTCACAGCCTGATTTAACAGGATTCAACATGTGTAGAGCTGCCAATTGTACATTTTCTGAAAATCTGACCCATATATATATATGGCAACGCATGAAATGTAACGCATGAAAATAATAATAACCTAACCCATTGTTTGAATCATGGCGATGCTAAATACACTCCAATATAGTACCTAGTGTTGAACTAGGTGGCGGTAGCAGTTCGTATTACCACATAGGCCTATATATAATATGTCATATATGGGTGAAGTTGCCAGAAAATGTACAATTCACCTTCGCAAATCCTCTCAAATAACCCGAATTTCAGACAAAAATATAGTTCAAAATACAGTTCAACCAAACTAAACAGATTGCTAGAATCACTGCAATTGCCGAATATACTCGAATTCACCAATAGTATTGACCAAATTGCAGCCAAATTTACTAAATGCTGCCAATTGTACATCTTCTGAAAATCTGACCCACATATGGCTCAAATCTTCAGAAAATGTACAATTCACCTTCACCAATCCTCTCAAATTACCAACATTTAAGACAAAAAATACTAGATATTTTCAGCCTAATTTAGCAGAATGTACTTAATCTGTAGAGCTGCCAATTGTACATCTTCTGAAAATCTGACCCACATATCAATACCATACGTCTGGCATTGGCTCAATTGGCTTCAATCTGAGAGTATCGGTGAGTATGACAACACCCCCCGTGAATACCTGGGGAAGCACCTTAGGACTAATTACTGGGAAATACTACCTAGTTATAGCTTGCCTTAGTCTATTAACCCTCACTATTATAGGCTTCACGGGGCTAACAAGGCCAGCACAAACCAGTGATATTGGACTGTTATCATGGCGTTCTATAAAAGGACAAGACGGGACCAGATCGGAGGTGTTCCAGGTGAGATCTTTCATCTAGGTCAGATTTTCAGAAGATGTACAATTGGCAGCTCTACACATTTAGGAAATTCTGCTAAATTAGGCTGAAAAATGATGACTACCGGGTATATCTGAGTGTATTTGGTATTGGGTTGATTTAAAGTATCAGTTCTGTTATGTTAAACTGCATTTTGAAGCTCATTTCTGATTATTTGAGAGGATTGGTGAAGACGAATTGCACAATTTCTGAAAATTTGACCCATCTAGTCCTTGTTCGTTGGTGTGGAAAGCTACTCGCATGTATACATACATGTACTCACGCGTTCCAATTATACTGCCCTAGATTGTCTATACACAATCTAGGACATATAATATGTGATATGTTTCACGAAAATGAGTCATAAGTCACAAAAAATAGATTTTGAGATACTATTATATTTGAAACGATGAGATCAAGCCGATTCCAATGATAGTAAACAGTCTAATAATCTTATGAGTATTTCTAGATTTTAAGTTTGATATTTTCGTTTTTGAAAAAAAAAGTTTGCAATATTTTTGGGGGTCACTAAACAGTAAAGTAACTAAATGTAGTCCATATGAGAACCTTTAAAACGAAAGGATAAATTACATATAGATTGTTCTGAAATTTGATACATCGATTGACATAACTATAAGTGACAAACTCTCCAAAGATCAGAACATTCCAATAATGTGATCTTGTGCAAAAAAGCACTTTAAAAAATATCAATTTTGCGACTTATGACTCATTTTCCTGAAACACATCACATTTAGGAATAGTAAAGGAATAGTTCAGTGTTAAAGGTAATTCCCAGCGTCGTCAGCACTGCAGCAGGCAGGAATTCAAGGAAATAATGGATCAGATCTTCAGAAAATGTACAATTGGCGGATAGATCTAGACATTTAGTAAATTCTGCTAAATTAGACCAAAACATCGTCAATACTAGGTATATGTGAATATATTTGATATTGCTTTGATTCATACAGTCTGTTTGGTTATGTTGAACTGTATTTTGCACCTGACTTTTGTCTTAAACTTGGATTATTTGAGAGGATTTGTGAAGGCTTATTGTACATTTTCTGACGATCTGACCCATATGCATGAAACAATGGAATTCACAATATTTTGTAATTGGGAGGGTAGAGTAACATGTCAGCTATGTACATACAGATTTTAAAGAAAATTGTATGATTCAATCGTCTGCTATCGGGGAAAATGCGGGGAAAATGCAGAAAATACCCTGTAAAATATGAGGAGAAAGTTGTCATATTTTTGTGTTTTCATTAATCCACATTTAAGACAGAAATTAGCTTTAAAATGCAGTTTAACATAACAGAACTGATAGTTTAAATCAATGCAATACCAAATATACTCAGATATACCCGGTATTCATCATTATTCAACCTAATTTAGGAGAATTTCCTAAATGTGTAGAGCTGCCGATTGTACATTTTCTGAAAATCTGACCCAAATATTGTTCACTGAAACAAATGATATCATAATTATTCGATAAAGTTGTCATCTGACCAAATAAGTTCTTTCATGACATGGTTTTTAAAGATCTTCTTATCAATAATTCTATGGGCCACTGTGGGCAGTGCATTCCAGGAATAAGTTACTCTGTTTATTACTGATTTACGGATTTGTTCGGGTTTCTGATACATTTGTTTTAAGGTTTTTCTTCCATCAGTAAAATTTCTAGTATTTATTAGTCTTAGGTCTAAATTCCTGGGATCCTGTGCCAAACGGTTAACATTTCTTTATTCAGGAATAAATTCTGCAAAGTTAGGCATGGGTCATATTTTCAGAAAATGTACAATTGGCAGCTCTACACATTTAGTAAATTCTGCTAAATTAGGCTGCAATTTGGTCAATACTAGGTAAATTCGAGCATATTCCGCATTGCACTGATTCTAGCAATCTGTTTGGTTAGGTTGAACTGTATTTTGAACTTTATTTTCGTCTGAAATTTGGCTTATTTGAGAGGATTGGCGAAGTTGAATTGTACATTTTCTGAAAGTCGACCCAAATAGTGGCATATGCCAGCCTATTAGTCTTTAGTGACTAGGGTCAGACCCTGTCTTCCACCAGATCCTGAATGTGATGGCGTCCATTTGCATGTTAACATGAGCTGAATGTCTTATTGGTATGTTTACAAATCAAACAATTCTATAAGTTGATGAGATAATGAGATGAGATTGTGTGATATTTAAAAGAATAAATAAAAAAGTTGGAAACGTAATAAACACACATGGAGTAAAGTGATATGTAGTTGACTATTACTTTTTTACTCAAGTTTCGTGGACAAATATAACTTTGAATAGTGAGGATTTATATAACATAGTCCTTTTAACTTTTTATCCTGGTTCTTGGTCATAAATTTTCATGAGTGTTTTGTGCTGCTTGGTCTGGACCTACCATTATTACTGATCCTACTGCTATACCGTATTTTTATTCGTCTCTACTACTGATGAATTTATTAAACTGCTTTAGATAGATTGTATTATCTGTTAGCTAGATGAAGTTTATTGTCTCTGTCTCAATAGCTATGAATTACTTCTCACTTTAGCTTTAACTAAATACTCCTAGATTAGATATTAGAAATTAGCCCTAAAGTTTATTTTGGACATATTAATGTAAATTTAAAATTTGTTCTGGTAGCAACTAGTCAGGAACCCACTGGAAGACCTGGAAGTTACCTTTCAGATACGGGTCTCCTTTTTGTACACCTCTTGTATAAATAAAAATTGCTTTGAATTGAATTGAATTGAATATGCACGTGGGAGGAAACACATATGCACCGTTATCAGTGTTATCACATAACTAGATAAATACAAAGAGGCCGATGTCACACTTGTTACTGAGAAAAGAAATTGATAAATTCAATTATGTGCAAGTTGTTGTATTGTTAGAATTATCAGGTTCATTGGTAGATAAAGAATAGTTTAAAGGGGTGTCTCCACTGGTTGCAGTAAAGATTAGTTTAAAGGGGTGTATCCACTGGCTGCAGTAAAGATTAGTTTAAAGGGGTGTCTCCACTGGTTGCAGTAAAGATTAGTTTAAAGGGGTGTATCCACTGGCTACAGTAAAGATTAGTTTAAAGGGGTGTATCCACTGGTTGCAGTAAAGATTAGTTTAAAGGGGTGGCTCCACTGGCTACAGTAAAGATTAGTTTAAAGGGGTGTGTCCACTGGTTGCAGTAAAGATTAGTTTAAAGGGGTGTATCCACTGGCTACAGTAAAGATTAGTTTAAAGGGGTGTATCCACTGGTTGCAGTAAAGATTAGTTTAAAGGGGTGTCTCCACTGGCTGCAGTAAAGATTAGTTTAAAGGGGTGTATCCACTGGCTACAGTAAAGATTAGTTTAAAGGGGTGTATCCACTGGCTACAGTAAAGATTAGTTTAAAGGGGTGTCTCCACTGGCTGCAGTAAAGATTAGTTCAAAGGGGTGTATCAACTGGTTGCAGTAAAGATTAGTTTAAAGGGGTGTTTCCACTGGCTACAGTAAAGATTAGTTTAAAGGGGTATATCCACTGGCTACAGTAAAGATTAGTTTAAAGGGGTGTATCCACTGGCTGCAGTACAGATTAGTTTAAAGGGGTGTATCCACTGGCTACAGTACAGATTAGTTTAAAGGGGTGTATCCACTGGCTGCAGTAAAGATTAATTTAAAGAGGTGTATCCACTGGCTACAGTAAAGATTAGTTTAAGGGGGTGTATCCACTGGCTACAGTTAAGATTAGTTTAAAGGGGTGTATCCACTGGCTACAGTAAAGATTAGTTTAAAGGGGTGTCTCCACTGGCTGCAGTAAAGATTAGTTTAAAGGGCTGTATCCACTGGTTGCAGTAAAGATTAGTTTAAAGGGGTGTCTCCACTAGCTACAGTAAAGATTAGTTTAAAGGGGTGTCTCCACTAGCTACAGTAAAGATTAGTTTAAAGGGGTGTCTCCACTAGCTACAGTAAAGATTAGTTTAAAGGGGTGTATCCACTAGCTACAGTAAAGATTAGTTTAAAGGGGATATCGTGATAATAGTTCATGAATTATGAAAGTGTTTTAGTTAATTTCCTTTTATCTGGTTAATATTTTACTGCTCTTCCTGCGCTTTGAGACACATGCACGCCATACCGATCATTTTGTTGTCAGTTGGCCGCTGCTGTGCGGGAGAATCGCTCCCGTTTTTAAGTTAATTTCAAGTTAAACTAAATGGCCAAATTATCAAATAATTTCTTTTTCCTGAAATCCCTTCATTGGAATCACCTTGATCTCATCTTTTCAAATATGATGATATCTCAAAATCCTTTTGACTTTTGACTCATTTCCCTGAAACACATCACATAATCACATCATCATAATTTCATCCAAAATGGAACACAATAATTTAAGGCGGTTAATTCTTAAGATGGAAGGAATTCCACAATAGACCAAGACACCAAGTAGTTTTGTTAATTGTTTTATTGCGCTGAGTTATGTCCTGACATGTATCCGCTGAAAGGAGCCTTGTTCAAAGGATAGTCAATAGATCTATAGATAATTACAGTTTACATGAGCCACGTGCACCAACCATATATAGGTCAGATCTTCAGAAAATTTATGCACAATTGGCAGCTGTACACATTGACAGCTCAACCCATATAAAACCCCCCCAACCCTCCCCCCTTCCCCACTCCCTTTACTCTCATCCAAAATAGGAATGAGACCTATGCAAGTCTAGCCATACCTCCACAGAGGTGGGACAAACACTCCCAGAGCAGACAGAAATAGACCAGTGACCAAAACTTGGATCTCAGACTGGACAAAGGATTTCAACATTTGGCGGGAATCTGGACACATGTAAATACATATATGGAATGCACCGAGGGCGCCATCTGTCTAACTGTTATGCATCAAGGTTGTGGCGGATACAGAGGGACGGAGCGCAGCGTAGTCCCGAGGTATCCTGCCGCAACCGAGATGCATAACAGTTAGACAGATGGCGGCCGAGGTGTATTCCATATTTATTACATCCCAAAATCGCATCTTTACATATGATTCATCGATTGAACTTTTCATTTAAAGTCCCTAGCTTTATTATTTCCAGAGTAAATCGGTAAAAACGTTCGAGTGGGCGATAATATGAGTTCCGCGAAATCAAAACAACAGCTGGGTACATGTGCACCCTGGCACTGCCTAGGTTGTATGCGCCAAGGGCGCTCAAGTGCGACATAATTTTCATGTTATGCACCACTTTGACCAAGTGCGATATACAATGCTGAAGGTATAGGCAACTACATCGCAGGGGTGTAATAATGGTCCGAACCCACCCACAGGCATTCAACGGTCGTACAGGTTAAGGTGAATACTGCCACGTCTACCTACTATAGCTGTACACATTTTGTCAATTCTTCTGAATTAGGCTGGAAAATGGTCAATACTAGGTATATCTGAGTATAATAGTATTGCCTTGAGTCAAACAGTGTGTTTGGTTATGTTGAACTGTATTTTGAACTTCACTTTTGTCTTAAATGCTCCTTATAAACGGGGCAGGCTTATAAACGGGGCAGGCTTATAAACAGGCCAGGCTTATAAACGGGGCAGGTTTATAAACGGGGCAGGCTTATAAACGGGGCAGGCTTATAAACGGGGCAGGCTTATAAACGGGGCCAGCTTATAAACGGGGCAGGCTTATAAACGGGGCCAGCTTATAAACGGGGCCAGCTTATAAACGGGGCACGCTTATAAACGGGGCAGGCTTATAAATGGGGCAGGCTTATAAATGGGCAGGTTTATAAATGGGGCCAGCTTATAACCGGGGCAGGCTTATAAACGGGGCAGATTTATAAACGGGGCAGGCTTATAAACGGGCAGGTTTATAAATGGGGCCAGCTTATAAACGGGGCAGGCTTATAAATGGGGCAGGCTTATAAACGGGGCAGATTTATAAACGGGGCAGATTTATAAACGGGGCAGGCTTATAAACGGGCAGGTTTATAAACGGGGCAGTCTTATAAACGGGGCAGGCTTATAAATGGGGCAGGCTTATGAATGGGGCAGGCTTATAAACGGGGCAGGCTTATAAACGGGGCAGGCTTATAAACGGGGCCCAGCTTATAAACGGGGCAGGCTTATAAACGGGGCCAGCTTATAAACGGGCAGGCTTATAAACGGGGCCCAGCTTATAAACGGGGCAGGCTTATAAACGGGGCAGGCTTATAAACAGGGCAGGCTTATAAACGGGGCCAGCTTATAAACGGGGCCAGCTTATAAACGGGGCAGGCTTATAAATGGGCAGGCTTATAAACGGGCAGGCTTATAAACGGGGCCAGCTTATAAACGGGGCCAGCTTATAAATGGGGCAGGTTTATAAACGGGGCAGGCTTATAAACGGGGCAGGCTTATTTATGGGTAAATACGGTATTTATAAACTAGTATGATGTATCGGTCCCTGTTTGAGATATGCTTGATACGGTTCCATCCTCACTGTCACCAGCTGGAGTGTGTGAATATTCAACTATTTCATATCGACTATTTCAATGTTCAATAGATATGAATGACTGCTGGTACACATGATATCACCATTATACATCTTGTATGTGGATCAGATTTTCAGAAAATGGACAATCTACAGTTCTAAACGTGTGTCAAATTCTGTCATGCCCATTTGTGACATCATACGCCATCCCGCCCATTTGTGACATCATATGCCACCGTGCCTTCCATGATTAGCCAATCAGTTATACGCTTGTCTAGCACTTTGGTATCAAATTCATATGGCGGTTGCAAAGCAATGTGAATAAATAGTTTGTTTATTCATTTATTTGATAAAATGAGATCGTGGTATAAAAATAGGATGTAACTTGGTTATAGTCTCTGACTTACCGTATATGATGCCCAATTGTTTATTTCGTTTTTCATTTTCCAGTAACAGATTGCATTTTATTTGTATGCCAGATTCCATCTGTGCAGGGAGACTGCTTGAACAGCAGCCAAGCTGAGATAGACCACATGGTGCAACTATTGGAGACATGGAAACATTCCCAGCGTGAAGAATGCAGGTCAGGCTCTACTCACCATTATAATACCACTATACTAGATACACCATTATAATACCGCTATACTAGATACACCATTATAATACCACTATACTAGATACACCATTATAATACCACTATACTAGATACACCATTATAATACCACTATACTAGATACACCATTATAATACCACAATACTAGATACACCATTATAATACCACTATACTAGATACACCATTATAATACCACTATACTAGATACACCATTATAATACCACTATACTAGATACACCATTATAATACCACTATACTAGATACACCATTATAATACCACTATACTAGATACAACATTATAATACCACTATACTAGATACACCATTATATTACCACTATACTAGATACACCATTATAATACCACTATACTAGATACACCATTATAATACCACTATACTAGATACACCATTATAATACCACTATACTAGATACACCATTATAATACCACTATATTACACCATTATAATACCACTATACTAGATACACCATTATAATACCACTATACTAGATACACCATTATAATACCACTATACTAGATACACCATTATAATACCGCTATACTTAATACACCATTATAATACCACTATACTAGATACACCATTATAATACCACTATATTACACCATTATAATACCAACTATACTAGATACACCATTATAATACCACTATACTAGATACACCATTATAATACCAACTATACTAGATACACCATTATAATACCACTATACTAGATACACCATTATAATACCACTATACTAGATACACCATTATAATACCACTATATTACACCATTATAATACCACTATACTAGATACACCATTATAATACCACTATACTAGATACACCATTATAATACCACTATACTAGATACACCATTATAATACCACTATACTAGATACACCATTATAATACCACTATATTACACCATTATAATACCACTATACTAGATACACCATTATAATACCACAATACTAGATACACCATTATAATACCACTATACTAGATACACCATTATATTACCACTATACTAGATACACCATTATATTACCACTATACTAGATACACCATTATAATACCACTATACTAGATACACCATTATAATACCACTATACTAGATACACCATTATAATACCGCTATACTAGATACACCATTATAATACCGCTATACTAGATACACCATTATAATACCGCTATACTAGATACACCATTATAATACCGCTATACTAGATACACCATTATAATACCGCTATACTAGATACACCATTATAATACCGCTATACTAGATACACCATTATAATACCACTATATTACACCATTATAATACCACTATACTAGATACACCATTATAATACCACAATACTAGATACACCATTATAATACCACTATACTAGATACACCATTATAATACCGCTATACTAGATACACCATTATATTACCACTATACTAGATACACCATTATATTACCACTATACTAGATACACCATTATAATACCACTATACTAGATACACCATTATAATACCACTATACTAGATACACCATTATAATACCGCTATACTAGATACACCATTATAATACCGCTATACTAGATACACCATTATAATACCGCTATACTAGATACACCATTATAATACCGCTATACTAGATACACCATTATAATACCGCTATACTAGATACACCATTATAATACCGCTATACTAGATACACCATTATAATACCGCTATACTAGATACACCATTATAATACCGCTATACTAGATACACCATTATAATACCACTATACTAGATACACCATTATAATACCACTATACTAGATACACCATTATAATACCACTATACTAGATACACCATTATAATACCACTATACTAGATACACCATTATAATACCACTATACTAGATACACCATTATAATACCACTATACTAGATACACCATTATAATACCGCCATACTAGATACACCATTATAATACCGCTATACTAGATACACCATTATAATACCGCTATACTAGATACACCATTATAATACCACTATACTAGATACACCATTATAATACCGCTATACTAGATACACCATTATAATACCACCATACTAGATACACCATTATAATACCACCATACTAGATACACCATTATAATACCACCATACTAGATACACCATTATAATACCACCATACTAGATACACCATTATAATACCGCCATACTAGATACACCATTATAATACCGCCATATTTAATACAATGTCCTGAAATTTGTTACACATATGACTTTAACTGCTAAACCCTCTGAAAATCAGAACATTTCAATAAAGAGATCTTGTGACAAAAACACTTTGAAAAATTTCAATTTTGCGACTAGTGACTCATTTTCCTTTAACACACCACACATTTCGTTATCTTTTTTTTTCATTATTATTATATTAAAGGCCAATTACATAATATTTATCCGAACAATTGAAAAAACGTAGTGTATCACACAGTGATGTCTTCGTTGCCAGGTCGTCCTATGTGCTGATGCAGCGTATGTATGTGGTACACAATAGAACCGGTTCCATGACATGGGACGCACCATTTGATGACAAAATGCTGCGTTGGCTGGGAAATGATACAAAGGCCAAGAACGGAGCCAAGAAACAAGTAAGGACAAGCCTAGGACAGCTTGCGTAGGTTTAGTTATGTATTGTAAACGGGGAAATAAATGGAGCCCGACTTGTATTATATGGGTCATGCAGGTTTTCAGAAAATGTACAATCAGCAGTTTTACACATTTAGGAAATTCGGCTAAATTAGGCTGGGTATATATGAGTATATTTGGTATCGCATTGATTTAAAGTATCAGTTCTGTTATGTTAAACTGCATTTTGAAGCACATTTTTGTCTTAAATTTGATTTATTTTATGTAATAACTTTATTTCCAGTCGTACAAATTACATAGTAATAATGCAATCTCCGCATTCAAAACTATCTGTGCTAACACAGGTATTCCTAGTCTCCCTGTACATTTTGGGGTTTGTTAAGTTTCGTTATCTTTTGTTCTGATACCAGACTCTAAATAAGTCTAAATAATAAATAAATATTATTATTTTATATTACATACTTTTACTGAGAACAAAATTCGTAACAACTCTCTCTTATAGGAGATGAGAAAAACACTAATGGAGGCAGGGGGAGAAAAGGAGGAGAGGCAGGGGGAGAGGAGGGGAGAGATAGTGAGAGGAAGAGGGTGACTGTCCGGAGTACGGGTACTTTGCTAGTACCTTGTTTTGTTTTGTTTTTTATTCATAAGCTCATGTACCAAGTACAACAATCTAATATATCCTTGCGTTTCGAAGCTCAGCCTATAGAGTATATTCGTTTTTTCAACAATAAAAATACCAAACTGAAAATATAGAAATAATGTTTACCACCATTATAATCGGCTTGATCTCATCTTTTCAAAATACAGTGAAACCTCTCTATTGAGACCACCCTTGGGACTGAGAGAAACAGGTCTTAATAGCGAGGTGGTCTCATTAGAGGGGCTAATCTAATAAGAGAAACCCAATTCGGGACGGAGAGAAACTGGTCTTAATAAAGGGGTGGTCTGTATAGAGAGGTGGTCTTTATGCGAGGTTCCACTGTATGATGATATCTCAAAATTGTGCGACTTGTGACTCATTTTCCAGTGACCCATCACATAATATTATAATATTGGCCATAAAAGAAATAAATGTGATGTGTTTCAGGGAAATGAGTCACAAGTCGCAAAAAATAGATTTTCAGATATCACCAAATTTGAAAAGAGGAGATCGAGGTGATTCCAATGATAGTAAACACTAGGACACCTAATAAGTATTTCTAAATTTTAAGTCTGATATTTTTATTTTTGAAACAAAAAGTTTGCAATTTTTCTGGATGGGTAATTACCAGTAAAGTAACTAAATATACTCCATACAAAGGTCTTCAAAACGCTGGGATATATTTAATACAATGTCCCGATATTTGTTACACGGATTTATATAACTACGAGCGCTAAACCCTCTAAAGATCAGAACATTTCAATGAAGATATCCTGTGAAAAGAACACTTTGAAACATATCAATTTTGCGACTTATGACTCATTTCCCTGAAATACATCACAAATACAGTACATGAGACATGTTTCTCTCTTCAGACGATCATATTTATCCGGAGTCGAGTGACGGGCGAGGAGTCTATATTCAATCCACTCAGAGCCAAACGACCAGGCGCAGACAACACCGGCATGACCGATCTAGAATTGTGAGCAAAAATGTTCTCATCCAAAATCCTCTTTCATGTCGCCTTAGTTTGTATACACATTAGAATTTTATTTTTTTTTTCATTTACAGGCCAAATCATTAATTTTACAGAATCAATACGTTACAAAAGACGCGATTGTCGTTCGACGACGTATTTCGAGCGAATTGGAGTTCTAAGTTGAAAAATTTGAAGGAATATGCTTCATAATGCAGTTACAATTGGAACCACAACTGTACGTCCAAGAAAATATTAACCGGAAAAGATCCACAAGTATATGGAATTATACATTTCACCTATATTAAGTCATAAAATATTTGATCTTGAAATTCCATCTAGCATGTATCAAATGGTAAATACCATCTAGCATGTATCACATGGTAAAATAATTATGGATATCGCACTATATATGCTGGGAACGCAGTCAGGGTTGGAAAGCACAACTACTGAATCTTCGGATGGCGAGAACGAGTCTTCAGACTCAACTGTCGAAGGGGACCTCTTTAACGACGCAATCAAAGGGATACAAGATATCTCCCTGGCGGAGGTGGAGGCAAAGGCAAGGAGACACATGATGGGGATGACATAGGTATCCTCTATACACAATGTACCGTAGATCGGATGCAGGAGCAAATATGCTCTACGAAGTGGGAGCGAGGGAACTCGTGCCCCCCAAGGATTTTAACTTGCTTTTATCCGTTAATACAGCTGCACGTACTAGCTTTTATCAATAAAAGCATATGTAGCATATTTTAGTTGCCTTGACTCTCAGGTCAGGTCAGACTTAGCAGTCTTCGGTGTTCTTTTTAGACTTGTGACAGGATCCGACCCATTTTGAGTGAAGTGAAGGCCTCGTCATATTGCTTGTGTGGCAGTGTTCACGAACCTGCTGTACAAGAGAGTCTAGGGCTTGGGTGATCTCCTTGGTGCCTAACAAGTGGACCCTACGTCATCTAGCTTTTGCTGCCACGCTCCAACTAGTGAGGGGCCTGTGTAGTGGGTCGCTCATCAACATCAACATCGCTGCCGTACCAACACCATCAACACCTAGTGGCAGCGAAGGGCACTTCTACCAGAGCAAGGCACAATAAGAACTGCCAGCCAGTTCCAACAGGGGGCGACTTACCACTACAGGAAAATCGTCACTGAAAACACCCTCCTGCGGACGGTAGGCGAAGACACTATAGACTTGGGCTGCTCGCAGACCAAGATTCTTCTGTTGTTCAAATCAAGCACGACTACTATTGTTGCAGTTAAACCTTTGATACTCTTGAAGTTTAATGAAACTTGGTGCATACAAATTCCTGTACGTCTGGTTTTCTTTTCACAACACCTCAACTCATGACCCCCCCATGAATCTGCGGTTCACTACATACGGAACTTTATTTAACATACAAGTATTTGTATTTCAGATTTTCTATTCAGCCACATAATCATTTTGTAGGCTACAATATTCTCAAATCGTGCTGTTATATTCATACCATTATCAATCCACACATTTTAATCTGACAGAAAGACATTTATCCAAGATACATTTATTATACAAATCAAATAATACAAGTAATGATAATAAGAGTCTCGCACTTGAAAAATAATCAAATAAAATATCACCAGCGTCTTATTAGAGTTAAAAGTCAAATTTTAGAACTTGGGCTTGGTGAAACATGTCCTAGATTTGTACTTATCAGTTTATCTGCCTTCAAGATGTATTGTTATCTATAGATACGTGCCATAGTGCATGGTGGCGGTTGGCATGGGCGGAAAATCAATATCAAAATACATGGGTCAGATTTTCAGAAAATGTACAATTCTCAGTTGTACACATTTAGTAAATTTTGCTAAATTAGGCTGCAATTTGCTCAATACTAAGTAAATTCGAGTATATTTGGCATTGCATTGATTGGAGCAGTCTGTTTAGTTATGTTCAACTGTATTTAGAACTTTATTTTCGTCTGAAACTTGGGTTATTTGAGAGGATTGGTGAAGGTGAATTATACATTTTCTGACGATTTAGCCCATATGATGTGTTCCAGGGAAATGGGTCACAAATAGCAAAATTGATATAATTCAAAATGTTTTATCCACAAAATCTCATCTCTGGGGTGTTTAGTCCTGTTATTTGATTTGATTTTGAAAATATTTTATTCAGGACATAGACATTTCCACACATTAGTACGAATATTTCCAGAATAGCCTGAATTACTGTTTTAAATTACATTACATCGAAGTTCAGTTAGAAAAAAATCAGGAAGAATTAATAAAAATTATAAATAGAGTATAAATTCTAAGTTCATTTCACTCGATATTATCACAAAAAATGATCTGATCCAATAGTATCATGCTAAGTCGCGTTACTCATCTGTACAAGAGAATTCATATCAGATATATGTTTACACCTATTATGTACATTTTAAATATCCCGTTCATTCCTTGCAAGTGTCAGAAAGCAACAAATGCATGCCAGATTTTAAGATTGTGTGTTGAATATAATATATGGGTGCACTGTGTCAAGGTGCATACATATAAACGATATATACCCATTAGGCAGCCTCAATTATGTATAATGCACTTGAATAGAAACACTCTAACATCCATGTTATGAAGTGGCAATCTGGAGACTTTATTTCTAAAAATGTTAAAGAAAAATGTAAATATTATATACCATCATGACACCCCCTCTCAAAATGTAGACAAGCTAGGGGCGGGTGAGAACCCCCGAGAAGGGGAATACCTGTTTTACATACTAGTGAAAATAAAATCTTTAGATAAAAAAAAAAAAAAATTGCCCCGGAGGATATGGGGGAATGTCCTGGGCATTTTAGGAAATATGAAGCAATCTCCTACACCCCTCGCCCCCCCCCCCCCCAAGTCAAGAAATTTGTGTAAATTCACCAACCCTATGGGACTCGTTTTTCATATTATTATTGAAAATAAAAATTATAAAGAAAATATAAACCTTGCCAAACGACCCGGGTCAGAAAACAACTGTATGGCTGACATAGAATTGTGAATTTTGTACTCATTTAATATCATTTGTTCTTTCACGTGTTGTTCCTATCCAGAAGGCAGTTTACCCATTTGTCAGCCTCTGTTATAATGTGATCCGTTTTAGGAAAATGAGTCATGAGTCGCAAAAAAATGGATTTTGAGATATCATTAGATTTGAAAAGATGAGATCAAGGGGATTCCAATGATAGTAAACAGTCTTATCATCTTATAAGTATTTTTAGATTTTAAGTTTGATATTTTCGTTTTTGAAAAAAAAGTTTCCAATATTTCTTGGGGTCAATAAACAGTAAAGTAAATAAATATAGTCCATATTAGGACCTTTAAAACGAAAGAATATATTACATAGATTGTCCTGAAATTTGATACACCGATTGATATAAGTCTAGGTGATGAACTCCCCAAAAATCAGAACATTCCAATAATGTGATCTTGTGAAAAAAACACTTTGAAAAATATCAATTTTGCGACTTATGACTCATTTTCCTGAAACACATCACATTATGTATAACCTTTGACAGATAAAGTGCTATTCAATTCATTTCAAAATGTAGGCCCCTATACCAAAACTTCCATGAATTACTTATAAGTAATTGAATAGAATTTAAGACAAAATTCAAGCTCAAAGCTCCGTTTACCATAACCAAACAAATATTTGTAATCAAGTATACTCAGATATACGAAATATTTAACATTTTTCAGCCTAATTTAGCAGAATTTATTAAATGTGTAGAGCTGCCGATTGTCCATTTTCGGCCGATCTGACCCATATATAATTATTTTCATTCCTATGATAGAACACTTACAGGCCTATTAACGACATTACATATTTGGCCATAGTTGAGCTTTAATAATAGGGAGGTTCAGCAAGTCTAACGTAAACGTAAACGTAACCGTATCTCTAATATACTAACATATATTAAAAGCTTGAAAGAGGTTCAGCAAAACATGGCGGGGAAAACGTAAAATAACACCTCAAGCAGAACCAAGCATCTTATTTTTTTCATACATAAAAATGCGACGTTATTCATAAAAATGATACGGTTACGGTTACGTAATTAAGATAGATTTGCTTGCGGAAACTCCCTAATAAGATATTTATGTATGTTCTTAGCTTGATGAGGCTGTCCAATACCACTTCAAAATCCTGCGATTTCTGCGACTACAAAAGGTATGTTTGTGATTTATTTCCTACATTTGGCGTAAGGTTAAACATTGACATGGATAATAAGGGTCAGACTTTCAGAAAATGTACAATTGTGATGTGTTTCAGGAAAATGAGTCATAAGTCGCAAAATTGATATTTTTTAAAGTGCTTTTTTGCACAAGATCACATTATTGGAATGTTCTGATTTTTGGAGAGTTTGTCACTTATAGTTATGTCAATCGATGTATTAAATTTCAGAACAATCTATGTAATTTATCCTTTCGTTTTAAAGGTTCTCATATGGACTACATTTAGTTACTTTACTGTTTAGTGACCCCAAAAAATATTGCAAACTTTTTTTTTCAAAACGAAAATATCAAACTTAAAATCTAGAAATACTTATAAGATTATTAGACTGTTTACTATCATTGGAATCGGCTTGATCTCATCGTTTCAAATATAATAGTATCTCAAAATCTATTTTTTGCGACTTATGACTCATTTTCGTGAAACATATCACAATTCGCCTTCACCAATCTTCTCAAATAACCCAAATTTCAGACGAAAATAAAGTTCATAACACAATTCAACCTAACCAAATAGGTTGCTAGTGTTGTGAATCTTACCTATGTTCTTTCCAGTGAGATGATTTGCCAGTGCTGCACTTTCTGTGTATCGACTCTGGATCTCTTCCAGGCTTAAATACTATCGATATTTAATAATAATATATTCGTGATCGTATAGGTTACTTCTCTGAATAAATATTAATCATATCTCTAGCAAAGGTAGTGGGGGAAAGAACTATGTCCATGTCAAAGGCCTAGGGTGAATAATATTCTATGTTTTAAAGCGCTTCTCCGGAAAGAATAACATATAGAGAAAGTACTTTGTAAGTCCAGTTTATTCCTTTAAATCCTTGAGGTGAGGTTGAGGTCCTTGTTCCCCAACCTGACAATACAAGAGTTCCGGGCATAGGTCATGATTATTTCAACAAGTAACATAAGGTGTGTACAATATGAATCAGGAATACATAAATAAATACAATGAGCAAATAAGTATAAACTTCATCATAAATTAGAGTAATATATAACTAACATAAGAGATGGTCGAAGTCTGGAAGCTCTATCATTAACCAATAATTAGTTATAACATAATGAACTAATATAAGCAGAGAATAGCAGCAGTTCTTGATATGTAGCCCCTGGTGGCAGCCGGAGATATCACGGAGGTTTCCCGGAGGTTTCCCGGAGATTATTCTGGAGGTTTCCCAGAGGTAATTCCAGAGGTTTCTTGGAGATAATTCCGGACATATTCCGGAGATTATTCCGGACATATTCCTGAGATTGTTCTGGAGGTTTCCCAGAGCCTCATAGAGTCATCACACATTCGTAACACTAGAATCAATACAATGCGGAATATACCCGAATTTACCTAGTATTGACCAAATTGCAGCCTAATTAAGCAGAATTTACTAAATGTGTACAGCTGCCAATTGTCTGAAAATCTGACCCATAGGCTAGGGTCGAATACAATAGTTAAACCTATTGTCGACACTATGCTAGTACAGAGTTGAGTTTACCTGTCCGTTTGTGAGCGGCAAGTATTGTCGTCAGGAACAACAAGTGAACTCTATGTAATAAAAGGGACGACATAGTCCACTTTTCTACTTTTCATACTATGTAATAAAGCATATAGACTCTGGGAAAACATCCTGGAATGGATAAGAGATATAGGATATCTAAACAGAGGATATAAAGGTGAAGAATTAATTCTCACTAAGAGAAGTAGAGTGGTGGTCAATAATCTTCATATTATGTTCGGAATCGATCAAACCAACTTGTGTACTAAAATAGTTAATTGGCTGTTTTCCCAAGTGAAAGCGTACATTCACAGAGTCAAGCTATTTGATCGAGGGAATTTTTCTCTCCTTCAAGGACGATACCACCGAGCTGATTGACACTTGAAAACCTAATAATATATGTTCCTGAAATACCAACATAGAGTTTACGAAACACCTGTGTGAAACCTATGCATGTCTCTTTTGTTTGATCACTACCACTTCATATCATAAAATGTGTTAGCATTGTATAAGCCCAGCTGGCAGGGATCCTGAATAAATATGTTGCAAAAACAAAAAAAAAGTATTGTTATTAGACGCGATGCTCACGGACTAATAATCAATTGATTCATATAAGGGACTTTTCATTTTCAACCACTGGGGGGGGGCACAGACTCCGAAAGGGGGTCCAACTTTTTTTTGCGCACTCTAAAAGTGTGGGGGGGGGGGGGGGGGCGGGGGGGACTTAGAACTCAGGATCATGAAATTTTGCACAAACTTTCAAAGGGGTGCCAAGAAATTTTGCCCAAGTCTTTTTTTTTTAAATAAATTTTATTGGGGGGGGGGGGGCGGGCGGGGTCATACAATTTTGCACAAGAAATCTTTCACCAATTCTCCACTCCTCCCCCACCCCACCAATGTCGGTATGATAAAATGTTTGAATACTACAAAAAAATGTTTGTCTGCAAAAGTTAACATGAATTCCACACGGGAGCCATTTTTATTGACATAAGCAAATAGACTAATAACTGTTTTTACTTTCTTTGTGAGCATATGTTAAATGTTAGATGTAGGCTTTAGGGAAATATACCAAAGGGTACCCACTCTAGGCCCAAACCCTCAGATCAGATAAGAATGGTATGTCATCCTTCCTCGCTAATCGATTTCCTGGCCTAGAACTCGCCGTTTTAATGGGAATATGATGACATTTTGCGGTCTTTATTGAATTATAATGGCATTTTGCGGTTTAAGGCGAGATGCTTTTCCTCCGTTTGAAGGGACTCTCTCAAGTTTGAACCTAGACTCTCCCACGACCACCGCTTTTTTTTTAAAAAGCCGCCACCGGCTACTCACTAAAATTAGACCAGGCGTACCCGTTATCACGGTCCTACGCACATAGTAGAAGAAAAGGGAATTGCTGCTGTCTCTGCCAAACAAATACATGCTTATTCAGCTTAGTATCCATGCTCACTCCGACCGTATATTAGTAAGCAACGATATTAGCTAGTGATTACTGGAACAATATTGTCTAGAAAAGAAGATATAAGCCCATTTACCACTTTCGATTGGTGTGTTATGACTTGAATCGATCGCGATTCCCGCATTTTAGTTCCGTGACAAGCCGTTGCGGCCGCTGCGGCGCCACTACTGCTGGCGGTACACATGCCTCACAGAGGCATGTGTATTATTAGACACCAAAACAAAGGCTACGTACTGAGCAGCGCTTGGGGTGGGGTGGGGTGGAGGTGGTAGGGTGGGTGGACGGGAGTTCGTCGGCAACTGTTTTTATTTATTTATACAAGCAACTAGCCTAAAAGTCAGATCACAACACAACCCAATCCAGCGGTATGCTTTCTGGACTTTATCTGGGAGGAACAGCTCTGAGCTGACAGGTGTCATCCCATTTCTCGCTGATTGATTGACTTCGTAAATGTTGAATAAAAATAATTTACATAGATTATAATCATTAAACAATGAAAGCATACCAGATGTTCACACATGGCAGACAGCTGAACCATTTGATATTGCTTGATTGATTTTTGTTTGAATTTAATTGAAAAATCTTGTATTTTGCACAAGAATTTTTTGGCAAATTCTCCATTGTTTACCTTGGTCCTTATCCAGTGCAGGTGCACATGCCATCCCACCAAAGAAAGCCTAAGTCGAGAGTAGAATATTGTTATCATAAATTGTAAGATCGATAATTGCTGGTGAATATTATAAGAATTAGTAGTGAAAGAAAAAACATTGTCAATAAGCTATAAGCATAGGTAAATTAAAATTAGAAATGCTGTAAATTGCTCATAATTTGTATCTGAATCTATATTTGTAATAATTTTCAACGACATGAAACGTATCACGAATGTGAAATTGACAATAAAATTTGTTTAAAAAAAAAGGATTGTTCATTACTAACCATTGGGGGGGGGGGGGGGATTTTCAGGGGGGGGCATCTTTTTTGCACAGACTCTGAACTACAATTATGTAGGGGGGGGGGAGAAATTTTGCATAAGAATTTAAGGGGGGTCATACAATTTAGCACAAGAATTGTTGGCAAATTCTCCACTCCCCCCCCCCCACTCCCCCCCCCCAGTGGCTAATTATGAACGGTCCCTAACCTACTATACTTCTCTTGCAGAAAGACTGCATATGACACGTTTGGTCGCATTGAATCCCAGTACTGTATCACGGCTGCTAATGCGTTTAAATTGGACGGTTTCCACGCACTCATTATACTACGGAAGCACGACCCTGTATACTGGTCATACGGGGCCTTACACGATGCCTTCAGTGTCGCCACCTCCTGGTACGTTTATCAACTATATATGCTGAACCATGGACGCAAACGATGGGAAGGGAATAATCATTGTATTGAAGTTCATAAAATGTGTTTAAATATAGTATTTAATGAGGTAAATTATTGTGAGTAGGTTGATTAATTAATTAGTTGACCTAATTAATCAAATTAATCGAGTTTTAATTATAAAAATAAGGTAATTACTGGGAAAGATGTTATAAGGAGAGAGGAGATGAGAAGAAGGTCTGGGGGCTGTTTCATAAAAATATCATACAATATAGCATGTGTCATACGCTGTATGTTGCTGGCATATAAAGGATATGTTTTTAGATAGTCTGCGTCATTAATTAAGTGCCACAACAACCTATAGTATTTTGTTAATGAACATCTCTGAGGAAATGAGGAAATAAATATATCATGCATTCAATAACAGATTGAGACTGTAATTAATGGTTTCGGACCATCGTAAATACTTCGTAACATACTTGTTAAAAACCCTCTTATAATTAAGATTATGTTGTACGATTCTTTTATGAAATGCCCGCCAGGGTGGGTGGGGTCAAGGAACGGGAGAGAATGACTGGGCCGTAGAGGAGATGATAGTAAACACTAGGACACCTTTAAGTCACAAGTCGCAAAAAATGGATTTTGAGATATCAACGTATTTGAAAAGAGGAGATCAAGGTGATTTCAAAGATAGTAAACACTAGGACACCTAATATGTATTTCTATATTTTAAGTTTGATATTTTTATTTTTTAAAAAAAGTTTGCAATGGTTCTTGTTGGATAATTACCAATAAAGTAACTAAATATACTCGATATACGAAGGTCTTCAAAGCGCAATGATATATTTAATACAATGTCCTGAAATTTGTTACACGGATTGATATGACTATAACTGCTAAACCCTCTAATAATCAGAAGAACATTCCAATAAAGAAATCTTGTGAAAAAAACGCTTTGAAAAATATCAATATTGCGACTTGTGACTCATTTTCCTGGAACACATCACAGTTGACAGAAACAGAAAATATAGAAATACTTATTAGATATCCTAATGGGTTTTTTTATTCTTTTTATCAATGTTTACTATCATTAGAATCGGCTTGATCTCATCTTTTCAAATATGATAATATCAAAATATATATATATATATATATATATATATATAATACTTTTATTCAGGATTAATATACAGTTACATTTGACTTGTTCATTATAGTATGATCACTTAATAACATCAATTCTAATATCCAGGAAGTGGGTAAGGACATCTGCATTAATGCAGGTCTTCCAAACGACCTCCCAATAAATGATAATATAATATAACAAAACATCAATCACGGTTACAATTCTTAACGCTAACAATTCGTTTTAGGTTTACCTTATATTCTATCCCGCGGTTGAAATATTAAGTAAACGTAATAAGTCAGCTTCTTTCATTATATTTATAACGGAGCACTATGATCTACTTCATGGCTTATCGCTCTTGTCAATACATTGAGTAAGTTGAATTTTATTGATAATTTTCACTCAACCCCCTATAATTTCATAAATTTACAACATGATCCCCCCTCCCCTCCCAACTGCTACTTGACATATCTCCAATATAGCGTAACAAAGTGATACTTCCCCTACCCTTCCCCTTCCCTGTCGTTGTATAGACCTTCACTTGTTAGATGGGTTTACAATCCTATTACATGTTCAAAATAAAGTTCATTTCAAAACTACGGACGGCATTTGTTGCGACGCATTACAACATGATTTTTACCTGTCGAGTAGTATATTATCATTCTTATTGAGGAAAAAAATCAAAAAAAAATATATTGATGTTACTGTTCTATATTATCTCATATGTATGTATGTAAAAATCGACATTAGAAATTTTGTAAATATATCGATTGACTTGTTAAAAAACTGACAAATTTATTATCCTAGATGTTTCGACACTATTTTGCTTGGATTCCTATGAAATTATCACTTGTGAAAATGGTTCCAATAAAATGTATTAAAAAAAATCATCTCATCTCCTGCTATAGGTTTGAGCGAGTGCAGTCAGAGCACCAGGAGTATGTGTATCCTGTCATGACATGGGACTTGTTGCCTAAATCAGGAGGAAGCCAACTACACCCGCACCTCATGTCTACCTCAAGCCTGACGGCTACTACGGTAAGCCTCCATCCCTCACTAGGGGTCATGTGTTTTAGGGAAATGAGTCATAAGTCGCTAAATTGCTATTTTTCAAAGTGATTTATTTATAAGATATCTTTGTTGGAATATTCTAATCGTTGGGATACCTAATGCTGCTAGTAATATTAATAGATGTACGAAATTTCAAGGCAATGTATTAAATATATCTATGCATTTCTAAGGTCATCTTATGGAGTATATTCATGTACTTTATTAGTAATTATCCACCCAAAAAAATGTCGAATAACTTTTTTTCAAACGATATCAAACTTATAATATAGAAACACTGCTTAGATGTCCTTGATGTTTACTATCATTAGAATCGGCTCAACCTCATCTACACAAATATGATGATATCTCAAAATCCATTTTTTGCGGCTTGTGACTTATTTTCCTAAAACACATCACATCAGCAAGTCTTAACGTAAACGTAAACGTATTTTTTTACCACAGGTTAGAAAATTGTTTTTATTCAAAAACATCAGAGTACAGTCTCACAAATTCATGTGGTTTTCGTTCTGCCCTGATGCATATTCTGATTACAATTCGCAGTGTATGGAGATTATATGGACAAATTTATGTAATATAATGGGAAGAACATGAATTGAATTATATTGTACCTCTGATATACAAACATACGTTAAAACGAAGAAAGAGGTTCAACAAAACATGACGGAAAAAACCTAACGTAACATACCAAGCAAAATATTTCATTTCACGATTTATTTTGTATCCATAAAAATGCGACGTAATTATTTTAAAAGATACGGATCCGGTTACGTAATGATTTTAGACTTCTCATATACATATATACTTATATAGTTGTACAGAATGCCTCTCAGTCTCTTTTCTGTATCTCTTTCCCTTCTTCTCTATCTCTATTTCCTGGGTAGGATCATAAACTGCCTCCCTCTCAGCTCTCCCGCCCTTGATATAACCATCCTAAATGTAAAGCAACCAATCTCACTCATCACTCACTCACAGAATGCAGGTTTAACCAATTGAAGATGTTTAAATGTATCTATTGCAGGCTACCAACAGCACCTGTACATGAAGGGTTTACACTACACCAAGAGATATGTATCTATTGCAGGCTACCAACAGCATCTGTACATGAAGGGTTTACACTACACCAAGAGATATGTATCTATTGCAGGCTACCAACAGCATCTGTACATGAAGGGTTTACACTACACCAGGAGATATGTATCTATTGCAGGCTACCAACAGCATCTGTACATGAAGGGTTTACACTACACCAAGAGATATGTATCTATTGCAGGCTACCAACAGCACCTGTACATGAAGGGTTTACACTACACCAAGAGATATGTATCTATTGCAGGCTACCAACAGCATCTGTACATGAAGGGTTTACACTACACCAAGAGATATTTATCTATTGCAGGCTACCAGCAGCACCTGTACATGAAGGGTTTACACTACACCAGGAGATATGTATCTATTGCAGGCTACCAACAGCATCTGTACATGAAGGGTTTACACTACACCAAGAGATATGTATCTATTGCAGGCTACCAACAGCACCTGTACATGAAGGGTTTACACTACACCAAGAGATATGTATCTATTGCAGGCTACCAGCAGCACCTGTACATGAAGGGTTTACACTACACCAGGAGATATGTATCTATTGCAGACAGCATCTGTACATGCAGGGTTTACACTACACCAAGAGATATGTATCTATTGCAGGCTACCAACAGCACCTGTACATGAAGGGTTTACACTACACCAGGAGATATGGCGGCAGGAACATGTTCACTGATGATGCTACAGTACATGCCAGTTTAGGCCTGGCGGTGAAACACGGCACTGCTATAGCCATGGCGCACTTGGTACGTCCGCTTTATGGGTCAGATCGTCAGAAAATGTACAGTTGGCCTTTACCAATCCCCTCAAATAACCCACATTTAAGACAGAAATGAGCTTCAAAATGCAGTTTAACATAACCTAATCTGAACTGTATTTTGAACCTGATTTTCGTCTTAAATATGGATTATTTGAGAGGATTGGTGAAGGCGAATTGTACATTTTCTGAAAATCTGACCCACTATGCGTTTAACTGTTGTAGACAGTTTTCAATACATAGCATCTTCAATACTGATTTCTCAATGAACATATTTTTTGTCATCAGGTCATTTGGTTCATACAATGATGTAATTAATAACCATGGTTATTAATTACATCGTTGATTTTTTTAGATTTAGATTTAGAAAATATTTTATTCAGGTCTATTACATTTCCACACGTACAAGTATGAATTTTCTCAGCACAGCCTGATTTAAAATTAGAAAAAGATTAGATCTTATACATCAACTCTGTTTAGGACAGTGCAAGTGATGATTACATTCTCAAATTAATTAATTAGTAATATCAAATTTACAGAATAAATTAATAAGAAATAAGATAAGCTTTTTGGAAACTAAAAACAAGTATTCCAACTCATATCACCTTGGCAATGATGTGTTTTTTGAGAGGACGGGGTAAGTTAAAAAACATATGTTATACAGTGTAACCGACGCCGTGCTCTTACATATTGTGTGAAGGGATGTGTCATCAAAAATTATAATAATGTAAGCATAAATGTTGTCCAAAGACTTAATGTGCTGCTTTAGCATTAATACATATGTGATGCGTTTCCGGAAAATGAGTCATAACTTGCTAAAAATAGATTTTGAGATACCATTATATTTGAAAAGAGGAGACCAAGCCGATTCCAATGGTGGTAAACATTAAGGACATTAAATAAGTATTTCTATATTTCAAGTTTGATATTTTTATTTCTGAAAAAAAAGTTTTCAATATTTTTGGCTGCACAATTAATTACTAGTAAAGTAGGTGAATGTACTCCATAGGATGATCTTAGAAATGCATTGATATTTTTAATACACTATCCTGAAATTTGGTCCATGTATTTCATGTATGTCCACTCATAAGTCCTATATGACTAGATACTCCAAAAATGAAAACATGCCAAAAAGGAGATCCTGTGAATAAATGACTTTTAGAAATATGAATTTTGCCACTTGTGACTCATTTTCCTGAAACACATCACAATTGAAATCATTGCATTTCAGACTCCGAGAAAAGATAATGAAGTTGTTGTTATGTCAGAGCGATTAGATAAAGACTTTATACAGCTTCTGTATGCTGTTTTAAGAAGTAAGTATACTGTGATATTTCATTTTATTGTTTAATCATATATGTATATATCAGCGTATTAACATACGGGTGAAGTCGCCTGTAAATGTACAATTCACCTTCACCAATCCTCTCAAATAACCCAAATTTCAGACGAAAATAAAGTTCAAAATACAGTTCAACCTAACCAAACAGATTGCTAGAATCAATACAATGCCGAATATACTCGCATTTACCTAGTATTGACCAAATTGCAGTCTAATTAAGCAGAATTTACTAAATGTGTGCAGCTGCAGATTGTACATTTTCTGAAAATCTTAACCATATACATCATGTTTACAAATAGTCACTGACAAGTACAGTGTCAAGTTTGAATTCACAGTTGTTATCATGATATTTGATGTATCGCTGGAAAATGAGTCACAAGTCGCAAAGATTATATTTTACAAAGTGATTTATTTCTCTTGCCCACAATGTTTTTCATTTGGAGGGTTTTAGTACCGCTAGTAGCGTTAATAGGGGGTTGCATGTGCAGTGGCGCATGTCTGTTACAGTGCATGCGGGGATGGATTCTGGTGAAATCTGACATACCGTACAAATATTTGGCAACATTTTATCGAAAATTGCAAGAATATTTTCACTAATATCGTAGCTTGTGTAAATGATCTATGTTAACCAAATGCATGATGGGAAAGATGGGACTTGTGTTATGTAAATATGTATAACACATGGATATTGACATTAGAACATTGATAAATATTCCGTGCTGAACATGGCATGTTTTCCATAGATTATATACTGTACCATTAGTCCCATAATTCCATGCGAATCAAGATTCAAAATGGCGGCTATGCAAATCCCCTATTAACTCATGAATAAATTTGAACTTGTTTACCGTCATTGGAATGCACTTGATCTCATCATTTCAAATATTTTATTTACTTTTCAGCTTATATAGATACGATGAAAATATATAGTTTCAGCATGGCCATTACGTTACCAATATTGGTAAGAATTTCATTTTCACATTAGATTCTTTCATCGTCTCGCCCCCCCCCCCCCCCCCAAGAATCACTAACTCCTGAAGAAGGGCAAGTCGCCCGAAAGCTAGAGATTTTAATAAAAAAAAACAAGATCAAGTTTATTATGCTCTCTCTATTACCACATGATTCTATCAAGCCAGCCCACCCGATATACAGCGAGCCCTTCTCCCTCTACTACAAGAATCCTTCGCAAATCCCCCCCCCCCCCCCCTCCGAGGTTAATAATGTACAGTCCCTAATAATGACTCATATGTGTGTTTAAGACAGGAGAGACTAACCACAAGACTTTAAGGGGGGGCATACAATTTTGCACAAGAATTCTTCACAAATTCCCCCCCCCCCCCCACAGTGCTTAATTATGAGCAGTCCATAATAATGAGTCCTATTTATCTTTAAGACAGGAGAGTGTGACGGCGCCCCAGTCATGGCGCGTGTAATAGCCAGGGCTGCACCCCAGACCACCAAGTCTGACTTCTCCTCCATGGAAGTATTCGCAGTAAGTGATTTATAATAATAATAATGATAATAATAGATTTTTATTTCCATAAGACATCTACAATGTAAATATAAGTGTGGACTAGAGGTTTAATATGAAGGGATGGAAAAAGGAGTATTTTCAGTAATGTGTACTGGTCTTCCAAGTACCCCTGAATTTAGAAAATGATCTAGACTAGATAATATACATACACACATATAGAACATACAAATACAAACACATTTAGGTAAATAAAGCAAAGAAACATACATCATAAGTGTATGTGGTGGCTTTGTCTACTGGTCAGAGCCAATGAATATTAATTCAAGTTGGTACTTTAGCATTTGGATTTCAAAATATGTGATGTGTTTCAGGTCGCTGAATCTATATTTTACAAAGTGATTTATTGGCAAGATGTCTTTCTGGGAATGCTTTTATTTTTAGGGTGCTTAACCCTGCTTATAGCGTGAATACATACACGTAGCAAATTTCAAGGCAATATATTAAATAATATATACATGCATTTCTAAGGTCATCTTATAGAATATATTTAGCTACTTTATTAGTAAGTGTCTACCCAACAATATTGCAAACTCTTTTTTTTTTCAAAAATAAAAGTATCAATCTCAAAATATAGAAATATTTACAAAATGTCGTAGTGTTTACTATCATTAGAATCGGCTTGATCTCATCTTTTCATATATGATAATATCTCAAAATCTATTTTTTGCGACTTGTGACTCAGTTCCCTGGAACACATCACATATATATTATTTCAAGGGCTTAGTATTGACATTAATCTTATCATTATTTTACTAACACCGTGAATAATCTTCTGTGGTTTCATGGACCTGACATTTGATCGTGTTTCATTGCAGGCATCTAATATCGATACCGACATTTTTAAATTCGCCCGAGTACTTCGAAGATCAACAGAAAAAATACTTAGTCACATCAATCATAATACTACAACTTACGACCGGAACCTCTCTACACACATAGGAAAAGGAACCAAGAGGGTGAAAAAACTGAAAAAAAACCTCAATGTATCGGAGAAAGACGTAGAAGGTCTAAAGGAAGATAATGTAAAAAGGGACAGAGATATTACCAACATAAGAAACAACAAGACACAGAACTCAAAGCTCTGAAAGAGGGAGCAGGACTATGGACCGACAAAGAGTTTTTGACGCTGGTACAAGGAGCAGAGGTAAAAGTGGTTGAATCTGTGACCAGCCGCCTGAGGGCAGCACTGTATTCCGGACCTCTATTTGGATGAAACCATATGAGATGAGTTTCGTCCATTGTTGAGAGGGGGCAGTGTAGTGGTCCTGGTGGTTGAATCTGGGTGTGTGACCTGCTGAAGTGGTGCCTGCCTTGATAGCTCAGTAGGTAGAGCATTGGAACGCTAGTGTTACGATCATTTACATTCTGGAATACCTCCGGGATGAAGTATAGTTCCTCTGGACGCCGTTGGTGTCCTCATATCCAGAGCAGCTGATATTGCAGAATATTATAATTATTTAATTATTGCTTAATATTGAGTAAATGCTTCCGCATAATACTTCAACCATCATTGATATTAAACATTATTCTATTTATTGTATTGTTTGAATATATTCCATTTTCATCATTATGTTATACCTTATTGTGTCATAAGTATACATCCCTAAAATTTTAGTTCATTATACCTGTACCTCCTTCCCCCACGGCAGTCACATTGAAACTGACCACCTGGGCGTCACCCATTGGCTAACGCCCACCTGGCCAATCAGAGCTGGGCCTAATGAACCATTGTTCATTAACCCAGATATAAGGGACTGCCTGGGGCCCTATCTAGCTAGTTATACCTGCCGGATTCCAACTAGGTTATACCATCACATTATATACCTGTACCAGGAATAAATACTTCTTCAAACATCATTACTTCGTTACCTATCGTGTTACACTAGTTGTAACAATTATTTCAATGTTACCATGTTTTGCATTTCAAATACCTCGATGTATTGTGCAATGATTTCACAAGGTCTCTGTCAGACCTTTGTAAGGTCAGGTTGGGATCATCTCTCAACCTCAGCAAAAGGAACTCAGGAATAAAAACTGGAATTGCAGATGTATTGTCTCTATATTCTTATTTAGCTCGGAGCCATGTTAAAACATATTATCCTCCCTTTGACTCGGAGATTTGTTCTTTCCCCCATTATCCTTATCATATTCATAATATGTTCCTAATATATTCTCGCAGAAGTAACCTATACGATCACATATAATGAATATCGGTAGGGTTTAAGCCCGGAAAAGATCCGGAGGCGATATCACCGACGTGCAACGCTGGCTCATCAACTCAATGGAAAGAACATAGGCTATAATCACAATGCTAGTATAGTTCTCCGATCACAAGCTAGTATATGTGATGTGTTTCAGGAAAATGAGTCATAAGTCGCAAAATTGATATTTTTCAAAGTTTTTTTTTCACAAGATCACATTATTGGAATGTTCTGATTTTTGGGGAGTTCATCACCGAGACTTATATCAATCGGTGTATCAAATTTCAGGACAATCTATGTAATATATCCTTTCGTTTTAAAGGTCCTAATATGGACTGTATTTATTTACTTTACTGTTTATTGACCCCAAGAAATATTGGAAACTTTTTTTTCAAAAACGAAAATATCAAACTTAAAATCTAAAAATACTTATAAGATGATAAGACTGTTTACTATCATTGGAATCCCCTTGATCTCATCTTTTCAAATCTAATGATATCTCAAAATCCATTTTTTTGCGACTCATGACTCATTTTCCTAAAACGGATCACATATAGTTCTCCGACTTATTGTGTCCTGATTTATAAATACATGTGAGAAAAAACAAAGAAAGGTATTGGAAAAATTCAATCGACGAATGATGTAGGCTAGCCTATGTGTGGTGTTATTGCCCTCATTGCTTTTATAAATACATCTGATTGTAATTTGATACAAAGGTTTGAGAAATGTATATACATTGACAAGATGACAATAATGTCGGATTATCCTAAAATTATCAATTTATCAATGTAGATTTCTCAACACCCTTATAAATATAAATATTGTAGATTGGTATGTAAGGGCTGGCTCTTGTTTATTGTGTTTAACTCTACATCGGTTTTGAACAAGACAGATTAATGTAAAATTTAATAACCAGTAATGTGAAACAGGTATTAATGATTGGGATACCCCAGGAAGACCTTAACTGCGAGAGGCTGGCGTCCCTTTCTGAAACATGTAATTGTCTTATCAGAATAAAAATATGATATATATATATATAATGTAGCGATGGTGGTTGAAGATTGAAGATTGATTTGATTTGAACAAGTTTTTATTGCAGGAAATTACATTACATCAAGTTGGATGGTTTTCTCAAACATGCCTGATTTAGAAAAAGAAGTATGAGTTCTTCTAAATTACAACATTAAATTAATTTTACAAAGTCAGATAATGATAAACAATAATTTTATATGAAAAAAACAACTTTTGTCATAACCACTGGAACAAGTTATACTGATTAAAATTTTACTACACAACTCTAGCCTCATTATCAACGTCGTTATCAAAGAAAAACACCTCTAGCCAATGAGATCGCTGCATTTACGTTGTTGATAAGTAACCATGGTTACCCCAACTGCACATTTTTAATATACCCCCATGAAAACATCAAGTCAACCATTCCCTGAAGAAGGATCGACCCATATCCGAAACGTTAAATGGAATCAAACTCATTAGTCAGGGAGCACAAGGCCCAAAATGGGGGTGTTGCTAAACAATTTGGATGTCAATATTTTCCCAAAATATCAAAGTATTCATACGACTCATCTCTGACTGAGGTTCATTTAAGTAATTTTACCTCAGAATTTCAATTTTTGGCTTCTGTTGCCATGGAAACCATGGAATAAACAAAATGCCAGAATGCCAACAATGGTTTTCTTATAGGCCAGTATGAATGCTATATGGTGGTATGTGTTGTCAAGCTCTAACCAAAATGTTTAGCAACACCCCCATTTTGGGCCTTGTGCTCCCTGACTACATAACTTATATCTACCATCTGAATAAAAACAACTAATCATAGCTCACTTAAGTTATAGTTTTGGTGTTCTCTCGACTTAAACTATTTAATATGACCAGCTGAATTAATGATAGATAATCGTTGAATGGCATTAATTGTAAACTGCGGAACTCGTACCTGCCACGCCCACCATGTGAATAAACATGTGAACGCAAAGCAATGGCTGCCGACCCACGTGCATGGGGGGCGTGGCCAACCCAGCAACGTGTGGCCTCAGTGGCGCCATGTGTCGTTAGATATAACAAGTACCTTCGGCACTTGGATTGAAGGGGCAGTTTTGTTTCTAATTCTTATAGGAATCCGACAATTGACTGAACGTTTTTTTGTTTAATATATTACAGTTAGATTGATACAAAAGGAATAGGTTTCAGTTCTCTGCTCATTTGCAGGTCTTGACCGCCTGTTGACTAAATAAAATACAATATCATTCGATCTATCAAAAAGATACTTATTATCTAACAATTCATTTGATTTGATTTGTTTTCATATCATATATATTATGGTTATTAGATTAGATTATTTTTGTAATTTCAACATTAGCATTGCAGAATTAGACCTTTACTCATTAACACACTTCCAAGATACAATATACGTCAATTAATTTAGAATATAGTATTTAGCCAAACTACATTTGTCCTTCTTCTCCCCCACCTCCTTACCCTCACCTACTCCTTCTCCTTCCTGTCGTCCTTCCCCACTATACCATACCTGTGCCACTCTACTTACACACCCCTCCTCCTCCCCCCCCCTCCAGGAGAGAGGAGAGAGAGGAGGAGGACGATGACGGGAAGAGGAGTAGGAGAAGGAATTAAGGGACCACCTCCCCACTAAACCTATTACATAAAGATTAATATTTACATGTTGTATAATTAAGGAGAGAGAGAGAGAGAGAGATGGTGTATAATTAAGGAGAGAGAGAGAGGGAGGTAGAGAAGGAAAGAGAATGGAAGAGGAGAAATGCAAAGATACCAGTCAGTCCTACAAAGTGCAGGGAAAGGTGTTGAAGCTACTGAGGTATGTTAGTCCCCGTTGGTTGGTCTGAGCTGGCCCGTTATAGACGCTTAGTCTCGAATTGTTGAGATTTGGTGGTATGCTATGGATGGGTGGTGTAACGTGGTTGTCACGCACTGGTGAACAAGAGAGGGAGCGTGCGCTGAGTGTGTGTGGGTTTAGCCTGATAGTGAATTGTTATTGTTGTGTGTTAAATTGGAAGTGCTGGAGGATCCCAACAATTCGAGACTAAAGCAATTAGAACCTTCACGTGAGCAGTTAGAAAGGTGCCGTTTGGGGGTGCCGTTCGGTTGATACGAACCGCTCACGTGTGCCGTTCGGCCAAAGACGCAATTTGATTGGTGCAGCGTAGGCCAGATGACGTCGTCCTCGTCCCGACCGCATAACCTAGCCTACAAATTGCGGTGAATGAAGCCTCCTCGAGCTAAACTATAGGCTTAACAAGTTAAATTTACTTTTTAACATCCAAATAGAGTGTGTAATAAATAGCAAATGGCCCTCTGTTAGGGCTAACGCCCCTCGAATTGTCCACCAGGCTATAGACCACCCAGACCATCCAAAACCTCGGGTATTATTGCTATAAGAGAACAGTGGAGTGACCACTAACTCAGGTTGCAGGGAGACATGAGCAGTGAGGCATGATGTGACGTAATGGGTGACCGCGGGTCTGCTACATAGGTTGTTGTATTATGTGGCGATGTAGTGCAGTCAGTTTGGCGGCCCGCTTTGGGATAGATAGATGACACTTTGCGGTAGGTGATAGTCTGGCCCCTGGTCGAGAACGGGTCGATTTCCATATATGGGAAATCATCTCGCGCCTTGGGTGAGATGGATAAATATTGTTTATTGTTTTTCTGGAATACTGTAATAATGTGAGTGAGTGAGTGAGTGAGTGAGATTGGTTGCTTTACGCCCTTATCAACACATTTAAGAAGGTTATATCAAGGTCAGGAGAGCTGAGAGGGAGGCAGTTTATGGTCATACCCAGGAAATAGAGATAGAGAAGAAGGGAGAGAGAGAGACAGGGAAAAAGAGACAGAAAGGAACTTTATGGTCTTACCCGGGAAATAGAGATAGAGAAGAAGGGAGAGAGAGACAGAGAAAAAGAGACAGAAAGGAACTTTATGGTCTTACCCGGGAAATAGAGATAGAGAAGAAGGGAGAGAGAGAGACAGGGAAAAAGCGACAGAAAGGAACTTTATGGTCTTACCCGGGAAATAGAGATAGAGAAGAAGGGAGAGAGAGAGACAGGGAAAAAGAGACAGAAAGGAACTTTATGGTCTTACCCGGGAAATAGAGATAGAGAAGAAGGGAGAGAGAGACAGAGAAAAAGAGACAGAAAGGAACTTTATGGTCTTACCCGGGAAATAGAGATAGAGAAGAAGGGAGAGAGAGAGACAGGGAAAAAGAGACAGAAAGGAACTTTATGGTCTTACCCGGGAAATAGAGATAGAGAAGAAGGGAGAGAAAGACAGAGAAAAAGAGACAGAAAGGAACTTTATGGTCTTACCCGGGAAATAGAGATAGAGAAGAAGGGAGAGAGAGACAGAGAAAAAGAGACAGAAAGGAACTTTATGGTCTTACCCGGGAAATAGAGATAGAGAAGAAGGGAGAGAGAGAGACAGGGAAAAAGAGACAGAAAGGAACTTTATGGTCTTACCCGGGAAATAGAGATAGAGAAGAAGGGAGAGAGAGAGACAGGGAAAAAGAGACAGAAAGGAACTTTATGGTCTTACCCGGGAAATAGAGATAGAGAAGAAGGGAGAGAAAGACAGAGAAAACAGAGAGAGAGAGAAAAGATCTAGAAAGACGTTATGGTCTTAACCAGATTGGTTAGCAAGAAACAGAGCAATATAGCCGGCCAAGCACGGTTCTGTAATGCTTGGTGTACCGTAAAAGATAACAAAGTGTATAAGCTGTAGATGATTATTTCTGGTGTACTTTTTGTTGATAAAAAGATATTTTGATTGGTCCGTGATCGCCGGCATATTGCCATCTAGTTATCCTCTTGGTAATTATCATCACACCCTCGGCACCTACGACCCCAACTGCAGTTACCAGCATTGTTGTTGTTGTTGGCACTGATGATTTTCTTTGAAATCTTGCTTAAAAATACTTTATATAATAAACTGAATCGATAGATCTCTTCCTTTTAGGTATGACACCGTTGTGATGGGTTCAAATAATGTACCAGGGTTGAAGTTTACTTATATTTTGTACTTGGAATAACACACTGTATGACCCCAACTGTTTTCCACTATGACCGTAACTGTATAATGCAGTTACGGGTATACCACTCAATGTTTTTCACCTAGATTACACTGTATCATAAGCCAGATACATGTATCTGATAACACTCAAACCTAAATGCAATTATAGTAAACACCCACAGAACATGACAGCTACTGAAAACGGGTTTTGTTAGGTAAAAACCAACATTGTTTGTTCTAATGGGAGCCCACCTTCCGCCATTTTGAATGCTGGTAACTGCAGTTTAGGTCGTAGGTGACGAGGGTGTGATCATGTGAAGACTAACTGTATAATCTTCCAAAGACTTCAAAATCGTGCTTTCAAAAGTATACTAGCTCATCCGCTCATAACTCCAACTGCTATTCCATATAGCAGGGTAACTTTCGGAACATCGTAGAACTATACATCTCATAGTCTTCAAACGAGCTAGGAATCCTAAGTTCGCAGACATTCCTGGGTAAGATCTTCAGAAAATGTACAATTCACACCTCACTAATCATCTAAATTAATCCACATTTAAGACACAAATAAGCTTAAAATGCAGTTTAACATAGCAAAACTGATACTTTAAATCAACAACATACCAAATATACTCAGATATAGCCGGTATTCATCATGTTTCAGTCTAATTAATTTAGCGAAATTTACTAAATGTGTGGAGATGCCAATTGTACATTTTCTGACGATCTGACCCTCCTAATAGAAACACTCAAAGTTTTGAGACGAGATATGAGAAACAAGCAGATTGAATGCAGCACTGTTCATGGGAGCCTATATTATTTCAGCCCCTAGAATTTGTTAATAAATTCGGAACAAAAAAGAAAAAGGTCGATATTTACTGCTGAGCTGTGAGGTTCTCAAATTTATATCCATATATTAAATAAATAATATTCCACATTAAATAGTGTAATCTTGGATGTAGAGGAAATGTACTTTTCCATGGATTTATCTACACTCTCTCCTATGTTATTCATTTTATATTTAATTATTGAGCGATTTCTATAAACGAGAGGTGTTTTTGTTCTCTGGGTCAAATCATCAGAAAATGTACAATTCACCTTCACCAATCCTCTAAAATAACCCACATTTAAGACAAAAATGAGCAGTTTAACATAACAGAACTGATACTTTAAATCAATGCGATACCAAATATACTCAGATATATCCGGTATTCATCATTTTTTAGCAGAATTTCCTTAATGTGTAGAGCTGCCAATTGTACATTTTATGATGATCTGACCCATACCAGGTTTAAGATTAGATGGAAAGGGGATTAATCTCGGTTGCATCGAACAAGTGTATATATTCTTGGTTGCATCGAACAAGTGTATATATTTCTTGACTGCAAAACACTTCAAAACTTCACCATACATTTGGTCTTCTATATAGGTTAGATCATGTCACTGATTATTTCATATGTCTATATATCAAGAGCATGAGTCATAAATATGATATCACTGTGACTAAAGTTATTTTAGGACAGCAAGTATTTACAAGTGCACTTGAGATGTTTGATAGCATGCTAGGTTTTCTTGCATGACGTCAGAGGAAAGCTAGCACTGACAAAATTAACAACAACTCAATCATATACATTTAATGTCAAATCAGATGGAATAGCCTGGAGTTGGTGGCCCATTAAATAGATGATGTAAAAACATTCAAAAGGTATGTACATACACACAACCTGCTGACACCATTCTGAGGTGCACACAATGTTTACCCCACAACTGTAATTGATCTTATACTACTTTATTTTACTCTGCTTATTGGATGTTGAATCTCATTGACTAACTTACTCATTTGTATAAGTCACCTTACACTTACCAAAATATCTGTATTACCTCACCATTGTACTTACTAGTCATTATCACCTGTACTATTTGTATTGCACGTTACCATATGTACCACACTCTCACTCACTATAAATAACCATTCCATCTTTCATACTTTCTAGCATAGATAGTCTTTCTTAACTAGTCCATCAGTAGTTACAACTCAACTCCTAAGTTCTATAAGACGGCAATCACAGGAAGAACTGGCATCATTGTTTGTGTCATAGGTGATCCACCATTGTAATAACATCTGCAATGAAGAAATTTTTAATTGAATTGATATATTATTTTATATATTCCCATCTATATATGTAACAGAAAATCCACTGTATATAGAAATGGGAAATTGTATTTCAAGCATTTATTAAAGAAACAATAATTAACATGAGGATAGTGGAGTATAATAGTGTTGTCAGGATCATGGGGAAAAAAGAACAGATTTCTGGTGGAAAATGTTAAGAGAGATGGATAATAAAGACTAGGGACATATGTATTTAAATTGTTTATTATTGTTAAAACATTTGAAATATATCAGTGTACACATATTGAAATCGGCAGTGGAAAAGTAAAGAAAATTTGAAAACCCCCTAAAGAAATATAAAATATAGGGACACAACTCACTTCATTAGAAATGTAAAAGCCTCAATGGCAGGTTGAATAAAACCATTTAAAAAAGAGATAATTATATTTATATTATAATTTCTAGGCAGGTGGTTGGAAGAACGTCGCGCTGCGATACCATTATTTTCCAAATTAGGCTACTGCCCAAATAAACAAATAACAAAAAATAAAATGAGACAGAAGTTGCAAAAATATGGGCTTTGAGATACCATCATGTTTGTAATGATGAGATCAAGGGGATTCCAATGGTTAACCAAAGGACACAGATAATAAGTATTTCATTTTGTATGTATGAAAAAAACAATATTTTTAGTGGCCAATCCTATGTATTGAAACAGTAACATATAGGCCTGCACTTTATGATAACCTCAGACATGTATATATTATATTCAACACACCATCTTAAAATCTGGCATGTATTCCTGCCACTAGCAGCACTAAAAACCCCAGAAATGAGATCTTGTGGATGAAACATTTTGAATAATATCAATTTTACTATTCTATTTGTGACTCATTTCCTTGGAACACATCATATTGGCTAAATCGTCAGAAAATGTATAATTCACCTTCACCAATCCTCTCAAATAACCCTAGTTTCAGATGAAAATAAAGTTCTAAATACAGTTGAACATAACTAAACAGATTGCTAGAATCAATTGTATCAATAGTATTGAACAAATTGCAGCCAATTTAGCAAAATTTACTAAATGTGTACAGCTGACAATTGTACATTTTCTGAAAATCTGACCCATATATTTTGATATTGATTTTCCGCCCATGCCGCCACCATGCACTATGGCACGTATCTATAAATAACAATACATCTTGAAGGCAGATAAACTGATAAGTGCAAATCTAGTACATGTTTCACCAAGCCCAAGTTCTAACTTTTGACTTTTAACTCACTTGTTAGAATAAGACACAACGCTGGTGATATTTCATTTGATTATTTTTCAAGTGCGAGACTCTTATTATCATTACTTGTAGTATTTGATTTACATAAATGTATCTTGGATAAATGTCTTTCTGTCAGATTAAAATGTGTGGATTGATAATGGTATGAATATAACAGCATGATTTGAGAATATTGTAGCCTACAAAATGATTATGTGGCTGAATAGGAAATCTGAAATACAAATACTTGATCAGATCAACTTATTAATACCAAAATAGAGGGTTTACAACCTGTACAATTATTTATTTCAATACTACTCAGGGGTCAAAAGGGTACGCTTTTTTGTTCCAGCCTTTGAGGCACATGTTAACATTATATGGGTATTTTGTTTCTCAATATTGCCTGCCTTTACCCTCCCCACAAACCAGCCTCCCCCTTTCCGCAAATTTTCCAGGCATTTTACCCCCCTTTTTTGTGGCAAAACGCAGAAAATCTGGTTCTAAAAAAGACCCCTTTTTATGATTTCAAGGAGTCCTGCTTAATATGAAACCCATTTTACCCCCCCCCCCCCCCCCCCCGCTTTTGTGGCAAAACACGGAAAACTTTATGCCAAAAGAACCCCTTTTTAATATTTCAAGGAGTCTTGTATAACACAATACCATTTTCACAAACATGAAGTCAATTTCCCAAGCAAAAATACCCCAAGCTGATTGGCGAGTGGGTTATGAAAAAAAGCAAACATAAAGTTCCACATTCAAATTTGGTTCTAGGCTATATTTAGTCATCTTTTTAGCAAGAAAATACAGATGGATAATTCATAAATATTAGCAGTGATGTATTATCATTTAAGGAGGATGTATTCACATTAATTAGTATCTATTATCATTTTAAGAATAGTGGAGGCCTATTCACGAATGTTTCATTTCAATCAATCTTTCATTTAAACTTGTAGTAAATTGTGGTACTTAAATCATTAGTAAACATGTTTCCAATCTTAGGTTAAAATGTGTGTGTTTCTGATTTATCTAGCTGAAAACTAGATAGGGGGTGGTAGATTTTCTTTTAGGAAACAACCATCTAGGAACTGACAAAATGTTTAATGTTAAACATGAGAAATCTTAAATGAGATATGAAGGAGACTTGTACACTCTCCTATACTCTAGGCAACATCCAATATTAAGATAAGGACATCTAGGTTATGAGGACACACCAATAAGGGCCATTTAACCAATCAAACACTAGGGCAGAGTCTGGTAGTTCCCAGGTATACACCTGACTATATGTGCACCGGTACCAGCTGCTCCCTCACTCTACACCAGGCCTCCACACCTACAGGAACCACACCTACAGAACAGAACCTCCGGGTAGAGTTGGGCGTCCCACACAAACCACCACCATGGCTGGGTAAGTTGAGTTTTATACTGGAAATAATTAAATCAGAACCCATGCCAAACAGTTTTACTCTTACCAATAATATAGATCCATTGCATTTACTGAGACCTGATATGGAGGGAGGTACATTTGTAGTAAAGTTGCTATTTACTTTAATCCTGGATCAATGTCTATTTACTTCTTGAGGTCATGGGTTTATATTCTCCTCTCCTGTCCCCCCCCCTCCACCCCCACCCGACCCACTAACACCCACACAAACACACCACTGAAATAAGGTGAACTGTTATCACTATCTGACTCACTATCTGACTTCTCAAATTAATAATCTAAACATAGAAGCCTTCATGGTGGTTATTTATTATCTTTAAGTTCCAAGCATAACTACAATAGAATGGTTACTTTACTATTGTACTTAAAGATCATTTCTCACTTTTTACTTGACTGTCAATTATTTTAGCATGATATATAACCAGGTTAATGTTTAAACAATTAATGCTGGTTTATAAATGTGGTAGGCTGTATCTAGAATAGTTCTAGAATAGTTCTAAGCTTGTTTCTCCTATGTTTTACCAGGGGGATATATACAGAGGGAGTAGAATCGACCCATGGAAGCATCAGATGCCCAACTGGTATATAGTTTGATTGCCCTTTCTACCTGGGCTATAGGTGGTACTATTGGTGACAACAGTACTTCAGCGGCACCTGGCATGCAGTGGTTAAACTATATACCTGTTGTCTCTCTTTTGCTGCCACTTAGATAGATAACAGCACATGCTGGAAGAACTGGAAAACAGTTTTCAGAACCATGTATCCATTTTGTGTAGTCTTAGATACACAATTCACAATTCACTATTCATATAGAACTTTAAAGAACGCTATATAAAGGGTTCACTTTCTTACCGACAATGATTTATAGTTTTTTCAGAAAGAAGTCAAAGAGTGACCCCAAGCCAACTGTAAGTATTCCTTGTTAGAGACCTTCTTCTCCATTGTTAGAAAGTCGTTTCTGAAATGAATTTGTTTCTTAGAATTATATGTTTAATCAAACTTAATATATATAATATATTTTTTTTTGGTACTGGTCTTTATTCAGGCCCGGTTACATGTACATTGTAATATAAGTTTCAGGTATTCTTGATTATAAATATGGTAACCACGGTTCACCCTAGGGTGATATACCACCATTGCCTGAGTTCGGCTGGCCAGCACAACAAAACATTAGAAAAATATACACATCATCAAGCAGTTAATAGTATTTACAATGGTCAAAGATACAGGTTGCGTGGTTGTAACTACATAAATAGCTGTACAGTAGAGAATTTAATTAGCGGTCGGTCTTCTAGACAACGGGGTTAAAAATAGCATAATTTATACATGGTGGGTTCCCAGCGAAGCATAAGTCATATAAGAAGATTGAACACATATCGGATTATCCCAATGCTGTTAGTTGTTTAGAGAATATCTATTTTTGACAACCTTCTTAAATTCATCAAACACATCATACAATCGCAGGTCTCTGGGCAAGTCATTCCATATGTTACATATATTATATAGTAATGATTTCTTGAATTTACCAGAACGCGGCCTAGGTGGTATAAAAATAGGTGCACCGTCACGGCGTGTACGTATGTTAGGCCTTAAGAACTCTTGTTTCTCAGTAACCTTATAGAAAGCACATTTAGCTATATTAAGTTCAATCCTTTGGCTTATTAGCAAACAATTAGAATATCTGTGAAGGTCAAGAGTTGAAGTACCCGGTTCCGATCTTAGGCAGATACGTAATGCTCTATTTTGCAAACGTTGTATTGTTGTAATGGTTCTGTCCGTACAGGCAGTTAGGAACATTAGCTGAAAGTCTATTGTTCGTAAAATCATGGTTTTATATGTCTGTGGAGCCGCCTGGTCGGTTAAAAATCTTCTTATCTTACTAAAAAAGTATAATTTGCTGTTGAGAGTTTTTATAATCATCTTAGCATTTGCTTCAAAATTAACCTCGCTATCAATTAATATACCAAGATACACAAATTCAGGAACAATTTTCAGAGTTACATAGTTGGTTCTCATTTCATTGGGCAATAGATGGCGATTCAACATAGATTTGTTACCACATATCATAACCTCTGACTTTTTCTCGTTTATCTTCATCTTATTACTAGACGACCATAAAAATACATTCTTAACATCCTCAGATACAGTGTTGATAGCATCCATTATTGTTCTATTAGAGTTGTATAAAACTACATCGTCGGCATACATGATGATCTTACAGTTTCTTTCAATGTTAGGTAAATCGTTGATATAGATGTTGAAAAGCAATGGTCCTAAAATTGAGCCCTGAATTATCCCAGATTTAATAACCACCCTTACACATTGTGTTCGATTCGTTAGGTAATTTCTTAGTAGCTCATATATAATTTTTATATAATTCTTTTATTTCAATGAAAATATGGAGGAAATGGGAAGGACATTAGTTGTCTGCTATGCACACTGTATCTTCATTGAATATACCAAGCACTATTATTATACCAAAATTGTATACCTCCACTGTCTGTAATAATGAATTAGATTGATATGTTTAAAACTCCAATCTTTTCACCAGAGTGTATCTCTGAACAATCTGTGAAGAATTCATGATAGCTCTCTCATATTGTATGTTATCAAGGTTCTAGTACTTACTAATACATTTGGGAGTTATCAAATATAGAGTTTGGGGGAAGATTTTGCTTTTTATTTCTGAATAATAACAACATCATAGAATTTAATTTTGTCAAGAGTATTAACATGCTTTAAATAACTTCTACTGGATATTTGTTCATGTAAGCTTGTCATTATATATCTGTTTTAGTTTTCATCTTTAAAGTCTACATTAACCTTTTCAATACTAGAATAACACAAGTGAAAACGGTAGATATGAGTCAACATGACAAATATTTCTGTATACATGTCAAAAGTGAAAAAATGCAGGAAGTACATTTGAAATTACCATGCAAAACTTCATGTACAAAACTGACTCTCTACTTACATCCTGTCACCCCTAAACATTATATGATAAACCTACTATTTTACCATACCATCTTTACAACTCATGGAATGTGTCACTAGTGGGGAATTTATACTTACAGCACCGCTTGTGGGATGCTGAATCACCAGACTCTAACACTCTAGTATCAAGAAGTCCTCTTGGTGAACAGCTGAAATCTAACTGGACTACATTCACAAGCACCCTGGATCTGGGTGATCTTTGGCCAGACCTCATACAGCTACGTGTGTGTTCCCTTGATGATCGAGACAGGATCCAGGTAACCAATTAATACTATCTGCTTTCATATCATTTTGACCTGAGGAAGAGCATATTATCCATTCAAAAGCTAGTGAAAAATAAAAAATACCCACAAAATCTTACTTTGGGAGTTATTCCTAACCACCATTAGAACTCAGGACTCCCCACCATACAGCGATAATACTTCCTACCTCGCTTCTTATCATTTTTTTGATTTTTAGATTTCAGATTTTTGTTTAGTGGTTATACATCTTACTTCTATGGATTAATTTCTCAAGTTGCTGTTGAAAATTTGTAAAGCCAATTCTATAGCTGTAGATACATTGTATCCTATCTAGATGCAGCGGATTAGACGTGACCAGGTCTCAGAGCTACTTCAACATCTCTACCGGGGTCCAGTGTGGCGGTTACATGGCTGCCTGCGTGCATGTGTAATCAACAACTACCGTTCACTGATCAGTTCATTGGGGCTCAACATTAAGGACTACCAACAAGAAACCCCATGTGACAGGTAACATTTCCATTATTAATGATTGAATTAGGACTTTTACAGGGTTCCTACTGTCAATATAATAGTGCTTTTACTATTACAGTTAAACCAACTAATGATTAATGACTGACATTGAGGGGCAACTGTCCACTATGTTGTGCATAGTTAGATTACATCAGGCAACATCAGCTGTTATGGTGTATATATCTATCACATGAAGTACAAAATAATGAAACATTTTTAAGTGCACAGATATTTCAAATCAACACAATACAAAATACACTCCTATGTATCTAGTATTTATCACTTTTCACTTCTGCCTAATTTATTGAAATTGATAAAATGTGTAGAGCTGCCAATTGCACATTTTCTGACAATCTGGCCCATTCAATGATGATGTGTTTATGTATAGGTTTTCAAATTATCTTCCAGCGTTGGAGTGACACACTGCCCTGTGTGTTCTGGTTTCTACAAGCAGCCTTGTGCATTGATCTCCTGCAGCCACCTTGTATGTGTTGACTGTATTTCTACCAAGCAGTATGATGAAGATCAAAACCTCATCTCTGTAACATGTCCGATATGTAGTAGAATATCAACTCAAAATTTAGACCAAAACATTGATCAGCCTCTTCATACCATTTGCAACATCTTAAAGGAGAATACCAAACCAGTACAAGAAATAGAATGTCAGATTTGCATGACAACGCATTTAAGTAACGATATGTTGCACCGATGTGAGCATGCTCGCTGCCATATAAATATTTGCTCTAAATGTCTTCCAAAACATGTGAGCCAATATCCTTCCCATGTAAAGGATATTAGACACCAACATTCACGTGACCGGTGCTGCAGGCACCTTAAAGAAACCAAGCAGTTCTGTAACACCTGCAGTGCATATGTGTGTGCAGCATGTATACACACTTCCTGCAGCAAACACAAACGTACAGATAATTATGTAAAAGGGGAACTCAGTTCTTTACTGAGTGGTTGCCAGACGATATATGATGAGAACTTGGTCACCCTGTCAGATAACGACAAAGAAGAACTTGTAGCAACAATTGATGACATGGCCAAAACGATGATCCAACAAATTGTAACGTGGGCTAAAGAACAAAAGACAATCATTCAAGGAAGTGAGGTAAAGAACTATTGTACAGTAACATGGAGGGCAGTGCCTGGGGGCAGTTATGAAAGAATGCAATACAGAACCCATGCCCTGCCTCCCATTTGATGAATATAATATACCATTTTAAAATTCTAATCAATTAATAAAATCAATTTTAAAACTGTTGTTTATACATCAAGAATTGAATTGAACTCAATCATCAATGTCACCTTTTTTGCTCCCATTTATCAATTACTGTTGTTCTTTTAGGGGGATGTCAGCGGCACACCAAGGAAACACAGGGTGATAAGGGACTACATCAGTACAAACCCAGACATGTTTGCACGTTTGCCAGATGATTGTCTGCGATCTATCACATCACAAGTACGGGCGTCAGAGCGGACTATAGAAACCCTTACCCTCACAAGCTCACATACCACACCAGCTGACTTAATGCAACAGCAACAAACAGGTTAGACAACTGCTTGCCTCTTCACATCACTTAGACAACTATAGAACACAAATGATATATAAGAAAGTACAGACAGAATAATGCACATTTTAATGATGTCTTGGAATTCCTATACACCATTAAACTGTGCATTCATTAACACTTTAATATGTCATTAATACTTTAATATCATGGTGTTGCAATTATGGCATAAGCCCACAAAGACAGGTTGTAGTATAGTACTTTGTCTAAATGGCCAATTGTGCGACCTTCAGCCTCCCCCCCCTCCCGCCTTGTATATATATATATCTGTCTGTCTATCTATCCATTTGTTTGTCTGTCTATCTATCTATCTATCCATCAATCTGTATATCTATCAATATTAGGAGGTGCATCGGAGACCAAATTCTCACCGAGCATTGAGGCTTTGCTGTCTGAACTGACCATTGATGGTAGGTAGAAACTCATTCAACCCTGAATGGTTATTCTTGTTTACACTTATTCATGAATAAATAAGCAACGCACAATTAAGGAGTATTCAATCCCATACATATGTAATGTGTTCATAACCCATGGTTCCCGCGGTCATTAAAAAGTCATTAAAAGTCAGTAATTTTGAGTTTGGGGTTTTAAGGACTTAAAAGTCAGCAATATTGCCCCACTTATCCTGATACTGAAATCACAATATCTGTAGTTGTGCCCTAAAGTGATGTTTTATCGTTGAACTAAAATTTGTTAATGTTTTTAGTTGTGGAAGTGTGTGTTAATGTGTGTTAAAATGAAGAGAACAAGATAACTATATATATATAACCCCAAAAATGGAAAATAAGCAAGTTTCACACTCACAGAAACTGACCCATTTATAATAATTACACTCCTATAGATGGTGGTGCAGCAGAAGATGAGGATGACGATGATGCAGACTACCCTGTGCAGCCGCCCTTCCCTCTGGATCTGCCCCCAACACTAACGCTGGCGCCCTCTGCCTACAGGAAAGGTAAGCAACATCATTCATTGATAAACATGTTCATTTTCTCATATGTGTCAGATCGTCAGAAAATGTCGGTCAGCAGCTCAACGAATTTCGTAGATTCTGCTAGTTTTAGCTTAAAATGATAAATTCCAGGTTTATCTGAGTATATTTGGTAGTGCATTGATTCAAGCAATGTGTTTGGTTGTTTTGAATTATATTTTGAAACTAATTTTTGTCTGAAACTTATTTGAGAGGATTGGTGAAGGTGAATTGTACATTTTCTGATGACTTCACCCATATATAAGATGACCATCATAGGGATTAATCTGCAAAGCAGCATTTCATTAACTCATAGTTACACAGTCAGAGAAATCTCCCAAACACCTGTATTCATAATGAATATCCAGAATAACTTTCCTGTTCTTTAGCCTCAAATTGTGAGGATAGATAATTGGTGTGACAAATGATGATGCATTTAATTTTATGATGCTAAAAGACCCAAATGCATTGTCGAATCGGTCCAATACATGTATCAAATGTATCATGTATCATGTATCATGTGTCAAGACAGTGTATTAAATATATCTATGTTTCTAAGGGGGTCTGGCTAAAAGACGCACAGCACTGAAAACCCACACAGCATCCGCATAGCATCCGCACAGCACCGCCGCTACTTGTGCGACTTATATCAGACGCACCACTTTGCCATTTTGTACATGAAATATTCTTTTGATCATCATGATATTTAAGGATAAAAATGATTTAATGCGGATCTCAAGATGCTGTAAATATGGGTTTTATAACTGGAATAGTTTTACCGAAAATTGCTGTTAAAATTTGTGATATTTAGATTAATCTCCTGTCATTAAATCACTGTCCCAGTCATATATTGCAATATTTGTGGAAATTGCTGGTGGTTTATTTTGAATAAATGCTAGTAAGAATGGGCAACTTTATTAAATACTCTGATTAAAAGGAGAATGCAATGTCTTATAACATACATATATAGAAAAATGTTTATTCAATGCTTAGTCACAATAGAACACAATAAATCAATCAAATAATAATTCATTGCCCGTCCATATTCATTCGGAACATTAACATGAAATAATACAAACACTTTACTAAGGAAAACAGATAAATTATAATCAGTCAATACTCCCTTTGTGGTGCGCGGCTCTGGATTGACATTTGTTAAACCAGAGCCGGGGCTACGCGGCTGTTGTACCAGTCCCGCTAGTAAGTCTAGAGTAGCCGCGCTGGTCGCGGTTGTGGTGGGTTTGACCGATAGAGGTCGTTGTATTTCGGTGGTCTATATTTTAACTTTTTTATTGCTGTGTGATACTGCTTGTTCCATATATTTACTGTTATTCCTTCCTTATACACCCATTGTGTATGCACACCTATATATTGATTATTCGATATGACGTATTGTATTGTTGTTGTTCTCGTGAGAGCAGCCCGGGTGTGGAACAGTAGAATATAAAAGAGAGAAGCTGGCGAGGTCCATTAGATCCTGTTGTTGTCGTTGTCTTTATTCGATAGATTAAGTCTCATAGTCGCTTAAGGCCGTCGATCGGACACTACAATTTGGTGCCGTGACCATTTTTGGATTTTTGCTCGCTAACGGGTGAGACCTGTGTCAGCCGTCGGTAGCCTCTAACGAGGAGTGCCGATGGGTGACAAGGGGAAAGATGTCCGGCTCTCCACTGGAGCACCGGATGACCTGATGGCTGTGGATGAATTTCTGCAGCAAACGAATCAGACTATTCAGGACTTGGAAAATCAGTTGGCCCAGTCAAAACTGAATTTCGATCGATCGCTGGAACCCCATGTTAATGCTAATGTGCGGGTGAAAGCGAGCATAGAAGCTAATTCAAGTAGCGGCGATGAACATGTACAACCGCCCGATTTGAAAGTGACCATGAGAAGGAAGTTGTCAAAGCTTCCTCGTAGTGCGTTGAAGAAAGCACCGGAGATTGTGGATATTGGCTCGGACGAGGATGAGTTTTTGCATGGTAAATTGCCTCCCATGACTCCAGTGGTTCATGCGGATATTGGTCAGTTACAATCCGAATGGACTCAGGACCGTACTAGGAATAGGCGCATGACCTATGATAGAATGGATAAACTCATCTCTACGCAAGTGAGTACTTTGAATTTGATGAATGATTCAGTATTGGAGTCTGCAAGGAAGGGGAAGGAGGCCCTGGAGAAAGCGGCTTATACTGAATCGGAATTGAATTTGGCTAGAAAGGAAGAAGCTCGTTTAAGATCTGTAGTGAAAGATCAAAGTGAGAAATTGACTTCACTAGAGGCTAAGCGCGCTTGGGAACGTAAGAATAATGAGCGTATGAGAGTGAATTTGGAAGAATTGAATAGCCGCTTTGACTTTCAAGTCCCACAGCACAGGGCTAGGGGTATTGCTTTTGCTGACGAGGTGGAAAAGGTTAGCACTCCTATTTATGAGAATCCGGGCGGTATAACTAATGAATCATACACCCGAATCATGAATGATTTACCTGACTTTGATCAAAGGAAAGGAAGTCCAGATAATGTAGCATCATATCCACCACATTATACGTCGGTCATGCCGGACGCACCAACTGGCGGGCGGGCGTTTAAAGGTGACAGGAGGAGTGCTTTAGAAGCTGCGCGTGGTTTGCGCCCTTCTAGTCCTAGTCCAGTCGGTTATGGAATTATGGGCGCGGTAAGGCGATCATTGCCGGCCAATATGAGTGGAGTTAGGCGGTCAATAGATCCAGCCGCGGGTTACTTACCTGAAGGCAAGGGACCTGCATTTGGCATGCCTAAGTTCAAACCAACTAAGCCAATGCGCAACCCTAGAACTGTGAACTTCCCTGAATGGGATGGTCGGGAAGATTGGCGTGACTATCAAAGACGCACGGTAATGATAGCACGTTCAAATAATTGGGATGATGAGACTTATAAAATACAACTGCTAACCGGAGTAGGTAAACAGCTGCCGCAAGCTATGATGCTGGAGCCGGATGATTTTTCAGTCGATCAGCTGCTACAGATGCTCGAATATGACTATCAGGCTGAAAAGTCTGATAAGACGCGGAAGCGGGAATTTTTCGAATGTAGGCAAGATCCTGGGCAGAGTCCGGCTGCTTTCAGCCAGAACTTAAGTTTGAAGGCAGTACATGCTTTCGGTGATTGGGATGGCACTTTGCATGAAATGGCGGTAAAAACATTTCTTGATGGGCTGTTGGATAAAGGCATGTCGCAATATGTTGCGATGCAGGAGCCGACCGATATAGTTTCGGCTGCGGCAGCCGCTACTAGATATAGGGATGTATTTGGTACCAGTGGAGTTTCACACACGTCGTCGCACTTACACTCGATTAAAAGCGGGGCGGGTGTGTCAACGGTAACTACTGTGACCAAATCGGAACGAGAGTGGGATGATAGAGAAATGGCAGAGTTTCAAGCTTTTCGGGCGTGGCAGAAAAGGCCAAAACCGCAACTGGAGGCTTTACCACCACCACCACCGGCCGAGTCGGGTGAGGGGGGTAGAAAGAGTTCTTCTGAAGGAAATTATAGGAGAAGACCTGGTATGCCTCGGAAATGCTACTATTGTCAGCAAGAAGGACACATGTGGGCGGATTGTGTTAAACAAAAAACACATGTTAAGTCTTTTGATGACTTTACAGCTCAGGCTGCGGCAATTAAGGAACAGTTGGCTCTGCTGTTAAACAAGGTCGGATCTTCTTAGGCGGTGAACAGGAGATCGCGACAAACAGCATACACACCGCATTGTCGATAAATCGGGCTAGTAAACCAATTGGATCCGATGTTCTTGTGCCCCTAGATCAGCCTGGGGACGCCCATGGAGAAGGTGATCTTGGAGGTGAAGTGCACGAGGGCAGCGGCATTGGCGCAATTGGGCGCGCCACATGCTCAGTGATGGTGGTGAATGAAGGAGATCCTGAGTATGTATGCATGCCTGGGCAAATTCTAAAAGTTGAATGGGGGGAAGATGCCCGGGTGGTGAGTAAGGTGATGGTGTGTGACTTGCGTGATTTTGAGATTTGTGTTTCAGACCGCAATCGTCCGCTTGTGGCTGAGCGCATGTATGCGGATGTGACTTTAGTGAATGTAACTGGTCAATTCCTTATTGACTGGGGGGCACAATACACGCTGGTAAAAAGGCATGTATATGATGAACTCTCAGTCAGGCCGTCATTGATGCCATGTGGAGTGACGTGCTATGCTGGGACTGGTCATAATCTAAAGACGCATGGGTGTGTGCGACTCGCGCTGGGGTTGGGAGGTGCTTGGTATGCCCTCAACTGCCTGGTGGTAAGTGGTTTGGTTGGAGCGGAAGCTGGTATCTTGGGGATGGATTTTATCTATCTCCATAAATGTAATTCCGACTGGTCTGGTTTATTCACTCTCGAGGCAGGTGAACAATCGGTAATGTGCAGGGCATTGCAAAGTGGGCCTATGGCAAGGAGCAACTGTGAGAGTATTTTCATAGACGCTTTCTCCACTATTTGTAGTGGCATTGGCCCAATGTCCCCGAATGAGGACATGTTCTTTGAACCAGATGAGGCGGAGTTGGGATGTTATGTTGCAGGGAGTTTATTGGTTGCTGGCGACCGATATAATTGCACGCTGTCTGTATGCAATCCCACTAGCTCTCCCGTACTGATCGAACTGCAGACAGCAAGGGGAGAAGATTTCTTGAATGATAATTCTCCTATTGTTGATGTGGAGATGTTGGAACCGGAGGTTCCAATGCCGCCAGTGGATGAATGCCCACTAGCGAAATTGGTAAGAGGGTCTGATTTGTCTAAGGCGGAGGACATAATTAGACTAAAGAATCTGCTTTGGCAGTATAAACATTGCTTCAGGTTGCCGGGTGAAACACTGGGACACACTAACAAAGTGCGTCATGTGGTTGACACAGGTGATGTTGTGCCAATTAAAAGTGTGTATAGACGCCTGCCGCGCGCGCGTCGAGAAGCTGCTGAGAAACAGATTCAAGACATGCTCGATAAAGGTGTTATAGAACCTAGTAATAGCCCCTGGGGATCTGCGGTTGTGATTGTGAAGAAAAGTGACGGCACTGACAGGTTTTGTGTCGACTATCGTCCAGTCAATGCGGTCACAAAGAAGGATTCTTTCCCTCTCCCTAGAATAGATGAAAGCATTGAGGCATTGGGTGGTAACTTATGGTTTATAACTTTGGATTTAGAGAGCGGTTACTGGCAAATTGCCATGGACGAAGCTAGTAAGGAGAAGACGGCTTTTGTCTCGACTATGGGCCTGTTCCAATTCAAGGTTATGAGTTTTGGACTATGCAATGCGCCTGCCACATTTGAGCGTATGATGGAACAAATGTTGGCTGGATTGAGGTGGAAATGCTGTCTTGTTTATTTGGACGATGTAATCATCTTTGGCTCCAGTTTTGATGAAGCATTGTTAAATACGGAAAAAGTCTTGCAGAGACTAGCCGATTATGGGTTGAAGCTTAAACCGAAGAAATGTGAATTTTTCAAACTGAATGTGAAGTATTTGGGGAGAATTGTTTCGCAAGATGGAGTCCGCGCGGATCCGGATAAGTTGGAGAAAGTCCATTCTTGGCCGGTTCCGACTACTATTAAGCAGGTCCGTCAGTTTCTGGGTTTCGCTTCATATTATAGAGAATTTATGCCCAATTTCTCAGAGGTTGCAGCCCCTATTCAAGCATTGGTAGCCGGGGCGGAGCTGAAGAATAATCGGCGTGTGACCTTTGATGATAATTGTCATAAGGCCTTTGCAGACCTGAAAGATTTATTGACATCTCCTCCTGTATTAGGCTACCCACAGCCGTCTGGAACTATCATTCTGGATACTGACGCGAGTGGATTCGGTATGTCTGGAGTCCTCTCTCAGATGCAGAATTCGAGAGAGGTGGTTTTGAGTTATGCCAGTAATACGTTGACTAAGGCGCAACAGAATTACTGTGCTACAAAAAGAGAGTTGCTAGCTGTTTTGACTTATTTATCTAAGTTTCAACATTATATAATAGGGCAACATGACTTTATGTTGAGAACTGATCATGCTTCGTTGCGCTGGTTAATGAACTTTAGAGACCCTTCTGGTATGCTAGCAAGGTGGTTAACCACTTTGCAGCATTATGGATTGCGGGAAGATCAGATTGTTCATAGGCCGGGCCGCAAACACATAAATGCGGACGCGCTTTCGCGGCTGCCGGTGAGAAGATGTCCCAGGGAAGATTGTTTGGATTGTGGTGCACATGACGCCATAGTAGCTACAATGACTGTGGACTACCATATATTTTCAACATTGGCGGGTGATCGGTTGAAGGTGGCGCAAGAAGAAGATGATGTTCTCACGAGAATCAAATCAATAGTACAGGGTCTTACTCAGAAGCCAGACAATAAAGCTTTGTTAGCTGAGGGGGGAGAGTTCTGTTACTATGTGAGTAAGATAGAATTTTTAAAAGTGGAAAAAGAATTGCTGTGTATGGATTGGGAAAGCGACAACGGAGTTGTGTATACACGTGTACTGGTACCTCTAGCTCTGAGGAAGGAGTTATTCCGTACTTTGCACGGGAGTAAGCTTGCAGCTCACTTTGGCGAGTTCAAAACTTATCAGGCGGCAAGACAAAAGTTTGTTTGGCCCCGGATGAAGAGGGATATCGCCGATTGGGTACGCGGCTGTGAAGTTTGCGCTTCTTGTAAGAGTAGGGGTGGAAAAGGTATAACCCCGTTGAAGAAGGAAATCCATGGTGTGCGCTGGAGCCGCATTGCTTTGGATATCATTGGTCCATTTAGGAGAACCCCTAGGGGAAATAGTTGTGTGATGGTTGTCACAGATTATTTTTCTAAATGGGCTGAGGCTTACCCGCTTCCCGATCACACAGCCGCTACCTGTGCGATGGCCTTGTTTACTGAGTGGGTGCTAAGGTACGGCCCACCGGTCTCCCTCCAGACTGATGGAGCGCCAGAATTTCGTTCAGCTCTTTTAAAGGAGTTATTACTCTTGCTTGACATAGAGCAGTTGATGTCCCTTCCCTATAGACCCCAGGCAAATGGGCAGGTAGAACGTTGGAATCGTGTTCTTGTTGAGCAATTGTCATGTTTGACACAATTTGAGGATTTGAATTGGGATTTGTTGGTGCCCTGTATTGCACATGCTTATAGAGGAGCGGTGCATAAGAGTACTATGTGCACGCCAAATTTGGTGGTATTCGGTACGGAATTAACAGTCCCGGCTGACATTATATATGGTACTCTGACTGGGGACGTTGATTTCCCTTGTCGCAGTGTCTTTGTGGAGGAGATTAAAACGCTATTGCTGAAAGGACATAGATTTGTTAGGGAGCGTTTGGGGCATTCAGCCGTTTATCAGAAACGATATTTTGATAGGCGGGCGAGACCCAAGGTTTTCAAATCTGGAGATGTTGTATGGAGGTATGCGACGCCTATGGCTCAGAAGAAATATGGCCCTAAATGAGATGGTCCTTTTGAAGTCATACGTCGTGTGCAGGGTTCTACCTATGAACTCAGGACTGAGGAGGGAGTTCTCAGATGGAATGGAGATTTACTGAAATTGGCTTTTGATGCAGATGGGACTCCAGTGCAGGTTACTAACTTGCATAGAGCACCTGAGTATCAGAAGCAGCAGGTAGCGGGTAAAGACTACTTGAAGATTACTCCTCAAGGTCGTGTCATACCCGGGCGGCATGCTCCTGCCGTGTTGCCTGCAGCTAATATAGTTAGACATGTGAAAAGGCGCGGCCGTCCGCCCAATAAACCAGCTTTGTTGTCTGACCAGCCGCCGGGCCTGGGAACGAAGCTGGAAGGTGGCACAGCGGCTGTGGTGTCTGAGAGTTCCAGTGATTCAGATTCTGAGGAAAAGGTAGAAGGTTCACCACTAGCCAAGACTATGGATGGTTTGTTGCGATCAGGTTACTTGGAGGAGCGGCCTAGGCGTCATAGGCAAGCACCTGACCGATTAGGCTATGAGTGAAAAAATTGGGTGAAAGGTGCAAGAAAAAAAAATGACACAACGAGAAGTACTGGTTTAATAATGTCTTACACGAGCATGGCGGGAGTGAAGCTACTCCGTGTGTGGGAGTTATTTAATAAGAAAACATCATAATTACTGTACGTGGTTCAGTAATTGAATTGATTTGGAAAATGTAATCGACTGGCAGGGCATGTAGCCTCTCATTGTCCTGACACCTACTGGGAAATGTGATTGGGCTGAAGCAATACACCCCACGGAAAATAGGGAGAGACTGCTTGATTTTCTTTTCTAATGATATTGGTTACTGCGAGTGGAAGAGTGATGGACTTTGCTCGGGAGTCCAGGTCCCTGGTACTGTGTGTATGCTTGCTATAGTGAGCAGGCAGGCAGCGGTATCCAGGCCGTGTGTACTCTGGCGTGAACGGCTCGGCAACAGGTTTATGATGCTATATTTAGAAGGAAGAAAGTCCTCCGATTGGCGGAGGTGTCGCGAGACTAGGTCACGAGAGCTGGCAAGAGCGTCCGTCTGCAGAGTACGCTCGGGCAGTGAACACAACACACGTGTTTCACTATCCAGTTGTATGTGACTTGGTTTGCTTGGCTTATCCCCCCGATAAATCATTGTATTCCTAGATTGTTGTTGAGTTGGTTGGCAGAGTTTGTATTTTGTCTGTGTCCCTAACCTTGAAACTCCATCTGGAGTTCTCAAGCAGATAGGATGTCTGACAAGGAGGAGTCAGCCATGGACGTTGAGTCGCCTCCGGGCGATAATCAGAAGAAGGAGGCGGTGGTTGGTGATGATGCAGCAGCTAGCGGGAGTCAGCCCACAGCCGAAGACGCTGCGCCTGTGGTCGCTGAATCTGTCCCGCTAGAGGGGCCGCCTAGTGCAAGCTGGGCTGAAGAAATGGAGGCTGAGATAAAAGCAGATTATGAGAAGATTGAGAAAAAGAGAATGGAGTTGGAGAAGGCGAAGGAGCGCAAGGCTGTGGCTGAGTGGCAAATTCCCAAGCTTAGGTCGCGGAGGAAAGTTAAGCCTGTCAAGGCTACTGCTTCTGCTTCCAAAGCCGCCGAGGCGGGTGATAGTGATGGTGAGGAAACTACCACAGCCGCTTCTTTGCCTAAACCTAAGAGGAAGGACAAGAAATCGGATGTTAAGACGGACAAGAAATCGGATGTTAAGACAGACAAGAAATTGGATGAGAAGACCGAAAAGAATATAGACTCTGGTGCCGTGTCAGATAGTGCAAAATCTGACAGTGGTAAATCGAAATTGAAGAAGAAAGAATTTAGTTCGCCGAAGGGTGCGCCTAAGGACACCCGCAAGACCCGTGATAGGCAGAGGAATGCGAGCAGTAGTTCGCGAGGCTCCTCCGTGGATGGTGGTGACCAGGCGCGTTCCAGTCACACAGGTGGTCCCGGCCTAAATACGGTAGAGGATGTTGTGAAGGCGTTGTCAAAGCCAGGTTGGAAGGGTGCGGCGAAGAAGATGACTGACAGCTCTATTCCCGTGCGAAACCAAGCTCGTTGGTGGTTGAAAGATAGGCTTGAGGGAATTGAGTTGACTCCAACCAATATGGCTAATATTGTCCCCAAGAAGAATGATGGAGTTACCACTGCTCCAGAATCGGATGATGAAGATGAAGTGTTGGGAGATTATTGGACGGAAGCTCCAATAATGCCTCGGTACGAGGATAAATTTCATTACTTGAAATCTCGTACTGGGAAAGCTGATGGACATAAGCAGATTATTGAATTGATAATGGATAAGCTGAATGGCGCCCCCTTGCTATGGAAACCAGGGTACAGGTGCCCATTCACTTGGTGTCGTTATTTGGGCGAGGAAATTAATCCTTCTGGGATTAAAATCTATCGCACCAAAGAACGATTTTATCGACATTTGTGTGAGGAGCACTGCCCGGCTGTGCACCTCCTTACTTGCCCACATGCTCATTCGTGTGGAGTAAGGTTAGACAGACGATCAGACTTGGTTAAACATTTGATGAAGGGCCCTAGTGGACATAGAAATGGACCTGACAGATCGCGGGAGTGGACGTCCAGCTACAGAGTGGTGGAGCAAGAAGCGGCTAACCTCGGCTGTGTGAGATTTGCGCGGATGGGCAGATACGATCTTGATCGTGTTATGACCATCGGCCGCCATCGAGCTCTAGCCGAGGCCCGGCATAGTGCTACTGAGGCTAGGAGAACGGTGAATAAAAATTTCGCTGATGCTCCTTTGCCTGCTAAGAATGTTTGGACTGCTAAAGGCCCTTCTCAAGCGACTATTGCTGCCGTGTTGACTGGTGCTCGCCCGAAGGATACGTCAAGCGTGGCTGCGTTGAATATGCCTGCGGCTGCCGCTGGTGCTCCTGGTGATGAAGCAACTGATAGGCGGGTGGTTGCTCAGGTAGAGATGCCTGTCAATATGGTGAATACAAATCAGGAAAGTGCTAGGCCGGTTGCTTCAGCTTCTGTGCTTCCTTATTTGCCTACAGATGAGACTTTGTGTTCCGCCGCCACAGATATTGATAGAACCTTGTCCGATGCTACAATTGGTATCAACCAAGCTGTCGCTCGGTCCTTAGATGCTGTGAAGCTAGCCGTACAAGTTGCTTTAACCCCTATGATTGATATCAGCGAGGTGAGAGCAGCTGCGGCAGAGATCCCGGCTATGCGGGCTAGGATCGTTGATTTAACCAGGCAGTTGGAGTATTATAAGCGGGAGGACCATCTTTCTAGGGAAACAATTCTAGATTTGAAGTGTCAGCTCTCTGCTTATGAGTCTGGTGAACCGGAGATGAAAAGGAAAAAGACTGAGAAGAAGGAGGAAGCGGTTGACTCTGATGTGGTGAGAAAATCGGATCTGGCAAAGATTATGTCGGATTTGTTGCAGCAACATACCGCTTCTCTGGCGAAGTTGCCTGCTTCTCCACAGAGAAGGCAGACACAACCGCCTGCTGAGGGAGTGTTGAAAGTGTCGCCTCGGCCACAGCGAGTTGTCGTGCAACCTCACCCACCTCTACAGAAATTGACTTTGCAGAGAGTGGCAGCTGCTCCGGCTGCGACTCCTGTTAAGCCCATTATTGTTAAGGAGATTTTGGAAGGACCTTGTGGTGATAGTTGGAAGTCAGTGATGAACCCACCAATTGATTTGGTATCTCCGCAACGTTGTGGTGCCAGGTGGAGTCAGACTACTGTACAGTTGCCTGCTCAATCGCCATTACAACAGCATATGTTGCAACAGTCTCTGCAACAACAACAGCATTTGCAACAGCAGCAGTTGCAGCAGCAGCAGTTGCAACAGCAACAGTTGCAGCAAGAACGGCAGTTGCAGCAAACTTTGCAACAACAGCAAAGCCAGCATATGCAGCAGTCTCAATTGTCCTTGCCTCCATATAGTCCTTATTTAATGCAGGGCTTTGCGCCTCTGACCCAGTTCGGTGGAGTGCAGCGGCAGTTAGGGGGAAACCCGTCTGTACAGGGCTCTCCCGCTCGTGTTCATGGTCAGTCAGCCGCTGGTATTTTGGATGCGAGTGGCGCTCCCATTGCTCCGCCGGGATTTGTTGGTGTGACTCCCGTGGGTATTGGGGAGAAGGGGTCAGTTCAACTGTCAACCGTGACTCCTCTTTTTCTCCTCCCCGGTGAGAAAAATTGGCGATATGATTGCTAGGGCAATGACTTTTGGTTCGGGAGAAGACCAACCCACACCGACCAAGGAAGTTGTGTTAGAAACGCAGTCAGACCCGGGTACTATCTCTGTTGGTAATGAGAAGCAGGATATTTCTGGTTCTCCCCATGGTAGCGATACCTGGGAACGGGGTGTTGATGAGGAAGATAAGAACATGGAAATTGATCCTGCGTATGAGGAGGAATTGCTGAAGGGAGACCCTGATGATGCTTACCCGACGGTTTAAAATTTCGCCTTGGAATCTGTCTTGGAGGTTTGTTGTTCATTTTGATACTTGAGATGTGATGAACTCGAGCCGGATGCGGTAGTGGATAGCCCAGCTGAGATGACCAGACTTGATGGACATGACCCGGGATGACCTTTCTACCAGTCACCTTGGTCGGGATGTAACCAGCTTGGACTTGGACGTTGGATTTTACCTCGAACACCAGCAAAAGACTATTATCAAGACCTACCAACTTGTGCCTCAAACGGACTAAACTAGGATGTTACCGGACATTTGTGCTACGTTTACCAACCTGCGGACAATACCTTGCGGTTGGAAACTCTGTGAATACTTTTACATACGGACTAAAACTTTCTTATGAACTGGAGTGGATACGTCTTCACACTGCGATAGAATTCCTTGTGTGTTTTTACTTCAGCGTTGTTCGTGTATTCTACAAACCGGTATGGATTCCTGTGTTATCATATTTTTACTCTGTGATGATTTTTATATTGTTTGAGTGTCAAATTTACCTACTATTGTTGCTTGCGTTAAACTTACTTGTAAACCTTATGGTATAGACTCTTGTGTAAGGTCTAAAGCGGTTGTGCCCTCCTAACAATAAAAGGGGAGGGGCATTGTGGTGCGCGGCTCTGGATTGACATTTGTTAAACCAGAGCCGGGGCTACGCGGCTGTTGTACCAGTCCCGCTAGTAAGTCTAGAGTAGCCGCGCTGGTCGCGGTTGTGGTGGGTTTGACCGATAGAGGTCGTTGTATTTCGGTTGTCTATATTTTAACTTTTTTATTGCTGTGTGATACTGCTTGTTCCATATATTTACTGTTATTCCTTCCTTATACACCCATTGTGTATGCACACCTATATATTGATTATTCGATATGACGTATTGTATTGTTGTTGTTCTCGTGAGAGCAGCCCGGGTGTGGAACAGTAGAATATAAAAGAGAGAAGCTGGCGAGGTCCATTAGATCCTGTTGTTGTCGTTGTCTTTATTCGATAGATTAAGTCTCATAGTCGCTTAAGGCCGTCGATCGGACACTACACCTTCATAATTTCTTCTTATATTCTGATACAATAATAACCCTAATAAGCGGGGAAAGTTGGTAGTCTTTCATTCTACAAGGTCATTATTATTTTCGAATATTATTTATTTGGATTATTTATTTGGACCAAGTATTACATTCTTGCGTTATCTCTCTATATCAATATTTTTCATATTCTTGTATAAATGTTTTTTTAGAAGAAATATTGGAGATATATCCCATGTCGTAACGCTATAGAAAATATTCCATTAACAGTTCAAGGAATTTATGTAAAGGAATAAAAGGTTTCAGAATCATCGTGGCCTAGTAACTTTTATTTTTTATCAAAATATACATATATGTATATCTTTTGTCGACAAATACTAAATGCAATTTAATATTAATATTTTGTCTTGGGGTATTTTATTATTCTGAAGCTAATAGATGACATAACGCGACACAGATATTCCAAAATGATATTTTCCATGTCTTGATCATTTTGAATTAGATATTACATAAATATTGTCTTTTTTCATAATACTGAACATGTGTGCATGAAACCATTTTTCTTCAGCAGAAAGAATATATTTTCTAAATGCAACTGTATATTATATTCAAATTCCATAATTGTTTTCTAGCCTGAAAAAGCACTTTTATTGCAACAGCGGCGAAGATTTTGGCATAAGAATTTTGAAAGTATGGTTCCCACAGTCTCGTTTTTGCCAAGGAACTCAAATAAAATGGTTATAATCATGTGTGATCATCCCAAATACAAGTTGTAGAGACCCTAGGCTGGAATAAGACTCGTGTCTAGGAGACTGTATGCAGTCTCCTAGACACAAGTCGAGTTATATTCTATTTTTATATCATGATCTCATGTTTAGAAAAGAAGTCAGAAACGAATTCTTTATTTACCTAGTTTGTACAACGATCCGCCATTTTGAGTGACAACTCTCGAAACGTATGACGTTTGAATGGGCGTGACGTCACGTGCAGCGCAATGTCGCGGTTCATTTTTTACTAGGGGGCGTCATGGAAAAACAATGCCCGCGTTTTGAGGCGTAAATTACGCAATTCACCTTGTGTGACAGAGGTGTTCAGAGATGAGACATGTTTAATGAATAAATATAAATCATTTAAGTATTATTTCACCATAGAACATTAACAAAATGTACTGTTGTCTCAGATCAAATTTCACCTGGTCCTCCCCTAGCTAGTACAGTCCATCGGTCATTGACCAATAGAAAGCCTCTAAATGAATACGCCTAAATTCACGCGTGGTTTCTCTGTGACGTTATACAATGGTCGGATTTCACTCTGTTCCAGGGTGTACAACCCCCGATCATGATATAAACCCAAATGATGCCCGATTGGGAGAATTACTCATATAAAATAAGGCATTGCATCGATTCTAATTCTATTCGGGATATTTAATGAAGTTGCCCACACTTGCTAGCATGAGTATGGAAGTACCACCAGTAATTTCCACAGATTTTCCATTAGTTGACTGGGAGATTTATTCAAAGAATTATAAGTGACTAAATTACAGAAAATTAATTTAAACATCACAGGAAGTGTTTGCAACTTTGACAGTTAATTACAGTAAAACTATTCAAATACGCAATCCCATATTTACTGGCTATTGAGTTCCTCCCATCATCATTGATATCCTGAAATGTCTTGATTATATCTTGAATATTTTATGTGAAAAACTGTGAAGAGGTACTTCTAATATTAGTGCACAAGTAGCGGCGGTGCTGTGCGGATGCTGTGTGGGTTTTGGTGCTGTGCGTCTTTTAGTCATACCGTTTCTAAGGGAGGCTTCTGGAGTATATTCAACTTCTTTACAAGTAATTGACCTCTAGGTTTTACTAGTAATCAATATTGCAAACTTTTTTTTCAAACATTTAAAAAATTAAACATAAAATACACAATGTATATTTGTTAGATTTCCTGATTTCAATCCCCCTAATCTCATGTTTCAAATATGATGATATCTCAAAACTCATTTGTTCGACTTGTGACTCATTTCACTGTGACGCATCACATATATGGGTCAGTATTTCTGAAAATGTAAAATCACCAGCTCTACATATTTCATAATATCTTTAATTAAGCTGAAAAATGATAAATACTGGGTACATTCTGGGGATATTAGGGTCAAATTTTCAGAAAATGTACAATTAGCAGATCTACACATTTAGGAAATTCTGCTAAATTAAGCTGGAAAATGATGAATACGGGGTATATCTGAGTATAGTTGGTGTTGGGGATTCAAACAATCTGTTGGTTAAACTCGAACCTTGTTGCGTCCAAAAGTAGACATATGTACTAATGATGAAATCCGTACAGACTTTTCCTCTGTGGTACAAGCTATTTCTCATATTACAAATTCTTTTCCAACTGCTAACTTCCTATGTTCGAGCAGATTTGACTATTTCCAGAACAAAAAGTTCCATGTCTGTGGCGATTTCTCCATGTCAGACTCCTTTTCTACTATTTCCCTTAGATAATCACCTCAGAAAAGTATGTCACTGCACCTTTTTCCTATGTCTCCTATTGTATGTCCTATTTCCCCTACATGAAAAGCCATGTCTGGCTGCTCTGATACCTACACTGCAAGTGAAACCGTCTTCATACTAAACGTTTTTGAAGACGGTTTTTTTGTCCCCTTTTAGAAGACGGTTTTTTTCCGTTACCATGTTCAAAAACGTTTAGCTACTGTATTACCGTCTAGGCATTAAAAACCGTCTTCAAAAGCGTATCAGAAAACGTTTAGATAACCGTTCACAAAATCAAATAAGGGAAAATAAAAATTGCTTAAAACTTAGTTGAAATTGAAGATATCAAGTAAGATTCGATTTACAAGACCATTTATAGGATTGTTTGAGAATTGTTTAGGGCATATATAGGGGAGAGAGAAATTAATATTGAACAGTCACATATATTTCACTACTAAATACATGTGGTCAACAGAGACAGAATAGTTACAAACAAATGAGAAAGAATTCAATTGAGTATTATAGTCCTTTATTACAGAAAGCTATTACATAAAGCAGGAAATGCAGACATGTAGAAACTAACACTATATTGAAAGATTCCACCACCTGAAGAACAAGTATTTATAAATTTCACAAAGAGGCTATAAGAGGGGGTGAGATGGGATGAGGCTATAAGAGGGGGTGAGTGGAGGAGGGAGGGGAGGGGCGAGACAGGGTGAGGGTATAAGAGGAGGTGAGATGGAGTGAGGCTATAAGAGGGGGTGAGTGGAGGAGGGGCGAGATGGGGTTAGGGTATAAGAGGGGGTGAGTGGAGGGGCGACATGGGGTGAGGGTATAAGAGAGGTTGAGATGGAGTGAGGCTATAAGAGGGGGTGAGTGGGGGAGGGGCGAGATGGGGTGAGGCTATAAGAGGGGTGAGTGGAGGAGTGGAAGGGCGAGATGGAGTGAGGCTATGAGAGGGGTTGAGATTGGGTGAGGCTATAAGAGAGGGTGAGTGGAGGAGGGGAGGGGAGGGTATAAGAGGTGGTGAGTGGAGAAGGGGCGAGATGGGGTTGGGGTATAAGAGGGGGTAAGTGGAGTAGGGGGAGGGGTGAGATGGGGTGAGGGTATAAGAGGGGGTGGGTGGAGGAGGGGAGGGGAGGGGCGAGATGGGATGAGGCTATAAGAGGGGGTGAGTGGAGGAGGGGCGAGATTGGGTTAGAGTATAAGAGGGTTGAGTGCAGGGGTGAGATGGAGTGAGGCTATAAGAGGTGGTGAGTGGAGGAGGGGCGAGATGGGGTTGGGGTATAAGAGGGGGTAAGTAGAGGAGAGGGGAGGGGGGAGATGGGGTGAGGGTATAAGAGGGAGTAAGTGGAGGAGGGGCGAGATGGGGTTGGGGTATAAGAGGGGGTAAGTAGAGGGGAGGGGAGGGGCGAGATGGGGTGAGGCTATATAAAGACCAAAGACAAAATACTTCACATGAGTGGAACAATATACACATTAAAATAACATAATTTCACTTCATATAATGTAAAGTGGATTAACAACACTTTGATAAATGGATCCTGCATATAAAACCCGATGGAAAATCAAAATCAATCAGTTGACAATATGGTGCGGATTCCATACATCAACTATCACATGTATCCATTTGAAACCATTATTTCAACTATTTACACACGTCTTCTACAGTTTTCTCTCCTGCGTCTTGAATGTATGCAGGCCTTCTCCTATCTTCATACATGTCATGGAGGATCCTTGGCATAGTGGTGCCGGTCAACAGCTCAGTGTGGAGGAGACAATCCTCACAGGTAAAAAGGGTTGTCCACTGCTCGACATAACTCACGATTGGCACACCTAAAATGATTGGTTTAGAAATCTCATTAATATGAAGTATTCCACGGAACTAATTTTCTTATGTGTATTGTCAAGACCCTTTTTTTTTATCAAATATTTGTATTGGCCAATTACATTAACAATTTTAATCTCATAATCACAATCAAATACGCATAGCAGTCCACACAGCTGTATTTCATGCATTGCCCGTGCAAACGGAATTATATAGAATATAAGGATGGTATATGATTAACAAGATCTCAAATTAGCTCTTATGCTTCCAATACATGGCTTAACTATACAAATGGATTATATACACGAATGTTAAATACAGCTTTCAAGCATCAATACATATGAATCGCTCAAGTCATTATATAATACAATACAATTGGTGATTCTGGTAATCAAAAAATAGAACATACTGCTGGTAAACTGTAATGACTCGTTCTTATATCATTATGCATATGAATCATACAACTAGTTGGTCATCTACCATGAAACTTGTCTCTTAAATATTTTGAAAATATGCGTTCGGAGATCACTGAGAGAGGAGAGAGGGGAGAGAGAGTGGAACATATGAGATAAGACAGGGGGAGTGATGATAAATAGCTATAGATTCCCAACATAAGTACCACAGGACAGAGGGAGAGAGAAGAGAGAATTCGGAGACAATGAGGAGAGTAAGTGTGGGAGAGAGGAATGACACAAAATGGTGTCGTTCATTCCCGCATAAATGACTGTACTGTTTGGACATAGAGGATTTTGGCCATTACGTCCCAATATCTGTGTCCATTGAGTCCCACAACCTACCAAGGTGTTAACGCTCGCCGGGTGACAGTCCCCTCTAGGCGGGGAAAGGTGTAAAAACTTTTGGCCATAGCGACCCGGCAGCTTTTTACCATACATGTATCATACATCACTATGCAACCCTCTCTCTATTCAACGCTAGTTCTTCACTCTTGTATTTGTGTTTTATGCTCAATATGCTGCTTTCCAATGTAAATCTAACGGCCTTGATAGGCCTAAATATTCACATAATTGAACTGATTTCATATTTGATAATAAGCCATGGAGTGCCGTCCTGCTATGCTACTGTTTTGTAGGTTAGCTTAGGTTAGCTTACTGTTTACATGCCGCCATTTTGGATTGTGTAACATTGCGTAAACAAAATTTAAAACAAGGTGCTAGATTTAATGCAAACCAGTGGTTTTTACAAATGGGCCTTGTAATCGCTCTAGTAGCCTCGGCTGATATTGTAAATGATAAATACAATAAATGCTTCTTACCTGTTGTGAGAGAGGCTATCCGCTGGCTTGAAGCTGCAGTTAAATGTGCCATCATGTTTAAAAAGTTCAAAACGTTGCATTCACAGGCCTATACGCTAGGTGGCGCATCTGATGTAACTACGCATGGGTGATACGTTTTAGATCAATTCAGTATTGAATTAAGTATACTGTAATTATTATGGTGTATGATGATCGTGCTTATAATAGTATGGCGATATATATCAAGATATATAAATTTAATTTATGTTCTCAGTGGACAAGAGTAGTTTAGCGATTGTTTCCTGGATTGTTTTCATATATTTAAGCAATTGTGAACGATGTAATATCATGTATTGGTCTAAAAGTAAAATTAATCCCCCATATGTTGCCCCTAATAACCCCTTTATCAAAGATACGGCAACATGCCATCATACATAGACATGGCAAGGCGGTTCTGCTCTTTGATAAATATCAACATTTATTCAGATCGGCCAATTTTAAGGGAGGATTTACAGGCTTTTTTTCCAGTTGAAATTAAGATATTTCCAGTTTTTGGCATTACCTGGTATGTTCAATGGGTTAGGGCCTAGATCTATTAACAAATCATATCAAATGTATACATGTTACCTGTCATAGATTCAGTATATCCCCTATCCCCTTTCATCTAACTAATTACTGGAACTGGAGGAGGTTACAGGAGGAGGCACTGGAGGAGGTGCTGGAGGAGATTAGACTAGAGGAAGCTGGAGGTTACTGGTGGAGGGTACTGGAGGAGGTTAATGGAGGGGTTATGGGAGGAGGTTAATGCAGGGGGTTACTGAAGGAAGTTATTGGAGCAGGTTACTGGAGGGGGTTACTGGAGGGGGTTACTGGAGGAGTTATTGGAAGAGGGTATAGGCGGGGTTAATGGAAGAGGTTACTGGAGGGAGTTACTGGAGGGGTTATTGGAGGAGGGTACTGGAGGAGGTCAATGGAGGAGGTTACTGGAGGAGGTTACTGGAGGAGGGCACTGGAGGAGGTTACTGGAGAGGGTACTATACTGGAGAAAGTTACTGGAGGAGGGTACTCGAGGTCATAGAGGGGGTTACTGGTGGAGGTTACTTACTGGAGGGGTTTACTGAAGGGGGGTTACTCAAGTGTGTTACTGGATGAGGTTACTGGTGGAGGTTACTGGAGGAGGTTACTAGAGGAGGTTACTGGAGGAGGTTAATGAAGGAGGTTACTGGAGGGGTTACTGGAGGAAGTTACTGCAGGGGTTAATGGAGGAGGGTACTGGAGGAGGTTAATGGAGAGGTTACTGGAGGGGATTATTGGGGGAGGTTACTGGAGGAGGGTACTGTACTGGAGGAGGTTAATGGAGGGGTTACTGGAGGAGGTTAATGAAGGAGGTTACTGGAGAAGGTTACTGGAGGAGGTTACTGGAGGAGGTTACTAGAGGAGGGTACTGCAGGGGATTACTGGAGGAGCTTACCGGGGGAGTGTACTGGAGGGGGTTACTGGAGGAGGTTACTGGAGGAGGTTGCTGGAGGAGGTCGCTGGAGGAGGTTACTAGAGGGGGGTTACTGGAGGAGGGTACAGGAGGAGGTTACAGGAGGAGGGTACTGGAGGAGGGTACTGAAGGGGGTTACTGGAGGGGGTTATGGAGGAGGGTACAGGAGGAGGTTACAGGAGGAGGCTACTGGAGGAGGGTACTGGAGGGGGTTACTGGAGACAGATACTGGAGGAAGGTTATAGAGGGGGTTACTGGAGGAGGGTACTTGAGGAGGTAACTGGAGGAGGTTACTGGAGGAGGGTACAGGAGGAGGTTAATTACTGGAGGAGTTTAATTACTGGAGGAATTATTGGAGGAGGGAAGGCAGGATCATTTTCTAAAAGGATACTAGAGGAGTAACAGCTAGGAGAGGGTACAGGATGAGAAAGTATTGGATGATATGCATGATCATGTACAGGAGAAGGTACTGTAAGTGGTACTGGCAGAGGTTACTGGAGGAGATTATGGTGGCCATGGAGGGGGTACAGTAGGAGGTTACATATTTTTTACATTTTTTACATATATACCTAAACATGTACACACCTCATTCATTGAGCGAGAATATGAATGCGACAGGATGAACGCATCATGATATCTGACTCTCATCATTTTCTACATTATTCATTATTGCACCAATACCTCACATTATGGGATTTCCTGCTCATTATTCTGGCCGGATACTATCTTGATATAGTAATATTTATGTGCCAATGACGGCTTCCGTGAATACACTATCATATAGTGTAGCAGCAATCTCACACATTTAAGTTTTAACACTTTTCAATGCCCCATTTCGCACACCCATACTCATACAAGCTTTGGACATCTAAATACAATATATATCAGATAGATCTCTTGATCATTTTGACAGTCACAAAAAGACCTGTGTTTTGAAACATGTTCATTGAACAATCATACCAATGGACGGGAGCGCGGAGCTTGATTGTAAAATCGTCATCAGTGCAAAAAGCATCTACACCAATGTGCTGTAAACGTTGTTGAACATGCTATGTATTGAAGAACGTCTTCAACAGTTAAAAGCATGTAGCAGAACGTTTAGCACAGTGGACGGGAGCGCGGGGCTTGATTGTAAAATCGTCATCAGTGCAAAAAGCATCTACACCAATGTGTTGTAAACGTTGTTGAACATGCAAACATGTTCAACAACGTTTAGATTGAATACGTTGTTGTAAACGGTGCCTTTGCAGTGTATGTCAAGATTTGGTCATCTTTTCTGTTGGTGTCTTCCCTGGTACACTACTTTTCTACCCATACAAAAGGAGACACCAGTCCTACTTGGGTAGACTAGTACACTATGTTTATTTTTGTAATTTAGAATATATGAAATGATCTGATAAAATGTAATTTACCAACACCCACCTGCAAATTTGGGGGCATTCATTCATATCACTTCTTAAAATAAATATTCTTTAAGAAGAAATGAAATGTATGAGTAATTCTGCTGGCTAATTCATCTTTTTGAAATAGACCTAAAGGACTTGGAGCTAGTCTATTGGGATCTTCTTTTGCTGAAGATTCCCACACAGCTCAACCCACCACTCCATATCAATCCACCAGAAAAATAGTTTCTTAATTAAGTACCTATTTTATTACAATACAGATCAAATTTCCCAAAAGTGAATCGACAACTAATGCTTATTTCTTAAAATAATACTCTAGGAACGATTAAATAAAGGGTTACTAAAGGGATAACTGAGAACCCAATCTTCCATTTAAACGTTGTGTTGCGTTGGTCCCAGGCCACAACATAAACATGTAGTGGCTCAGTATTACGTAACATGCACAGCACTCCTTTGTCTGACTGTGGCTCCACCCAGTGGACTCTGCAGTGTACATAGTATCATAACACTAGGCACGTGTATATAGGCCCACTATATAGGTATCCATGCCGGCCGTGCACGCATGACTGATTTCGCTATAGTCACTTGCTGGGCAGTGCTCATGAAACGTCAACAAGGGCTCTATTTACATTTATTTGTTCCAACCTTTGCTTACATTCTAGGACATTATTGTATTGTATTTACTTTGATTTAAATATCGTGCAAAGTTTATGAGATCTAAATGAAAATAAAGCTAGTTATACATCATTTTCCCGAGGTAACCAAAGGCCACTGGTAACGAATATTAAGGAGTTACTCATTCAGGGGCCTAATGTATCTGGCACACTTAATCAAAGTGTTTCTAGAGTATAGAATTATAAATCTTAAAAGTAAAACAGTGCAGAACAAAATTCGAACATGGTTATCTTATGGTTTGTCAATAAGTATGTATACAAAATATTTTACTATTATTTCGAATAAATCCCCCAGTGAATCCAATTTAAAAAATGAAAACACTTTTCGGCCCTACACTAGTACACTAGTTGTACATTTTGTTGTTCGAAATGACAAGGAATAAAACCAAAATTCAGCTGGAAATGATATATGTGTAAGTCTATGTTTCTGGCTATTTATAGGTTGATATTTGGGGCAATTCTAGCCGGTGAAAATCGCCTAATGACATCCCTTTTATAACAGTAACTCTGAATATTTAAAGCATTGCAGAACAGAAGCTGAGCAATTAATTAGAATATAACATACAAATATGTTCTTCAAAATAAAACTTGAAACCGCGCCCCCTCCTTTTGAAAATCCTGGAGATCATGAGGAGATGGTTTGAGGCGCCCCTTATTGTTTCAATGAAGATGGTGTAGGAATACATCATAGTACATTTGGGTGAAAAGGAGTGGATATTTGGAAAAGGAGTGGATATTTGGAAAAGGAGTGGATATTTCAAAAAGAAAAAGATATTCCAAAAAGGAAAAGTATATTCCAAAAAGGAAAATGATAATCCGAAAAGGAAAAGGACATTGGCAAAAAGGAAAAGACAGTTGACAAAAAGGTGTTGGATATTCCAAAAAATAAGTCTTGGATATTTTGGATTTTTCCTATTTCATGTTTATATCCTTTCAGATTGGGGACAAAACAAACCTAATTATCTTGTCTTAAATGTGGAAAATTAGAGAGATTTGCTTTAATCGAATTGTACATTTTCTGATGATTTCACCCATTAGGTATTGCATTGATTCAGAAAATATGTTGGGTTATGTTAAACTAAAATTTTAATCACAATTTTGTCGTGGGATTTCCGAGAGAATTGGTGAAGGCGAATTATACATTTTCTGATGGTCTGACTGTGACTGTGACTACCGACAACCCCGATCCAACTCCAACTCAACTCCCCACTATCTCACTCACCACACCCTATTATAAACACACATAGATTTGCTTTGATTTAAGATTTTTCACCTAGGAAGACATGTTCATTTCTTTCAAAACAATATTCTCAGAAAGCCTGATTTAAAAAAAGAAATTTATCGATAGAACAAAGAAATGATGTTACAGAATAATACTGCATGTAATAAAGCGACTCATGAATAAATATAATTATTACTTCTGGACTTTTTACTGACATCATAAGACTTGCAAAACAACTGAACATATATGAGCAATTCCACCAAAAATGCCACATTTGGCCATCCAGGGCTGAAAATTCCCAATTTTTTTAAATTGCTCCCATTGATTTATTTTTTTCGTACATAAACTAGATATATTGCTGCTAATATAGACAAAATTGGGAACGTTAATAATGAATATTGTGGTCAGGGCAGCTTGGGAGACACAGTGACCTCTATTCTAATAGTAAGGGCAAAGGGGAAAGGTACATATTTGTACATAAATGAGTAGTTAATGAGAAATAAATAATAAAAATGTATGCATAGTGTTTTGAATTCGTGTGTGCCTGATAGATCTTAATATAAGGGTCATAATGCTCTTTAGTTTGTGAAAATAGTCCAACTAGAAGAAAAGTTACAGCCAAATAACCATTCATTAATGGTAATGGTAATGGCAGCGGTACAGGTCATAGGTCATTGACCCTCTGGCCCATTAAGTACATAAACCCATTATATCTAGAATATGTACAAAACTATCAATAACATGGTTTCCCCCTCGTTTTTCTGTTCAGTTGAGTTGCATACTTGTTTTGGTTGTTTATGAAGGTAAATATAAGTTATATTTAGGTATTTAGTGAAAAAATTAGTGGGAAAAAATGTTTAAAAAATAGTTTCAACCCCCCTCCAGACCCCTGCCCCCTCTAGACCCCCGTTACGGCGACATGGGCGCCCTCTAGACCCCCGTTACGGCGACATACTATTTTTGCTTGTTGCTACTATCTCAGGTATGACAGAATTTTTGTTTGTATTTATTTATTTTCCCTTGTGTTCCTTACACATTATAATGCCCATAGAAAATAATTGATGCTAATATTAATTTATTTATTAATGAAATCTAGACCCCCGTTACGGCGACAGGGAGCTACCCCATATAATTGTTTCAGTATTCTAACCCCTCTATTTAGCTGGAAAGAATTAATTGGAGATTTTTCAGTGGATACAATGAATGTACTAATCATAAACAATGTTATAAGTAATGGAGGTAATGGGGGGTTTCATTTTTAGTTCTTCTAGGTCTATATGTTCCAAATAAATATTTAGACCCCCGTTACGGCGACAGGGGCTACCCCATAATCAACTTTACATAATATCATCAAGAAATTAGTTGAAAAGTTGAAAATATTGATTTTTTATCCATAAAAACATATTATTTCAGAGTAATCATTGTCCCTATGGCCCATTTTGCCCATAAAACCCATTATATCGAGAATATTTATAAGTTTTTTCCCCAAAAATACTGGCTATATTTTTTAAACAGTGATTCTGATAGGAAAATCTCTGCGTTTTATGGGTGATTCTGGCAGAAAAATAAGCATTTTCTTGGCCTCACGATTAAAAAAAAACAAAAAACATTGTAGGATACTTCCCCCTAGGCGATTTTTTTCCCCTGGATCCGAAAATAACAACGAAAATAATCTCAGATAAATATTTTAGCCTCTGGAGGAGCTGTTGTATTTTAACCCAAATGATGCACTTTTGGTGGAATTGCTCATATATCGTATTTCCCCGTTTATAGGCCCAGCCCCGTTTATAAGCCTGGTCTATCACCATTTGTAATTGATATAAGCCTGGGCTTATGGGGGAAATACGGTAGTCCATTTGTAATGACATATCATATCATTGTTAGGGGACACATCTATTTTCTATTAGATATAATCTCTAAAATAACAAGGCTTCCCATAAGTATTTAATGACCAATTGATTGAAATAATAGAAATAAAGGTTTGAGTTCAATCTTCAGTATTATATCATAGTCCATGCATGAATATTGTACATTCTGTTCAACCCTGTTGATTTCATAAAAAGTGGATTTTGATTTTATGTTTATCATAGTTGTATGAAATAGTATAAAATAAAACAATCTGAAAGCAGTGTTCTATTTCCAGGCCGCCTCCTCAGCAAGACCTCAGGGCCTGTGTATAATGATATAGCATGGATGGAAGATGGCAGCCTGCTGGTGGGGCAGGGGAGTAAGAAGGCTGTCCATAAGCTGGAGTTTCACCACACCTTCTCCCATGTGATCAACAAGGTGCAGCTCCTTGAAGACAACTGGTGTAGTCGGGTTGCTGCAGGAGACAAGGGCTGGTGGGCTGGCTGTGGGAGTGGTGTAGAGGGTGAGCTGTACATGTGCGGTGGTGAGCAGGGGGCAGCACCCACAGTCTGGAGCCCTGGTTGGGCAGTGAGCAAGATCTCCATAGCCAAGGACAGGCTGGTGCTGGGGTCTGCCCATGCTGCACACATCTACACCAGGGACCAGCAGTTCCTCTACAAGAAGCCAATCAGTAATGAAGTGATCCAGTTCCAGACCTACAATGAGACCACAAATACACTGGTCTACACCGCTGGTGCCTGGGATGCAGCTAATGATAAGTCTAAGGGCCCCCAGTATGTCTACCTCACCCAAATGGGTGAGGAGGCACCTGTATACAGGATCAGGTCATTCAGCAGTAACAATACATTTAAACAACCCATGGGTTTATGCACCGATGCACAGGGCAACATCTATGTGGGTGACACTATAGCTAGTTGTGTGTATGTATTCTCCAATAGAGGAGTCTACCAGCACAACCTGCAGCTACACAAGGCCATCAACCCCTGGTCACTCGCTATACTGGAGCAGCGTGACAAACCTGCCCTACTGGCTGTACAAGATAGCCCTTCCACAGGTTTATATGTTTATGAACTCTCTTAATATACCATGTGTTGATGTACCTGTGGATGTGATGCACCTGGAGTATAGCAAGATCCATCCAGCAAGATTCTCCATGTGTCCACCATGTGATTCATCCAGCAAGATTCTCCGTGTGTCCACCATGTGATTCATCCAGCAAGATTCTCCGTGTGTCCACCATGTGATTCATCCAGCAAGATTCTCCATGTGTCCACCATGTGATCCATCCAGCAAGATTCTCCGTGTGTCCACCATGTGATCCATCCAGCAAGATTCTCCGTGTGTCCACCATGTGATTCATCCAGCAAGATTCTCCATGTGTCCACCATGTGATCCATCAGCAAGATTCTCCGTGTGTCCACCATGTGATCCATCAGCAAGATTCTCCGTGTGTCCACCATGTGATCCATCCAGCAAGATTCTCCATGTGTCCACCATGTGATCCATCCACACCAGCTGAGAATGTGTTTCCAGTGTATAGGAGATGTTACCATCAGCATTGAATGCGTCAGAAACACAATTAAATAACGGATTTACCAATTTGCAAGTCTATACACATAAAGTACCAGGGATGCTGTGTTATTCTATCTATATATATGGGTTAGATCTTCAGAAAATTTACAATTCACCTTCACCAATCCTCTCAAATAAACGACATTTAAGACAGAAATGAGCTTCAAAATGCAGTTTAACATAACAGAACTGACACTTTAAATCTAAATTAGCAGAATTTACTAAATTTACTTTTTTAAATTGCGATCTCTACACTCTATTTATAGCCTGGGAAAGCCCCTGTGAGATACTATGTCATTTCCCACAACCTATATCAGGTGATTAGTCTTTATATATTTTCTTTTTTTACCTCTGAGCAAGAGAAATTGCTACACGAAAAATAAAAACAATAGGATTCATTTCAATTTTACTTTCAATACAATGATTCTATTCCACACAATTGACACAGTATATTTTTGTCCCTCGGGTCGTCTTTATACACAAGTTTGATAGCTCTAAAAATTAGCTTTTGCAGTTTACTGCAGATAGGGATAGAAATAGACCTCCATATTCAAAAATAGACAATATATGTGTTTTTACAATGTTTGTATTAAGGAACCGTCAGATTTTATACAGTTGCAGCAGTTTACCCATAGCAGCCGATTTTAGCTTGATCAAGTGATCATTCATTGTAAGCTTGTCATCTATTCTGAAACCTAAGTAGTCTACAATCTTTGATTTTTTTTTTCATTATGACCTTTCAAATAGATCTGCCCCTTTATACCCCTTTTGCCCCTCCTTGCTGCAGCACTATCCCTCTCCTTCCCATTGCCCCGTCCCCATCACCTTCCATCCCTCAAGTCCTACGTCTCTTCATTGTACTTTCCCTCTATATACATAATTATAAATATATATATATAATTTTATAATTATATATATAATTTTATATATCAATGTCTCCCTCCCCAAGTGTACCAGCAAAGGGTTGGCCATGTTTATTGAGGTATCTCAAATGGGTGAGAAATAATCTGGATATTCATATGGATAAACTAGATTATTATAAAATTGTACTATGTGAAAAGAATATGCTAAATTAGATATACATCTATTGGCAAAATCTTATAGAAATCTATAAAAGGAAAAAGGAGGGAGGGGGAGGACCGGGGAGGAGCAGTGAGGAAGAGGGCGGCCCGGGAGGAGGGAAGAAAAGTATGGAAGACCGGAATGGGTAGTATAGAGGTCGGTACCGAGGTCGGTTACCGAGGTCAGGATCAGACCGGAACGGACCGGTACCGGACCGGGGCTCCGATGATCGGGGCTCCGATGACCGGGGCTCCGATGACCGGTCAACTAATGTCTAAAATTATGTCCGAATACTTATGCTCATTACTCAAAAACTATTTAAGCCTTTTACACAATTTAAATTGTATTAAATACCCCAACATATCTTTTTTCGACTTTCCTAATTTTATATGATTATTGCGCAATTATATCTACCTCTATTTCCAATCGTGTGGAAAAGAAGCTATAAAATATACTCTATAGGATGAGCTATTCGCCGACATAATGTCTAAAATTATGTCCGAATACTTCTGGTCATTACTCAAAAACTATTTAAGCTTTTTACACAATTTAAATTGTATTAAATACCCCGACAAATCTATTCGACTTTCCTAATTTTATATGATTATCGCGCAATTATTTCTACCTCTATTTCTAATCGTTGGTAAAGAATACTTATAGAATAGAATAGAATAGAAATATCTTTTATTCATCACTGAGGTTTTACATTACTTTGCTGATGAACAGGTCTACAGGCCTCTAGGTACCATTTAGGATTATATTCACATATATTCATATGCATATATTCACTGAAAAAATGTTTATAAACTTATATAAGGTGATGATTCTTCCACACATAGACTTTGGAGATACCATATATAATGGTACGAGTAATACAGCATTGTTAAAGATGTTACAGGTGATACAGAATAATTATATAAGAAGAGCTAAATATTTAAATAAGAAAACTAATGTACTAGAAATATCAAATGAAATTGATGTAACTGTTTGACGCAGAATAAAAATACAATATATATATTATATAATAATGTTTAAACTTGCAATTAAACGTGAGTGATGTATGTGTAAGTGCTGTTTGTGATTAGATAATATTATGTAATTATTAAATTATGTAATGATGATATAAATCGGATCTTTCTCTGACTGGGTTTTATTAAGGGAATTTAACAATGTCCGTCGTGCACAGGGGAGGTATAAAGTGGCATAGGTATAATCTGAAATAAAGTACAAATAATGCAATACGATTAGTAAAATAAATGGAACTCACAGTACCCAAGGCTGTAGAGAAGGACAGGAAGAATACAGCAGAAAATAAAGAATCAAACCAATTGTTCTATTGGACTTCCAGGGACCAACCCATCCAATAGCAACAATTCCTGTTCAGTTCTTCACTCTCCACTGGAATCTCAAAGTCTGATTTCCTTACCATCCTTCCCTGCCTTTTATACCCACCCTCTTGAATAATAAAGCTGTAATTTGTCAAATAAGAAAGGACAGCATCTGTCATGTTTCCTTTGGTCTGGATTCAGCATTCACAGTTAAAGGTGTGAGCAAATTCTGGCATCTGGCATCTGACGTCGGCAATCTCATGCTGTCAGACAGCAATATTTAGCATTTACATATGATAGAAAACGGCCACAGTTGGTATAATGCTATTTTAAATGCTGCAATGAAACTGACCCATATGCTGACAGAAGCTCACAAGATCGGGAGGATTACCATTAATTATTTCCCTGGAATATTGGGAAAATAGGGAAAAATGAAATGAATATAAGTTATATTTGAAATAAAGATGTTAGGATATTAACATATGCAAGGCAGGCAAATCTTATCTAGTCTCCGGATACCTCCAGGTAGTACCTCCGGACGCCACTTGGGGTCATCGGAGCCCCTGTCATCGGAGCCCCGGTCATTGAAGTCCTGGTCCGGTACCGGTCCGATACCGGTCCGGTCCCGATGTTAATTTACCCGATTTTTTTATTTTTAAGGTGTCGCTATAGTAATACTATGGTATGATATAGTTTCTTAATATACCGGGTCTGGTCTGGACCGGGACTGGGCCGGGCCTGGACCGGGACGGTCCGTTATCGGAATGCCGAGAAGTATACTACCCATTACGGTCTTCCATAGAAAAGAAGGGAGATTTTGAGGCAAGAGAACGGAATTATGCTTGTGTAGTGGGTCCGCCACCCGGAATACAGCGAGGCTGTCGACCATAGCCGAACACCAACCAGGCTACGACAGCGGGGGCACTTCTACCGGAGCCGGAGACGACTACCACCAGTTCCGTCCAGTTCCGTCAGGGGGTGACATTCACCACCGTGCAGACAACACTGCAGACACCCTCCGACGGACGATAGGCAGAGGATACTACTACCTCCGCAAGGGGATCCAGGCTTCGCTTAACACTACGGACTCGAGCCGCGCCGCGGACCGAGATACTTCTGTTGTTCAAATTAAGCACCCTTGCTTCAGTGACAATACCTTTGTAACTGTATACCTTTGGGAAATAAACCAGGTTCAAACGAATCTCCTCGTATTCGTGATTCTTTCCGGAATTTCGTAAACTCGTGCCCACGAATCTGCGGTTCACTACACTTGGATTTATAGCAGGAAATTGTGTTTGAATATATATGTGCTATAGGTATTCAGCATTAATGTGGCAGAATTGAATGTAGAGAGTGAATGGTATCGACATTATAAACCTTTAAGGCCTAGTATATATCCAGATGAAGACAAAGTATAATCAAATTATTAAATGTTGAAATACATTTTGCTTTTCTGTTCATACATACATGCTTTTAAATTCTGTTCATTACATACATGAATGTCTAGTGTCTAGTTCTGTCTAGGCCAAGCTAAGCCGCACCTCTGTACTGACCTCCATATATACATGTACACACAGGGTTTGGGCGTAGCACCAGACACCCCAAGTTCACAAAAGTTCTTAAAAATATCTTTCCCCGATTCTCACCTCCAAAAATATGACACCCATACATGCTTGACAGTTTCATTTAATGCATACTAGAAATTCATTGTTAAAAATAACATCTTTCCATGATAATACCCTTAATGTAATTGCCTGACGCTAGAATAGTTCACGTCATTTCCGTATAGACTTTGGCCCACTACGTTGTTCGCTGGTTGGGGCCCACAGAAAGTGTTGACGTCAGAGGTCAAATTCCATCGTTACCCACAGCGTTAGCGCTCACGGGAACTTTGCAAAGGGTGCAGTATTGTCATGACTACTATATCCTCCTTTTATAATTATAGGTATTACGTAACATTATGCAATCGCATAACGGTAAATATTAATATATGTAAGATATGGATTATGAATATCGTTTAGGACCATAAGTCACTAAGCTTCAGGCTAGGGGGAGCCACTATCGGTAGAGTTCATGAGCTACCACCATGACTCTAACCTTATGAATATTCATACTAATTATCATTGGATAGCCAGAGGGACCCCCCATGGCTTAATACGTAAGGTTACACCTTATTGGGTAACCAGGTATAATGACCATGATTGGATAATACCTGCGCATGCTCGCGCATGCGCATTACATGTATTCTATGTATAAATACGAATGTTTCAGCCATTAAAAGTTATGTCAAACAGGACTAAATTGCTGCTCTTTCCTTACTAGATCTAGGCTATACCATTGCCTAGACTCTAGATCAACGACGATATTATATCTCCAATACACTCTACCACTGGCACCCTTACCTCGCAGATATTCCATACATATCACACGGTGGAAAACCTAAAATTTAAAGTATTTCTATAACAAATATTATAATACCTTGTAAAGAAGTCTAAGGGTTTTTAGCCCATAGGTTCAGTAAGATGAAGAAGTGAGACAAGAAGTCCGAGGTTGTAGTTCGTCTGGATTCGGCCTAGGCAGTGGTGACTCAGCGAGTACCTAGGTCCGAGTCTTTCACTTTATTTTATACTCCAAAATCATGAATTATTCATATAATCAAACCCAGGAAATATTCCACTGGCTCTTCCCCTTCCCTCTAATTGGTTGAGGGAGAGAGGATCATCCTTGCCCACACGCCGACCTCTGCTCCCCATGCAGAGACCATAAATGGAGTGCATGCAAGTTGGATCCCTCTCCTCAGCCTTCCCCCTCCCACCCCTTACTCATAGATCCCAAGGCTCGTGCCAGCCCCCGTCCCTCTTAGCCCTTCCCCCCTCTTGATAAACCCCGAGCAGTGGATACAGTAATTAGGTCGGGCTGGGGGAGGCGGGGTGAGCCCTGAGTGGCTCATCTCCCCCTCCCTCCTGGCCAGGCCATGTGTGGCGTGCATGCCCCGACCATGATCAGGGCTAAATAGGTCGGATCTTGGGCCTAAAGATTTCAGTTCTTTACATTCGTCCCATATTTTATTTTTGTTGAAAGCTTTCTTTCGAACAAAATATTTAGCCACTGATCAACCCAGTCCAACCAAACAAGAGAAATAGAAATAAGGTTACATAATTTACACACACAAAATCATAAAAAGGGTAAGGTAAAAGTATTATAAATTATTATATCTGTAGACCTAACGGGTCAAGATGGAAAGTTTCCAAAGGGAGTGGCTCTATTAAAAGGAGTGTTCATTTATATCAGAGACCATCACCCTGCACTAAAAAGTCTTTTAGTCGAATATTATGTAAGAGAAGTCTCTGTGTTTTTAAGTGTGCTTCTGAACACTGTTAAATGTCTTCCTTTGTACGGAGCTAGTACACACAAAGTTCTCAAGTACGGTCGTCACCGCCGTCTCCTCTGCCCGGCCGGTCAGCCGAGGCCCCCGCTGGACCTTGTCGCTGACCGACAGGACGCCCGTCTCTTTCTCTCTCCTCCTTTGGCCATGGAGAGTGAGAGCGGTTGGGTAGTCAACACTACAATATTTCGACTTTTAACCTCAAACACTACAGAACACATGTCGACTTTACTGTAGCATCACGTATAAACTCTTATTACTTGGAAAAATACCTCTTCAAAGCAGAATGGTCGGAGACAAGGTGAGGGCTTCGATTCCATGGTGCTTCCTCTCAGGCTCCTCTGTCTCGACCGATTCTGTTTGTGTAAAAACAACTTCTCACAATGAGAGTTGAAATAAAAATACCTTTTTGGGCTGGATCCTTGTCCACGGATTCCACCATTTCCTCCCGAGAGAGAAAATGGATTTCACCCAGGTATACTACTCTGTGTTCTGTGATCTCCCTCGCACCCGAGAAGAGGACAGAACAAATATTAATAGTAAATATTAAACAAGAGTAAGTTACAGACAAGTTCAAAAAGTGTTTGTTACCCCAGAGAAACCAAATAAACATTGGTAGACTAATTATTTCATCCTGGTCAGTCCGAAATTGGCAGCGTAATATGGTGAGGTGGGGGAGGGGGCAGGGATATGCTCGAGGGAACGAGAGCCAGTCCTAGCGCCTGGAGTGGCCTCTCCCTCCTCTCGATCTAGGTCTTGGAGGGCTAGGGCTACAGGGTGGTGGGTTGGGGGTCCTATTGGGGTATTCTCTCGGGGCTTAAGGTTCCTCAGACAACACAAAAGGCTGACTTTACCTCTTGGGGCGAGCCCCTTTCGGCGGAGGTAGATTATTCCCAGGGTCATGACTCCTAGGAGAGTGGGGATGAGAGTGGCTATACCCCAGATAGAACTTTCAGACCAAGGGGTGGAGGAAATCAGGGGGGAAACGGGTTTAGGAAAATCTGTCAGGGCGAGTAAGGGTATTTCAGCTCTTGGCAGGAAAGTCAATTGCTGATCTAAATGGGGGTAAAGGGATAATTTGCCATAAGTCAGATTAAACCCAGGGAGGGGCATAATCTTGGGGATGGGGAGTGTTATATGGGACTCATGGCGTTGGATGCTACTTACACGCCAATCCTTTCCAACCAGGAGACAACCGCCTTCTAAAATCACCCTGGCATGCCGGTGATACGTTTGTATCACTGGTTTCTGCCCAGGGCACCTCAAGATTGTTTCCAGAGGTTCATAAATAGCCAGAATTACAGAAGAAATGGACTCTCCCTCTCTAAACACTTGGTTTGTTAAGTTATTTCTTTTTACAATTTGCGCCTTACAAAGGTCTGGCTTTTTACCTAAAATAATATTTGTTTCGCAGGTCGGGGTTAGATGCTCTATTGCAGCTGAGCAAATCTGGGGTTCAAACCCGATACAGTGCTGAGGAAGAAATGACGCGCTGGATATGCTATCTAGGGCCACCTCCTCCTCTCCTACCAACTTTCTCAGGTGGTCAGCACCATATGGGACCGGAAAATACTTTAATCTATAGTGTAAAAATTGAGTGCCTGAAACTGCCGGAATTACTGTCTGGTATATTAGCTCCTGTTCGCCGTCTAATAATAGTCGAACGTTCAGGTGTCTATAATACCAGCGGTTATCTTGTGGGGTGTAATGTTTCCCTTCTTGTAATTTAGACAATATTTCTGATAAGTAGGCCAGTGGTAAAATCTGGTCTGTTAAGAATCCCCTTTCCAGCTGAATGCGCTGGCGATAAAATAATTCGTTTTGACGGTGGTAATTTTCCACCGCCCTACTCACTCGCTGCAATAGAATATCCACTTCCCTTTTCATATGAATCCTGTGAATATCTTTACTGAAACCATTTAACTGTGTTAGAATGTCTGCCACTTGGCGGGAGATGTTACTTGCTGCAGCTTGGAGCTGCGCGATGTCCAAGCGGTTCTCTGTCATGTAGAGCCTTGTCTGATTCAACACTGACACCATCTCTTCCTGACAATGGGCCAATGCGCTCTCGCTAGCCTGAGCTTCTTGTACTGCAGATCTTAATTCGTTCACCTGTCCTACAGTAGCGGTGCCAAACAAGGCACGGCTTAGCGAGCCCACAAAATTGAATAGGCCTCTCTTCCTTCGGGTGTCTTGTTGGACTGGTGTTGGAATCTCTGCCTGGAGGAAACCCATGTGCTCCTCCCAGGCACTGACATCTCTGTCTCCCACAACCTCCGCCTGTCTGAGTTCTCCAATTTGTCTTCTTAGGACGGAGACCCAAGCACTGACAGGAGTGGGCGTGGGGGGGTGTAGAACGATCACTGTTGTCCAAGTTGCGGTCAGGGCTCTGACCTCCCCCTCCTCATACACCAGCACCCCTTCCTCCGCAAACCAATCGCCATTAGCCATCATAGCCAGGGCGATTATGAGGAGGGACTGGAAGGTGTAGGTTGAGAGAAGTCCGTCACTGGTGGTGCCCCTGGGTCGAACTCCCATGGTTGGGGCTGTGGTGGGGGTGACGGTGGGGGTGGGTGTGTAGGTGGTGGTGATGGTGGTGGCGATGGTGGGGGTATACAGGGCAGCTTCCTCGGCCTCTGCACGGGTGAAGTGGGCGTGGCTGGGTTTGGTGAGGAGTCAGGCCTTTCCCTCTTAGTAGAGCCTAGAGGGTGGAACACTTTGATCCTCTTTTCAGTGCATTCAGAGGTGGTGGTCAAAGCCTTGGGTTTAGGGCACTTGTTTGGGGTCTCTATCCTCCCTCTTTTTGCCCTTGACCTTGTAACAGGACCTGGTGGTGGTGTGCGCAGGGGAGCAGTCTCCACAGCAACGGCTGGTGGCAGGGGTCGGCGCAATGTAACTGGCTTAGGTGAAGCTAGTACTAGCACCTTCTCCCTCGGCGGTCGCTGCTGGGGTGGGCGTGGCACTTGTTGTGGTTGAGGTGGGCGTGGCACTTGGTCCTCGTCCTCCACATGCATGTGCTCGTCCTCTGGTTGCTCTGCTCTCGCTTGGTCTTCCTGTTCTATCTGAATGGGAGGAGGCATGTTTGGTATGGGTAAATAAACAGTGTCGGGCACTGCCCTAGGCTGGGGTGGGGGAGGTGGTGGAACATGAACTTGTTGAGCTTTTTGGGCTTGTCTCCGAGCCTTATTTCTCTTTCCTTGACCCGCCCTCGGTTGCCTAGTTCTCAGTACATCCCATTCTATTTCCCCAGATACCATTTTTACCCTATCCCTATTTATACGCCTGCGTTCACCCTGGGGTCCCCTCATAGTTAGGGTGGTACCCCTTATCCCCGTTATTACATAACCATGATCCCACTTGGGATCCAATGGAGCGCTGGTGCCTGATAGCACCACCACATGATCCCCTATTTTTAGATCCTTTGCATTTGCTCTGGCCCTTAATCTCTCATAATTAGCCACTCTACTGGCCTCAGTGCGCTCAGCAGCTTCTCTGAACGCATCTGTTAAGGCCTGTAGGCGCTCACTGAGTACGGCATCTTCTGTTCCCTCGGGAGTGGGGAATATTTTGGAAAAGGGATATCTTGGATTGGTGCCGAAAGTTAAAAAATATGGTGTAAAACCAGTTACACAAGAAGTGGAGACTCTATGTGCCCAGAGGGTTGGACCTAAATGGCTCTCCCACTCTGCTGGTCTTGCATTGATGAATTTTCTTAGTATATTTTTAAAAGTTTTGTTAAATCTTTCAATTTTACCATTTGTCTGGGGGTGAAAAGCTGTAGAATGCCTTACTTCAGTGCCTATGGATTTAAGGTACCCTTCCACTTGCTGGTTCATAAATTCGAGTCCCCGGTCGGTGATGAGCACCTCTGGGGGGCCATACCTAGGGACATATTCATTAGCCAGATAATCAGCAATGTTTTTAGCTGCTTTGGAGGGTATGGGTTTGACTTCTACCCAGCCAGTTGCGTGATCTATTACAGTCAAGATGTATCTATTACCTTTATCAGAGACTGGGAAGGGACCACAGAGATCCATTCCCAGTATCTGACCAGGATATTTTGCTATTGGCATCGCAGTAGGAGGTACACGCGCCCTACCCACTCTGTTTACAGCACACCTAGCGCATCGGATTAAGACATTATAGGTATCTCTTCTCATGGTGGGCCATTTATAAGCCTCTTGGATCCTATCTAGGGTCTTCCTCATGCCCTGGTGGCCTACTTCAGTGTGGGCGCGCCTCACTACTCTATGCCTAGTTGAGGGTGGCAGGACCAGGCGGGGGTAGGCTGGCTTGCCTGGGGGAGGGGTGAGAGTGAAAAGCATGCCATCAATTATGGTGTAATCCCCCTCATCCTCCATCCCCTGTTGAAATTGTTCCAACTCCCTCTGTTCTAAACGTATTTTGTCTTTCTCGAGTTTATCAAATTCCCAAGGAATTTCATCTATCTCCTCCAAGGCACAGACTTCAAGAGAACTGAGAGTCGGCCCTTCCTTCTTGGGGTTTGTTTTTATTCGAGAAAGCATGTCTGCCCTGATATTGTTTGCCCCTTTTCTATATTCAATGGGAGCCCCAAACTCTGCTATTAATACCGCCCATCTTTGAATTTTGGTGTTTTTAACTTCTCCCACAAACAGAGACTTTAAAGGCTTGTGGTCAGTGTAAATTTTGAATTCGCTACCCTGTAGATAAGGTCTGAGCTTATTTAAGGCATACACGATTGCATAAGCTTCCTTTTCAATCGTAGCCCAATTGAGTTGTGGCCCAGAGAGTTGTTTAGAGATATACTGAACTGGCCTCTCTATGCCTTCACTATCAGACTGGACCAATATGGCCCCAATTGCGTAATCACACGCATCGCTATAGAGACGATAAGGCTTATCCAACTGAGGGTGCGCCATTACTCTATCTGAAGTTAGTAATTCCTTCAGAGTTTCAAATGAGCTTTGCTGCTCTTCCAACCATTCGAACCTGGCATACTTTTTGGTAAGTTTGACCAAAGGATGAGCTACCTTAGCATAATCTGGGATAGATTGACGGTAATACCCAGTCATTCCTAGGAAGGAGCGAATTCCGCTCACATCCTCTGGAGGTAGCATATCCCTGATAGCACTACATTTATCTGGGTGGGAATTAATTCCATCTTTTGAAACTTGGTAGCCGAGGAGATCTACCTTCTCTTGTTTGAAAATACATTTACTCTTTTTGACTGTAATTCCTTATTCTTCTAATTTATCAAACACCAGAGCCAAATGGTGATCATGCTCCTCTTCAGATTTGGAATAGATTACAATATCATCTATGAAAGTCATGCAAAATTTGCCAATAAATTCCGAAAACATTTTGTTCATGGCCCGTTGAAAGACGGCTGGTGCGTTAGTGAGTCCAAAAGGCATCCTACGGAATTGAAATAGGCCCCTATGGCACACAAACGCTGTCTTTTCCATGCTATCCGGGTCCATCTCTACTTGCCAGTAGCCGCTTTTTAGGTCGATGGTGGAAAAGACAGTTGGTCCTGCTAAACTGTCAAAAATATCTTGAATATTTGGAAGTGGATGCGCATCCTTTTTGCTTACAGAGTTTAGTTTTCTGAAGTCGACACAAGGTCTATTGCTCCCATCTTTCTTTGGGACCAACAATATCGGGCTTCCCCATGCTGAGCTGCTGGGTTCTATTACTCCCAGCTCCAGCATTTCATCTAATTCTTTATCTACAAGTTTTCTCTTGGCCAGGGGCAAACGATAGGGGCGTTGATTAATTGGGCGCGCATTTCCAGTATCTATGTGCATTTTCACATCTTTAAAGGTACCTAATTTTCCCTGTTTTCCTATGCCAAAAACAGCGGGGTATTTTTCTTCCCATGCTTCTGCCTCTGTGTGGATAGAGGCGAATTCTTGATCTGCACTACCCACTTGTTGCCTTCTGTAACTTTTTCCTTCCAAAATTACCTTTCTTTTTCTGAAGCTAATTTGGGCATCTAATATAAATAAGGCATCATCCCCCAGAAGCAGTTCATGGTGAAGTCTTCTTACAATATAAACTGGAAATGAGCTACCCCCCAAGTTAACTATCGCCTGCCCTTCAGTTTTGAGATCATGACCAGAGAGTGATTTAAGAGATTCCCCCTTTGTCAATACGAGAGGCCGATGATGGGTTTTGCAAAAGGCTCTCCATACATCCTCTCGCATTAGACTCCTTGACGCGCCGGTATCAATGAGTGCACGCATCTCCATCCCCGCCACTGAGATGGAGAGACAGAACCTCTCATCCGGCGTTTCTATTCCCCCTGGTTAACATATTTGGCTGGCTTTTGAGTGGTAGAGGCCATCTGCATGGCCGCCACCACTGCAGCCTGTACATGTGCATAGCGGTGGGAACATTCTCTTGCGAAGTGTCCCTCCTCCCCACACTCATAACAGACATTTTTACCCCTAAACCTCTTCCCTCCTCCCTGCTTATTTTTTTCCGGTCCTGGATTATCATTTCCCTTCCCCTTCCCTTTCCCTGGTTGGTTTACTACCTGAGAACTGGCAATCGGGGGTGGGGGATAGGACGTGTTGAAATATGGGGGATACATAGGCAACATGGGTGTCTGAAAGGGGTACTGGGGTGCTGCACCTGATTGGGGAACGATCACTGTGGGGTTGGATGGTTTCCCCGTCTCCATCCTTTCTACTAATTTTGTAAGGTAATTCACCTTTGACTCCAAATCAGCTATTAGCTTCCAATCTGAAGCATCTGTAGGATTTGGCCCAGAAGGGGCCATTCTCTTAGGGAGGATAGCCCCAATTTCCATTGGTTCATCCTTCCTATCCCCTCTGGTAGGTTGCCCTGCCAGAGCGAAGGTGTGAGCAGCAGCTGAGGCTTGTCTTATTGCCTCAGCCAGGGTATCAGGGCGAGCAGCAAATACGTCATGACGTATTTGCTCATCCCTGAGTCCCAACACAAAATTCCTGACCAACGTCTCTTGGACTATCTCGTGGTCAAGGTTATCCACGCTGTAAGCCCTCTGAGACGCTAGCTGGAACTTGCGTCCGTATTGCTTCGCATCCTCATATGGGAGTTGATAGAGGTCGGTGAGCCTTGCTCGCAGCTGCTGTTCCTCCTCTTCATTCATGAAGAGGCGGAAAATCTCAGCCCTCGCCAGATCCCATGTCCTATTGGCCGGTACCTGCAGGAATCCTGCCACGCACCTCGCTAGAGGCCCGCTGGCAAGAGTTCCCAAAAGCTCTAGAGTGAGCGTATCATTCGCTACACAATAGGCCTTTGCCCTGCTTATCCCATCTAGCCACTCTCTCAAAGTGTCCTTATTGGACCCATCATTTACTCCTAGCATGGCGCCATGGCGTTCCATGCGCCTTCTGACCTCTTTGATAGCTGCAAACCTGGCCCTCCTTTGACCCTCGTCAAGCATGGCCAAGTCTGCGGCATTGAGATCCCAATTGATGTCCGCCATGTTTTACACTTTGATGAGAGAGAGAGAGAGAAAAAAAAAAAGAAAGAAAACTAGATGGCACAAGGTACAGAGTTATAACCAACAGAACCCAGAACCTAGCAAAGTTTTTACCCCGAACATTGCTCACCCACTCTCCTTGTATTATGAGTGTTTGAGTGTGATCATTCTCCCAACCCTATACAGTGGCCCAGATCCACCCTCCACACATCCCATAAGTATAATTTATAAGCTCAATCAGAGTTTTAGAGTTCCACTCACCTACTCTTCCAGCTCATCTTGCCTCTCCTAGGCTATGTCTCACTTCCAATCAGAAGATTGAGTTGTTGCTCAACTTAGCAACTGAGTCTCTTAGTGGTTCGCCAGTGTAAAGAAGTCTAAGGGTTTTTAGCCCATAGGTTCAGTAAGATGAAGAAGTGAGACAAGAAGTCCGAGGTTGTAGTTCGTCTGGATTCGGCCTAGGCGGTGGTGACTCAGCGAGTACCTAGGTCCGAGTCTTTCACTTTATTTTATACTCCAAAATCATGAATTATTCATATAATCAAACCCAGGAAATATTCCACTGGCTCTTCCCCTTCCCTCTAATTGGTTGAGGGAGAGAGGATCTTCCTTGCCCACACGCCGACCTCTGCTCCCCATGCAGAGACCATAAATGGAGTGCATGCAAGTTGGATCCCTCTCCTCTGCCTTCCCCCTCCCACCCCTTACTCATAGATCCCAAGGCTCGTGCCAGCCCCCCTCCCTCTTAGCCCTTCCCCCCTCTTGATAAACCCCAAGCAGTGGATACAGTAATTAGGTCGGGCTTGGGGAGGCGGGGTGAGCCCTGAGTGGCTCATCTCCCCCTCCCTCCTGGCCAGGCCATGTGTGGCGTGCATGCCCCGACCATGATCAGGGCTAAATAGGTCGGATCTTGGGCCTAAAGATTTCAGTTCTTTACAACCTAAAGTCGGAAAAATAGGCCCGAGCCAGCCATTCACTTAACATAGCGAGCTTGTCTTGACCTAGGGAGGTCAATGAGACTGCGCCATCTCTCAGGAGTTACCTCGACGGCAACATAGGTGCCACCACTGAGTCACGCTTCGTCCAGAAAGTAACCGCACGAGGGTATATGAGTGTTTTGCATGGTTAGTTTAATAAGATGCCATATATGTAAGTTGAGAGATGTCTGTATATCCCGGCTGTATTTAAGAATAAATGATCGTCGGAAAAACGGCCCTTGCAAACCAGCGGGAGAGCCGGGGGACCCGGCTAAACTTGGCCACAGAAACAAGGGTTGTCTGGACTCAGTGTTTTGCTTGACGAGGCCTGCAGGCAACCTTATGGCAAAGCCATAAGCCAGCTGCAGGCATTTAGATTTTAGGATTTGATTCTATATTTCGTTAGCTTTTTAATGGAATAAATTATAATCTCAGAGTTTGTAACTATGAGGAGCGGTCAGTGCTTTGATGTTTTTTTGATCGGAGAGGCTTTCCCACTCTGTGCTAGGACTACGGTATGACATCATTGCCAGTGGTCACATCTGATTGGCTCAGAGCCACAGCGGCTCTTCCATGCTTCTTCCCTGCCGCTGTCCCATTAACTTTTTGCATACAAGCTTATATCCGGAATGGCCGTCAGTTCGAATCCTGAAACGTCCTTCGAGATGGCTAAATCTGCTTATATCTTCGTTGATATACAGTATTGACATATTGATTCCGGCCAAAATTGACAGGAAAATGTCTTAAGATGGTTATTATTGTAGGTAAAATACACGGAGGAGCACAATCGTGTGGGCAAAGAGGGGATAAGTATCACATCTCTCTATATTTGTGTTGGACCCGTGATGGCGGGTGCAATGTTTCTGCTGATGGCAGCTTTTTTTAAAAGTGGTTGTTGCGAAGAGTCGAGTCAGATGGCCATCTGGCCTCTTCTACTAGCAAACCTAAGTCAGGCCATTCCTACTGAAGAACAGAGCAGGCCAACTCTACTAAGGGAGATGACAGGATGAAATATGATGGCCCAACTTCCTTATAAGGAGACGCGTGCCAGGGTTGACCTTTGGGGCCAAGCCCCACACTCCACTCCTGGCCATACTAAAGAGTTAAGAAAGGGAAGGTAAACAGGAGGGAAGTGTTAATTAATCAAGAAGGGCCTAATTTAGGGGATAATGAAGTGTCAGTAAGTACACAAAAAGAGCAAATAGGGAAAAATGCTCTCGCTTACAATATATACACCATCTGCCCAGTGGTGTCGCTCAGTTTATAATCTTGAAAAATATTATTCTATCTATTATAAAATTAAGGGATGGAGTTTTTAGTACATACCCATTGCTTGGAAAATAGGAGACCCGCACATTAAAGATTGGAACCTTCTGACTAATTGGGTGAATTACAGTGGTACTTGCCCGAAAGACTTTTAGAATTAGAGTAGTACTACCGATTTTGTTCATGCACAGAATATGAGGCAACAATATGTTTTCTGCCCTAACAATGAATGCATTGCAAGAGATCTGTCGATTCAGCTTTTATACTTAAGCATTCATTTAACTACAATTAGAAGAAAACACACAGGAGCTGAACATCCCTTCTGGCATCTTGTATCCATGTAATTCAAATTACGGAGACAGTGTTGTTATTTGTGATGTGTTTCAGGAAATTGAGTCATAAGTCGCAAAAAATGAATTTTGAGATACCATTATATTTGAAAAGATGAGATCAAGCCGATTCCAATGATAGTAAACAGTTTAATAATCTAATAAGTATTTCCAGATTTTAAGTTTGATATTTTTATTTTTGAAAAGAAAAGTTTGTAATATTTCTGGGGGGCAATAACCAGTAAAGTAACTAAATATACTCCATCTGAGGACCTTTGAAACGAGACCATATATTTAATACATTGTCCTGAAATTTAATAAATCGACTGACGTAACTATAGCTGATAAACTCTCCAAATATCAGAACATTCTAATAAAGTGATCTTATAAAATAAACACTTTGAAAATATCATATTTTGCGACTTATGACTCATTTTCCTAAAACGGATCACATATTCAGAAATGTAGAAACCAACATTAAGCCAACCTTTACTAACATTGGGAACGATGATATTCAAGCTGCCTTTCTTCAAAAGTTTATGTCACCTCAAGTTAACACCAGAAAACTGAATATGTTTGTCATAACATTTAAAAAGAATTAAAAACACGATGCAAAAGTGACTCCTTAGTTGAATTAACATCTGGATTACTATTGTTTTCCTATAGGCGTTAAATGTGATCCGTTTGAGGAAAATGAGTCACAGGTCGCAAAATATGAATTTTGAGATATCATTATATTTGAAAAGATGAGATCAAGCCGATTCCAATGATAGTAAACAGTTTAATAATCTAATAAGTATTTCCAGATTTTAAGTTTGATATTTTTATTTTTGAAAAGAAAAGTTTGTAATATTTCTGGGGGGCAATAACCAGTAAAGTAACTAAATATACTCCATCTGAGGACCTTTGAAACGAGACCATATATTTAATACATTGTCCTGAAATTTAATAAATCGACTGACGTAACTATAGCTGATAAACTCTCCAAATATCAGAACATTCTAATAAAGTGATCTTATAAAATAAACACTTTGAAAATATCATATTTTGCGACTTATGACTCATTTTCCTAAAACGGATCACTGTGATCCGTTTGAGGAAAATGAGTCATAAGTCGCAAAATATGGATTTTGAGATATCACCATATTTGAAAAGAGGAGATCGAGGTGATTCCAATGATAGTAAACACTAGAATACCTAATAATGTATTTCTATACTTTAAGTTTAATATTTTTATTTTTGAAATGTTTCTGGCTGGGTAATTACCAGTAAAGTAACTATATACTCCATAAGAATGCGTTCAAAACGCAAGGATAAATTTAATAGAATATCCCGAAATTTGATACATGGATTCATATGACTATAACTGCTAAACTCTCTGAAAATCAGAACATTTCAATAAGGAGATCTTATGGAAAAACACTTTGAAAAATATCAATTTTGCGACTTGTAACTCATTTACCTGGAACACATTAAAAATGTATGTTGTAAGTTTGGGGTAGGTTCATAGGTAAGATAAGATAAGATAAGATACTACTTTATTTATCGAACTCACATTACATAAACAAGAATAAACAGGCAAAATGGACAAATAGGTATACAGTCATCTAGATTTAATCCAGGTCTCCCAGACGTTACCATCTCGCTCAAGGCAGAGTATGAATTTTGAGTTAAAATATGCTTATAAGTTAAAATATTAAAATAAAATAAAATTAGATAAGTAGAGACAAAGAGATACGATGATCTCCAATATTTGAGATTAGCTTGGCATGAGATGGTACCGTTTGGTACTAAATAATAATTCTTCTGTTTGTTTAGGATTAACCAAACCCAATATTATATTACACTTTTCATTTGTGTTTTGAATTCATATTTCGAGTTTGCTTTGTGGGTAGTTCATTCCACCTCGACTCAGCTTTGTATAAGAAGCAATTTTTGTAAAATGTTGTTTTGGGGATTTTGAGTTTAAAGTTTTTCCTGTTTTGGGCATGACTTCTTGTCGATAATTGTCTCAAATCAAGATTTTGTTTAGATTGAGCAAGGTAAAAGGCAGCCTCAAGAGTGTGTAGGTTTGTCCTTTTTTCATTATTTAGGATATTCAATTCAATATATTGGTGACCCTAATGAGTGGCGTTAAATTAGCTCATTACACCAACTCTGAAGGCAAGTCATCTATGGGTTGGCTAGGCCCACTCAATTAACATCCACCAGTTGGGTCAGATTTTCAGAAAATGTACAATTCATATTCACCAATCCTCTCAAATAACCCGAATTTCAGACGAAAATAAAGTTTAAAATACAGTTCAACCTGACCAAACAGATTGCTATAGTCAATGCAATGCTGAATATACTCGAATTTACCAGTATTGACCAAATTGCAGCCTAATTTAGCAGAATTAACTAAATGTGTACAGCTGCCAATTGTACATTTTCTGAAAATCTGACCCAGTTGGTTAATCCTATAAGTCCCCGAAGGGAATAAAAAGTATCATGTCAATCATGTGGTCCGTCTTCTCTTAGGTGTCTCTAGATAGGAGAATGAATATCTTATCAGCCCGCTGGCCAGTTTATTTTCTACTATCTTATGACATCACTTGTCTGAAATAGGACTTATATCATTACTAAAATATACATGATATCATTAAAACATTGCTCTGAGCATGCGCAGACATGTGCTCAGGGATGGAAGTATACCTTGCACGTCATTATCTCAATGCGTGCGCATCTATGTATGTGCATGCTAATGTTGCGATTCTTGCCTATGTTCTTTCCAATGTCTATGTGGCCATCGATGTACGTCTGTCTTTCAGCTCCGGCTTAACATTAATCGATATTAAATAATGATATTTCGTGATCGTATAGGTTTACTTCTGCGAGAATAAATATATTACCAATATCGTTAGCAGGAGATGGGAGGAAAGGAACTATAGTGGCCGGATTATATTAAAGTTCCAAAGGACCAAGGGTTGAAATAGTCTATGTTCCAAGCGCGAATCCGAGATAAAACATCAAGAGTGAAATACTTCTTTCATATGTTCCCTTTATTCCTCCTTGTGTGTTGGGTTGAAGACCTTGCTCCTCAACCCGATAAATAAACAGGTACATCGAGATATGAATAATTTTCAAACCAAGGAAACATTATGTTTACAACATAATTCAGGAATAATGGAATAAATATAATAATCACATAAATGCCAAGTTGAACATAAATATAGAAATATGTAATAAACATCATGGTCAAAGTCCGGATGAAATCAAATGAATAGTTAATTAATGATAAATTAAACAAATAATATAAACTGCAAATATCATCAATGGTTGCAATGAATATCCTAGTGGGATCCGGAGGAACTACCCGGAGGCGGAGGTCCGGGTCCGGGTCAATCCGGAGCTATCCGGAGCTCAATGGAAATCTTCATAATAGAATCGTTACACTCCTCCCCAACCAAGGGAAATAAAATTGCAAAAGGAGATGAACATATTCAATGACTGGAGAAATTTTATGAACATGTAAACTCAACAAATAACGATTCAAATATACAAATATACAGTAGTTCTTCATAAAAAAAAAATCCTTGGGGTAAGCACCAACGTTTAACATTTCTTGAACATAAAAAAGTTACGAACCAGATATGAATAAAGATTCATAATATGTACATCACAGACGAGGCAATAATATCACTCAAAAGTTAATAATGTCTATGCATTAATGATTGCTCGAATGGCCATCGACTGTTCAAGCGAAAGGCCTGGAATCAGAGCCGGGGGATCCTCTTTTATCTTTTCAGCAGAATCCACTATTTCAGGAGAGGCATTGGTCTTTACCTCCGATAATCTCTCTTCATAATGAGCACAGAGAGTCTTGTAACCTTCTATCTCCTCTTTCATCTTTGCCTCCGATTCAATACTAGAAACCAATTGCTTATCCAGCTGCTTCAACGAGTCACGTGTGGATCGCAACTCATCCTCGAGAATATCTTGCGAATGGCTCGAAATCTCCGACTTGATCTTAAGATCACAAATCTCGTTCAGCAATTTTTCACGATCTTCTCCCCACTTGGCTTTTTCGCTGGCAAAGTGTCCCATAGCATCGTAGTCTTTATGCAAACTTTTTAATGCCATCGCGAAGGAGCTGTGAGCCTCCACTAAAGATTTTTGGGCAGCGGATAACAAATTTACTGCCTCAGAGCCTTGCTCATCCACTTTGGCTAGATCTTTGTCAATCTGATGAAAATTAACAAGCGCCACAACAGAGTCCATAGCATTCACAGATACCTTTTGGTCACTACCACTTGCTACACACGAGCTGGCCTGCTCCTGCTTCTTCAAGTCAGACGATGCCAGCAAACAAGGAGCCGTCCGTTTCCTCGGCCCCACGTGTAGAGGGTCGGTAGAGGAATACATACGATTGTCGACAAGGTTGCACTGTCGGTCGGCATTATTGATGCACCTCATTGCTCCCTGATTTTGGCTTGCATTGTGCATCCACATGTAGTGCCTGATGAGACTGACACTACGTAACTGCTTGTTTTTGCAAATCTGTCCAGTTTGCGGATTCTTAATCCCACATGTGTACTGCCACCTCTTTGGCAAATGGTTCTCTTCCAGATGGCGAAGCCAAGTCAACTTGGAACACAACCGCCGACCACCACATCTGTCGTAAGGACATACAACACCGTCCTTTACATCAGTTTTAAAAGCAATTGATTCCAGCTCTCTGCTTTTTGTCTTATCCGTCATTCTCTCCAATATGCCCCGGATCCATTGCTCATATTTGTCAGTCAAGTCTCGGCGGGACACATCAAAGAAAATCACATCTTCAGTTTCCGAATCCTCGTCTGTACTCACTACAGGTACACACCGATTAGTAGCAAAATCGGCTGGTTTCTTAATCCTCAGGAGAGCCGGCCTGACTCTATCAGCAAATTCGCCCGGAGCCGTCTGCCGTTCCTCCCTCCGAGTCTGCTCCGATTTTGTATGTTCCGGAGATTTCTTTCGTCGATCAGATCCTGAGTGGAAAGTTCGTCTTTACTTCGAACCAGTGACTTGATCTTGGCAATATCTCTGTCTTCATCCTGATATTTCGCCATCTCACCCTCTGAGCAAGGGAAAACTTCCTGTAAAAATCCCTTCTTTTCCTCCCATTTGCTTGTCATATCGTCGACAGAAGATACCATACCAATAGGTTTGCAAGGGTCCTTCCTGCACGTGACACAGCCAGGATTTTTACATCTCCTGATCTTCCTCATTCTTGAAAGAGCATCGGCATTGCTATGAAATTTTCCTGGACGGTGGAAAATCTTAGATTGATCCACATCAAAATAAGCTAGAATAGACAGCCACCGAACTAAAATTCCATCAGCATCCTTGAAATTCAGGACCCATCTCAATGAAGTATGATCCGTACGAATGATAAATCTTGTGCCCCAGATGAAATGCTTGAACTTTTTCAAGGATTTAATCACCGCAAGCAGCTCCCTGTGCGTTGTACAATAATTCCTCTGAGTAGAATCCAATGATTTGGAGAAATAACAAAGAACTTTTTCTTCTCCGTCCTGTACTTGAGACAAAATTGAGCCAATCGAAAAATTACTGGCATCAGAATCGAGAATAAATAAATCATTCTCGGTTGGATATCCTAGGATAGGCTCAGAAATCAATGCACTTTTCAGTAGACAAAACGATTTCTCCCGATCTTCATTCCATACAAATTTCGTATGATCCCTGAGCAGTTGGAACATAGGCTCAGCCTTCTCCGCAAATTCTGGAATAAAATCCCTGTAATATCCTACAAGTCCCAAGAAGGAACGAATATCTTTGATATTTTGTGGCTGTGGCCAGTGTGTAATAGCCTCGATCTTCTCCGGATCTGGTCTGCTCCCTTCGCTGTTAACTATTCTGCCTAGAAATCTAACAGAGCGCTTGAAAAGTACACATTTCTTTGGTTTCAAAATCAAACCAAATTTCTGTATTCTTTCAAAGACACATTTCAGATTTTTCCTGGCTTCTTCCAATGATTTTCCATAGGAAATTATATCATCCAAGTAGACCATACATTTTGTCCAGCGCAATCCTTGTAACATACTCTCTACCATGCGTTCAAATGTGGCTGGGGCATTGCATAGCCCAAATGCCATCACATTGAAGCGAAACAAGCCTATATGGGTGACGAATGCAGATTTTTCCTTCGATTCTTCATCCAATTCCACTTGCCAATAGCCTGATTCGAGATCCAGGGTAGAATAATACATGTTTTTTCCAAGAGCATCTAGACTTTCGTTGATTCTAGGTAGGGGGAACGCATCTTTCTTAGTGATGTCATTTACTTTGCGATAATCCACACAGAAACGAATGGAATTATCCTTCTTTTTGACCAGAACAATCGGTGATGACCATGGCGAATCACTAGGCGAAATAACTCCTTTATTTAACATCTTTACTAGCTCTTCTTCCACTGTTTTTCTCCTGCCTATAGGTAAGCGGCGATAGCTCTGTTTGATAGGTTCCGAATCTCCAGTGTTTATGTGATGTTTTACGTTATCCGTTCTGCCTAGGTCTCCTCCAGGTTTTTGGAATATATTGAAAAATTCCAATAGGTCAGATCTAACCAAATCTTTCTCCCTCTCAGTGGTAATGTCACTCTGAGAAACCAGCTGTTCCAGGTATTGAGGCAAATTATATTCGGTCATTGCCGGATCACGAGCAATTGTTTCCAACAATACAGTAATTCGCTCATCCTCCAAGGTAGAATTTTCAGGTTCAGCGATGTCTATCGACTCATCATTCCTAGTGTCCTCTATTTGAGAAACCACTTCAGCAACGCCTAATATTTCACCCTCTTCAATGAATTGTGCCTGGTTGGTGATATTCATCACAGGCAACCCATACAAATCCTCCTCTTCTCTATATCCTATCATGGTAGGAAAATTCACTAATCCTCTGTCATCGTCTATGTACATAGGAGGTTCCACAAGGAAATCACATTTGCTCATGCCATTCCTAGGGCCAGTCCAGATTGCTTCTACCATCGTCACTGAATTCTTCTTAATTTTAGTTCTTTCCTTAACTCTCAGGGCTCCATTATTCGATACAAATTCACAAAAAGTTTTCTTTCCATTTATATCAATCTCCCCAGTTTTGCTTCTAAACGCCATGTCCACTGCCATCTGGAAATCTAAGCCTAATATTCCGGATTCTCTATGGATACGTCCAACGAAAAATCTCCAGACATGCAACTTTCCTCCAAGATCAAAGTGGAAATTAGCAACACCCAGCAAGGTTATATCACTGCCATTAGCAGCAATGACCTTATCCGAAGTGGGTAACAATGAAGGTGGGTTGATCATAGAGGAATATATCCCCTCATCGATCAAGCTGATGGAGGCTCCAGTGTCCACTAATAGGTGATACAAATCTCTTCCAAAAGTAGCAGGTACATACCATCTTGCTCCTTTTAAGTTAGGCAGACAATAAACATTTTCTTCAGGCCTGGTCACCAGTAATAAATCAGGAGCTTCAGGGGCCGTACCCTCCCCTAAGAAAGAAGGTCCTGAAGAATTATTCATTGCTGTAATTGTCTGGTCGGAAAAGCCACTTTGAGATAGGGTGGTTGAGTTGATGGCCTTGTCCAACACAACCACTAGTCGTTTCCCTCAAGACCAGCCATGCTTTTACCAGATTTCTGATCCAAGATTCCGGATTTGTTCTTAGCATCAAGGAAACCTTTACATGAAAAGGTAGAGTGTCCGGCTGTATCACACCACTTGCAATAAGGAGTCTGAGATGATTTATTCCTCCAGGGTCCACTTTTCCTGTAGCCCGACCACTTTGTTCTCTCTCCCAAAGCATTTATTCCATATTCTTCCTCATCTGATTCGTCAAACTCGGTCACAGTTGTATGAGAAACAGCAGCAACTGTAGTCAACACATCAGAGCTGGCATTAACCCCAAAAAGTGTTTTTATTCCACTTTTATACCGATTTGCTAAGTCCAGGGCATCGAATAATGACTTAGGCTGACGAGCATGAACTTCCAATGCGATCTTTTTGTCCAACATGCCTTTAATGAACTGCTGAATCAGCAGCCGAGTATGAAAATTATGTCTTTCACCCGGAAAGGCCCAGATCATCAAAGATCTAAGATGAACTGCAAAGGCATTTAGATCCTCACCAGGAATTTGCTTTCTTGAATAGAAGGTATTTTCTCGGTCTTCAGGAGTACCTCCTCCATATATCCTACATAATACGGTGACTAAGTCCTGATATGATCGTTCGGAGATGTCAAAATCATTAACAACGCTTGCAGCCTCTCCTTTACATTTGGAGAAAAGCACTTTCATCCTTGTTTCTTGCGACCAATTGTTAGCAAAGCTAATATTTTCGAATTGAACAAGGTATTGGTACCAATCCTTTCCTTCGAAGGCTGGAGGCATTGAGCATTTGGGCTTCTCTGACCAATGACTCACAGATATATCTGTGGAAGAATCCTTGATCTTGATCGGACAAATATTTTCATCCTCCTCAACTTCCACAGCATCAAACAACGACAGAGATCCTCGCGATTTCTTCATAAAAGAAACCTTTTTCCCGCCGCGTGTTCCAATATGGCCATACAAAGGATTGGAATCCAATGATTTCCAAAATTCAGTATCTCTCACATCAGACCCATCTTTCATTTTAAACAAACTTTTGGTTTCGTTTAACTCAGCTTTATTAACTCGAGCTTCACTCTTCCAATAGTCCACGTTTTTCACTGCATCATCGACATTAGCTTTAGCTAATAGCAGTTCCGTATTCATACTCTTCAAGGCCTTTTCCTTCGAAGTAACCTCCTTATGCAGCAAATCCGTATCAGAAGCAGCCTGATCCAAAGCATTCCTATTACGAATAAGATCCTCCTGGAGCTGATCCATCGTAGTTATGGCAGCATCACGTTCACCAGCAACATCTTTAAATTCGCTTCTTGTCAAAGCCAACCTCTTGTCAACATCTTCCTTGTCTTTAGCTGCTTGTAAGATGTAATCCCTGATCTTAGGATCCACGTCCTTGAGTTCTATGCCAGATATTATCTCCTTCGTCAAATCAGTAGCCATGTTTAATCCTTCCTGTGACTCCAAGTCAGTTTATTTGGGAAGAAATACAAAAATATACTAAGTAAAAAAAAAAAAAGCAGTCCAATCGTGTTTGAACCCTTCAGGAGAAGAAAATCAAAAATCTCTCCACAGCAACAGCAAGGCGAAGCAGTGTCCACACCATCCAGGAGTCTAACCAGTGAACATAAGTTGTCTTATATCACTCTGCCCAAAAATAAAAATAAACCCAAGTTTTAAATATTCCGTGTTAATTTTAGATGTATCCAGACGATGTCCAATGACTATCTCCAGCTCCGGACACTTCCAAAGAAAAATGGAGACAAAGATCCAATGAGATCCGGAGGATCCTGGAGGTCCGGATGGGTCCGGATAGTGAGAAAAATAAGCAGACTGTGTATATTCCCTTGAAACTTCAATGTCCAGCAGACAATCCAGTGTTCTAGGAAGAAATACAAAAGTATTTTTCCCTCACACTCACGGCACCAGTGTTGCGATTCTTGCCTATGTTCTTTCCAATGTCTATGTGGCCATCGATGTACGTCTGTCTTTCAGCTCCGGCTTAACATTAATCGATATTAAATAATGATATTTCGTGATCGTATAGGTTTACTTCTGCGAGAATAAATATATTACCAATATCGTTAGCAGGAGATGGGAGGAAAGGAACTATAGTGGCCGGATTATATTAAAGTTCCAAAGGACCAAGGGTTGAAATAGTCTATGTTCCAAGCGCGAATCCGAGATAAAACATCAAGAGTGAAATACTTCTTTCATATGTTCCCTTTATTCCTCCTTGTGTGTTGGGTTGAAGACCTTGCTCCTCAACCCGATAAATAAACAGGTACATCGAGATATGAATAATTTTCAAACCAAGGAAACATTATGTTTACAACATAATTCAGGAATAATGGAATAAATATAATAATCACATAAATGCCAAGTTGAACATAAATATAGAAATATGTAATAAACATCATGGTCAAAGTCCGGATGAAATCAAATGAATAGTTAATTAATGATAAATTAAACAAATAATATAAACTGCAAATATCATCAATGGTTGCAATGAATATCCTAGTGGGATCCGGAGGAACTACCCGGAGGCGGAGGTCCGGGTCCGGGTCAATCCGGAGCTATCCGGAGCTCAATGGAAATCTTCATAATAGAATCGTTACACTAACATGGTCATATGGGTCAGATTTTCAGAAAATGTACAATTCGCCTTCACCAATCCTCTCAAATAACCCACATTTAAGACAAAATTTAGCTTAAAAATGCAGTTTAACATAACAGAACTGATACTCTGAATCAATATGATACCAAATATACCCACATATACCCGGTATTCTTCATTTTTCAGCTTAATTTGGCATAAGTTCCTGAATGTGTAGAGCTGCCAATTGTACATTTTCTGAAAATCTGACCCATATATAATTCCGACAGGCATCCCCCAATCCCTTGTGACTGAAATGTCAAGAGCTGGAGCACCGCGCTTCCCACATCCTGGTCACACAGGAACGGCCCACGCTTTTGATAAAGATACATTCTTAAAGTAGTGATACAAATAATATGAAGGATTGAGGCGCAGTGAAGAATTTAATAAAGAAAAACTAATTATTCAATTAAAATAGTCTGCACTTTACATGTTATATTAACATTAGGAACATAAATGCAATACTACTAACATTTAATTAATGTCTGGATTATTAACGTTCTTTTTCACTCTGCTCCCCATCTCCCTGTCTTCCCACTCCCCAGTCCCCTCTCTACCCTGGCTCCCGCTGCTCCCCCCCCCCAGCCCCCCAGCTCTCCCTCCTCCCCATCCCCGCTCTCCTACCTGATCTTTCCTCCCCCTCTATCTCTCCCTCCCCATCCCCCCTCTCCTACTCCCCCTCTCTCTTGTTGTCCTCCACATTCATCTACCCTCTCTCTCTCTCCCAACTCTCCTGTAGACATATTTATATATGTACATGTTTTTCTTCATGAATATAGTGTTCAAATTCAATAGATCCATTTATTGTGAAAATCACAAATAGAGGTATCCCATGCTTTCAATCTATACATGTGCTATTTGAACAACCAGTGACTGCACAAATACACATATCTACTACTTTACTATACAATTCCGATATAAACCATTGAGGCAGCTGGCTACGTAGGCCTTATCACTAGAGGTCAGGAATTCAAACTGTGATACAAGCATCCTAAAGTGTGGCAAAAAGTGATTGTTAAAACAGTGGTTGACATGTGTATAAACTGCATGTTAGGTTGGTCTTGCACAAGTCTGAGAATTTTCTAAGAGTGAAGAGGAGAGAGTCATAAGTCGCAAAATTGATATTTTTCAAAGTGTTTTTTCACAAGATCACATTATTGGAATGTTCTGATTCTTGGAGAGTTCGTCAATTGTAGTTATGTCAATCGATGTATCCAATTTCAGGACAATCTATGTAATATATCCTTATGTTTTAAAGGTCCTCATATGGACTACATTTGGTTACTTTACTGTTTAGTGACCCCCAGAAATATTGGAAACTTTTTTTTTCTAAAACAAAAATATCAAACCTAAAATTTAGAAATACTCATTATTTCACTATCATTGGAATCGGCTTGACCTCATCTTTTCAAATATAATGATATCTCAAAATATATTTTTTGCGACTTATGACTCATTTTCCTGAAACTCATCACAAATAGAAACTACAGAGCTTCAGTAAATATAGAAGGTGACAAATAGGTCCACATGCCTATGATACAACATTGGTACCATCTCTTCCGGCCTTTACTGAATTTGGAAGACGTGATACAATTAATAAAATGATACGAGATAACATAATAAGTGAATAGAACTAATTATAACTTAGTAAGTACATACTACTGTTGGTCCTGAGTAAGACTGGAGAAATGTTAAGGTTTTTACGAGGATACAGTAAGAATCAGATGGGTCGACAGGACGTGGCTGTCTTTTCACAAGAGTCTGGCAGACGAGAGCAGTTGTTTATATATACTTAGAAAAACATGAGAAATAAAGGACATTATTTCCCAGACATGGTAGAGATAACATATATCTATACATAATATTAGAAATAAGAGACATTATTTCTTTGACATATAGGATACCCAATCGACATGGATTTTGATGAAGGAAATAAAATACATTATTTCAGGGTAGATCAAGGAGTACACCTTGGTCCTCTATATTGATAACAACATTTTAGATCAGTGTTTAACAAAAGAGTAACATGAAAATATAGGATAATTATACAATATATTCGGCTTGTCTGATATTAATGGATTAAAAGCCGATTTAGCAGTGCACAAGATTCTCTATGATGGAAAGCTATTTCAAAAAAATAGGTGTGTTTCCGATTTACCCCCCCCCCCCCCCCGCCCCCTAGAGAAACGTTACCCTATCTAAATTTTGTTTTACCATACCTGATTTTTTAAAAATCATATCTTACTTTGGGGGGATTTTTTGACAAAAAAAGCTTATAAAAGCACAATCTTAGGTAAGAAGCCTAACCCGGACCTGTCAAAAAGCACATTTCCCATGTTTAAAACAACTATTGTTATGAAATAGACATTTTTTTCAGTTCCTGCATGGGAGGTGGTTTCCAAAAGAAAAATTTTAAAAAAAAAGTTACTACCCGCCCCCCCCCCCCCCCCCCTACCTAGTTTTCAGCCAGATAAATCGGAAACACACCTATTTTTTGTTTTGGCCTAACGCAGGTTGAAACTAAAGTGTCTGATGTCAAATTAGCAAAATTTGTCAAAGACAATATTAAGCCCGACCTGGACGCGTCTAAAACTGAATAGATTATATATTAATCCTTATCTCATCAAATAAAATATTTCTTTGGAGTTGACTTTGATGTCAGCCAAAATGGCTGACGTGAAAGGAGCAGACGTCGGCCACTGAAATTCGTCGGCTTTTACCGAAGTGCCTTTCGGGAACACTGAGATCTGCAGAATGAATGTAGAGAGCCAGTGGCCAAGTATTTGGTTCAGATTTTCCCAAAATGTACAATTGCCAGCTCTACACATTTAGGAAATTCTGCTAAATTAGGCTGAAAAATGATGAATACCAGGTATATCTGAGTATATTCAATGTCGAACTGATTCATAGTATCAGTTCTGCTATGTTAAACTGCATTTTGAAGCTCATTTCTGTCTTGAATTTGGGTTATTTGAGAGAATTAATGAAGGCGAATTGTACATTTTCAGAAAATCTGACCCGTTTATCTAGGAAGAAAGCTAATTTAGCTATGGTGGTATAGGCACAATTAAGGTACAATTATGCTTAGTTTCCTGACAGGGTGTTGCAGGGTGGGGTGTTGATTCTAATATACTATTGGACAGGGTTATGCAAATTCATCCTCTACGCCCCCAAAAGTGTGCCCCACCCCCTCCCCAATATATTATAGCTTATTATCTGTTCCCGCCTGCAATTTGACGTCAGATGTCAATGCCTATAGTTTATGGCAGGGTAATTATAGAGCGGGGATTTCTCTCTGATGTCGAAGTGTGGAAGAAGGCATATTCCATTAGTCCCTGGTAATCAGTTCACTTCCCCATAAACTATAAAGGAAAGGAGCTCTAAACTATAGTGTAGTAACCGTGGTTAACACGAGAGGGCAGTAGGGTGGGTAGTAGGGTAGGATATGTAACTTTTACTAAGGCATGCGCTAAGGGAATGGGAGGGGCCAGAGGGAGGGAAGATATCATAGGATAAGGGGTCCACCAATGGGGATACCCGACACTCACCACCTGGGTATATATACGGGGAACACATAGGTATTACAAGCATTATATGCACTAGAACCATTATATTATATTCATTATCATCATCTTAAGAAGTAGTAGAGAGATGAGTAACATCCACTCTGGAGTCTAGGGAAGGAGTTCCATAAGATCTCATATGACTCGATATCTACACTAACATGGGAAGGGATTATCAACCTAGCATCTATGTACAGGATAAGATACAATACACAAGTAGTGGCGTACTAAAACTCATCGTGTTGTGTTGTTCATACTGGAAACCTACAGCTACTATATATCACCATGACTCTCTATTCAATATCGCCTACCGTCTCTTAAAATACTGTACTGTATTAAACATCATGAGAAGCAATACCCCGAAGTCCGAGTATATTCGAATGCATACAAATACTAGCTAGATATATTCACCCTGGCCCGACGCATCGCCCAATAGCATAAAGATCCGAAGCTACGCGCACAACACTGGTTGGAGAACCACGGGATTGGAGATAGTGTGCGGAGGGGTAGGGTGAGTGTCAATATAAGCTGGTTAAATGTCGAAACAGGGGTCTTCTGTGGCGGACTTGGTGAAGGAAATACAGGAGAACAATGCTCGAATTACACAAAGTGCAAAAAACTTTGCTGAAACAACAGAACGAATCGGCAAGGTGGAGAGAGAAAAGGTGTCCATAATCAAAGATGGAATAAAGAATCTTGCTAAATTAATGGAGAAAAGATTGGCAAGAATGAAGGCGTCCGCAAGACCTAGTGTGGGGGTTCATGTAAATAGGGAGGTGAAGACAGAACGAGAAAGTACAGAAGACTCATCTCCGGACTCTTCTGTCAAGGGACCACCGAGTTACGCTAACTTGAGCGCTGAAAGTACAGCGGTGGGAGGTGCTAGGCCCAAAAGAAACAATCCATTCGCAGCAGATTTTTGTGATGACCCTAGTGTGCCATTAGTGCCTGAAGTGACGTGGGACGCTGGTAAACCGCCATATTACACAGAACCATTGGTGCCGCTCCCTTATAATCCAGACTTTGACTACTTAAGCCCGCAAGGAGCCAAAGAGGAGCTGCTCAGGCAAAGCGTGGATATTGTCAGTAAAGAGTTGCAAAGAACCCAGGCCGCCCTAAGAGCAGCGGAAGAGGATACCCTGAGGGCAGTCCAAGATATGAGAAGTGATTGGGAACGGACAAATGAAAAAATGTTAAAAGATGCCGAAGATAGACACGAGGCTAGAATAAACGTACTAAAACTAGCATGGGAGGATGGCACACAACGTAGGGTGAAAACTGCAGAAGACGAAAATAGGGATATAATTATAACACTGCAGAATGACTGGAAAAATGCACAGCAAAAAATGGATAAGACAGAGCAGCAAAGAAACGAATGTGTGGTAAAAGAGAAAGAGAAACACAACAAGGAGCTGGAGGAGCTAAGAAGAGAGCTGGAAGAAGAAAGACGGGCAAGAGCTAGAGCAAATAGGAAAGAAGAAAGCGACCGAGAGGAGTGGGAGAGAGCGGAAATAGCAAGACAGGAAATGGAGGAGGTGAGAGAGGCTAGAAATAGAGAGTGGTGTGAGGAGATGGAAAAGGAAAACCAAATAAGGGAGGTAAGGGCAAACTGGCTAGCAGAAGAGATGGATAAGCTGAAAATAGAACATGAAAAGGAGAGTGCCCTATTTAGAGATGCGTCTGTGCGATACAAACAAGACAGGAAACACCTTACAGACATGGTCAGGAATCTCACAAACGTCGGAGGAGAGGAGCAGCCTAAAAATAGCATACTCCGAACACCCCACAGAGCAGCCCAGCAACCAACAAAAATAGGAGCTAGTAGTACAATTTGCTCAGAAGATTCCGGTGATATAACCGAGATGTATAGGCTACCTAATGTGCTCCCAACATTTACCCCTGCACAAACAGGAAGATGGTCGGATAAGTCTAACGAAGGGGGAGGGGCAGCAATGAGACACTTCATTAGGGGGCCAGAAAATTTCCGACACTCAACAGCGACCAGGAATGTGTCTGAATTCCTGACCGAATATGAAGATTATGCAAGTGCCTTGGGCATACCTGAGACGTACTGGCTTCAGGGGCTAGCTGGTAGATTGGAGGGATCAGCTAAAGCTTATTACCAACAAGTCGCATCAGTTGCAGCCAGAAAAAGGGGTACACTGTCATACTCAGATATCAAAAGCAAGTTCTTAACTAAGTTTCAGGAGATGCCATATAGTGAGGTAAAAGATGACTATTCGCGTCGACGACAGGAGGCAGGTGAAAGTGTGGAAACCTATGCAGATGCTATGCTGGTATTGCTAGCAAGAACATCGCTGCATGAGGATGAGAAATTAAAAGCTTTCATAGCAGGTTTAAAGGATGGATTGGCGGAGAGAGTCCTAACAGAAGCTCCTCGTACCTGTGAAGAAGCTAGAAGGGCAGCCAGAAAACATGAGCTGTCAGACGAACAAAATGAGAAAGCGCTGAAGCTTCACCTAGTGGGATCTACACAATCAATGATAGCTTCTCTGGCAATGAAGGGTTATGACGTTACTCCCAGTGATGTCAGCTCACGCCCTGATCCCGCTAAAAACCTACCAGTGGAAGAAAGAGAATGGACTCCTAGAAGAGGGGAAGGGGAGAGACGCCAGGAAAGAGATAAGAATAAGAGAACAGGCATTCAAACACCAAAAACAACTGGTGTGGTAAAAAACGGAGTGTATCGGCAGAATTTTCAGTAGAAGAGCCGGTTGGAATGTCGCCAGCCATACCGGCGGAAAGAGAGGACCAATCTGAAGAGGATGAAAGTAGGAGTTCAATTTCAATGGATGATAGTGACATAAGTATGACCCAGGAGAAAGGAACTCAGGAGGTGCAGGAGATGGCCTTCCGGGAAAGGGAGGTGAAGAGAGCAGTAAGAAAGAGGTGGAACCAGAAGAGGAGAAGATGGAAGTTACAGGATGAAAAAAGGGAAAAGCGTGAAAAAGATAGAGCAGCGCAGGAATTGAAACTTCAGACGAAAGAGGGAAAGGGATTGATGTCCTTAAGTAAACAAAAAGAGGTGACACAAAACAGTAGAATTAACCAAAAAGAGGGCGAGGATCGTTCCTCGCGCCTAGTATTACAGGACAGTGACGCGGGTAGAGTGACAGTCCAGCTGGAAAACTGCAGAACAATTTGCACAGTTGGCTCGGCAAAAATTAGCTGCCTAGTGGACACCGGAGCTAGTATCAGTTGCATTTCGACTGATAAGTTAAACCAAGTAGTGCAGGAAAAAGGGGCGCTGCTTCGCCGTGTACAGACATATCTGGTTATTTACACAGCCGACGGGGGGCGCCACAAGTCGAATGAAAGGGTGTTATTGTCTATTAACATTGGAAATGCTCACACTAACGCATGGTTTTACGTTGTGAAGGGTTTATCCCTTCAGTGTATCATAGGAGTCGATTTCTTGAAAGCAAGAAAGGCCAAGATTGACTTCCAAATCCAAGATCCTGACCATTACACCGTTAGATTGACTAAACCAAAATTAATACCTCCAAAATCAGAATTTACTTGTATGGCAGTGGTTTCGGCGCATCAAAATTTAAATCATGCAGTAGGAGTAGTTGACAATTTGAAAAGATGTGTGCAGGTCCCATTTGCGGTCAAAAGAGCCCTCGTAAGGCCACAGCGGGGGGGGAACAATATACCTGTTACCTTATTTAACGCAGCAAACACGCCAATAAAATTGGGAAAGGGTTCTGTTTTGGCAGCGTTTTCAGTGGTCAACGAAGATGACTATGTAACAACAGGGGTTTCCGGCCAATCGGAGCAGCCAATCGAGGAGGTAGGTAGCACAACATGCAGTCAGACTAGGGTTGATTACACCCTAGGTGATAAGTTGACGGCGGAGCAGAAACTAAGTATGGCGAGTCTGCTACAGCGTTACCGCGCGGTCTTCGCCACAAAAGATTCGCCGATCTCAACAACTGACATTTTCGCACATAAAATAGAATTGAAAGAGGATTACGTGGCCCCTATTCGAAACCCATACCGTACCAACCCTCATATGACCAGGGTACTGGAAACAATGCTGGAGGAGCAGATGCGCTTGGGCATTATTGAACGAACGAATGGCGAGTCTGAATTTGCTGCACCATGCTTCCTGGTGGAAAAAGGGAAGGCAGCTGCAAAACAGGACAAAAAATATAGAATTGTCATAGACTACAGAAAAATTAATAAATGTATAAAGAACGAATGTAGGGTCTTCCCATCAGCAGACGAGACGTTGGAAAACGTCGGGGGACTGGGGGGAAGATTTTTCTCCAAGCTGGATTGCCATTCAGGATTTTTTCAGATGCCTTTAAGGCCAGAGGACAAGCCCAAGACTAGTTTTGTCACGCCCAGAGGGGTGTTTCAGTACAAGGTCATGCCGATGGGACTTAAAACGTCGCCAAAAGCGTTTCATTCGGTGATTGAAAGCGTGCTGAAATATGTCCCAAATGCACTGCCCTACATGGATGATGTGATTATAGCATCACAGACATGGGAGGAACATTTGCGGCACGTGGAAGAGGTATTGCAGGCCTTCCAGGGGGCGAAACTTAAATTCAGAGCAGAAAAATGTGCGTTTGGGTATGAAATAATGCAATTTCTGGGGTTTGTGGTAACAAAAGATGGGCTACAGCCAGATCCAGAGAAGGTTCGTATAATACGTTCATACCCAATACCAAAAACTGTCAGGGAGATGAGGGCCTTTAACGGCCTAGCAAAATACTACAGGACATTCATTCCTGGGTTTGCAGAAAAGATGGTCCCCTTGTACCAGCTAACAAAAAAGCTTGGTAGAAAAGAGCGTTTTCAGTGGAATACGGAGGCAGATAGAGCGTTTAAAGCGGTAAAGCGATCAATGTGCGAGGATGTCGTTCTAAGGTACCCTGATTATTCTAAAGGGTTCACTATCTGGTGTGATGCGTCTCGGGTCGGTATAGGCATTGTCCTGACACAGCTTCATGATAATTGCTTCCATAGGCCGGTTGCGTTTGCAGGAAGGAGTCTGTCTTCAGCAGAACAAAATTTTTCGGCAACAGAAAAGGAGCTGGTGGCGGTCCGGTATGGCTTGGAAAAGTTTAAGCACTATGTTCTGGGCAGTCACTTTGAGGTATACACTGATCATGCGGCATTGCTAGCCTTGAATGCTAAACAGGACCTTACAGGAAGAATGGCACGGTGGATCGACTGGTTCAGCAATTTTGATTTCACCTTGAGGCACATCAAAGGGAAATGCAACATCACAGCCGATATTTTATCGAGAATGCCATATTTTGGGGATGGCATTACAGCTAAAGAGGAGCTGGGGCAACAACAGAGGCAGGTAAGGTTTAAGGCGGTAAATCACATCCGATTCTTTGATGAGGAGGAGGTACTGGAAGCATCGCCCATCAGAAAATATAGGAGACCGTCAATATTAAAAAATGGGCGTCTCAGAAATAAAAGGCGAGACGAAAAGGATGACACGCCTATTATCCAGGTAAGTGCACCAGAGCCAGAGCGAGACACAGCACCAAGCGATGATGATGATAAAGACTTCCCACAAGTCGATGGCACAGTGGTGATGCGCCTGGGCACGCCAGGAGAGCAAATAATGATGATTACTAGGAAAAACCCACCTGTAACGAGAAGAATGGCGCTGTGGATTGAGGAAAGAAACAAAGCAAAGAATTTAGGCGAGGAAGACTCTGGGGAGGATGATAGTCAGTCTGATAGCCAGGAAACGCCAGCACAGGAGGAACAGATGGAAGCTGAGGAGGAAACACCAGGGGGGACAGCCCTCATCCACAAAGGAGTTTCAAGAAGGAGAAAAACTCTAGGAGTCCCATCATTGGTTGGTAAGTATCAGAGGGAGAGGAGAAGAAAGGGAGTAAGAGTGCGAGAAGTGCAAATCACTGATACTGCGTTCTATGAAAAGCTTATCACGGAGTATGGGACTTTGGGTACGAGAGAAGTGTTCGAGAAGGAGCAAATAACTGACGAGTTTTGCAGCGACATGACAAATTACATAGAGAGAGAAAAGCTTCCTAAGGATAACACAAGAGCGAGGGGAATTTTATTACAACACGACTGCTTCTTGTTATCAGGCGGCATTTTGTACAGGGTACCACCAAGGACGAGAAAGGCTCAGATAGAAGAGAGAGCGCAGTTAGTGGTCCCACAGTCAATGGTGGAAAAATTATTACATCAATTACATGACGTCGGTCTAGGCGCGCATTTGGGTGTAAAAAAGATGCTTAGCATAGCTTCACCACGGTACTACTGGCCATCTATGGCTAGGGACATAAGCGAGTATATCGGGTCTTGTCAGAAATGTTTGGAGGTAAAACCAAATCCTAATCCTATCAAGGTGCCTATGACTGTTAAGGAGCTGTCGCAGGTACCATGGGATGCTATCGAGATTGACACTATAGGCCCACTGCCTGAATCAGGCAGAGGCTATAAATATGTGCACACGGTCTGTGATGTGGCTACAAGGTTCTGTGTAGCGTGGCCAACAAAGGACATAAAATCTGAAACCTTGATACCTGAATTCTTTGAGCACGTAGTGGCTGTGTTGGGCGTGCCATGTACTCTTTTCAGCGACAACGGTTCTTCATTTACGAGCAAATTGTTCAGAAATTTCTGTACAGTAATGGGGATTAGGCAAGTCTTTGGATCGAGTTACTATCCTAGGACACAAGGTCAAATAGAGAAATTTAATCACAGCCTTAAGACAGCCCTGAGAGCATACGTGGATAAGGATCAAAAGAATTGGTGTCAATTTGTGGCCCCGATTGTATTTGCAATGAATGCGTCGGATTCAAGCACGACAAACTACCCAGCTTATCTGCTAATGTATGGGAGATTCCCACGACTTCCCCACGAAAATGTATTGAAGGAATACGAGGGAGAAATGAGGCCCCTTTTGGAGCAGCTGGGCAAGGTCGTGGAGAAACAAGAAGTCTATGGGGACCTGGCTCGGGAGGCATTACTAACGTCACAGGCAAAAATGAAAGAGTATTATGATAGGCAGGCAAATGCACACAAGTTGAAATCAGGATCGTCGGTATACATGAAGGTGAATCGCCTCCTCCAACCTGGCACTGCGTACAAGTTGCAAAAGAATTTCTGTGGCCCCTTTGTCATCTGTGCTAGACCCACAGGGTGCACAGCTAGACTGAGGAGGATGGATACTGGAGCAACATTGCCTAAACCAGTGCATGTCTCTCATTTGAAACCGGTCAGTATAGCTAAGACCAGTCACTTTATGGAAAGACTGTTGTCACCTGACTTAGTACCTATGCATGAGTACGAAGAGGAGGGCCCGCTAGACGAAAAAGGGTGGCAGGACATTACCTGCACGGAGGAGATAGGCCACAATTGGCCTGGAGAGGAGAGAGAGGAAGAACTATAAGATAGGGAAACACTGTAAATTAATAGAATGAATGAAATGGGTGTAGTACGTAGTGCCTTGGCAAGGGCGCGTCGACAATATACAAGCATGTGGGGCTTGTGCAAACGCAGTGTTTACATTCTCGAACAGCTGTAGTGGTTATAGGGCTGTAACCACGAGGCGAGTGGTGCGTGAGCAGCGACAGTGGTTTCATATGAAAGTAATACAGAGGAGTGAATGGGGGCGGGCCGCGTCTGGTACAGGGAGTTATCTCGGAGAAATTGGGTTTAATCGGGGGTGAATAAAAGGGGGTTGGGTTGGAATTGAGAGTGAGAAAAAGAGAATAAAAACTAGCTAAACGGCTCCTGTTCAGGCTCAGATTCGCGTTGGGTTAAGGAGAAGCAAGGAGGGTTGAGAAATTGATGTCATAGGGCGACTAAGGAAGCTTTGCTTATCCGAGAAAAAGGGTAAAAAGAAATTAGCACTAAAGATTCTCATGACAAGTGAAAAACATATACTACATGTAGTATGGATAAAAATAAAAGGAGGAATGAGCGAGAGACATGAGGCAGAATATCATCGCGTATCCACAAACAATGAGAAGTCCCGGGCGCAGCAAACTTGAATTAGAAAGATTGTGTTTCAGGAAGGTAAATGGGTATAGTCAGAATACGCAAAAGGGGGGGATGGGTGGGATATGAGGAACACATGGAAAGAGCAAAATAAGCTGCTCCAATAAGTCAAGCTTGGAGTTGAATTATGAGGAAGGGCCAGGGTGTCAGCTGCCCGGAAGATGGTAAGGAGGAGGAGCAATTAAAAATAAGATGGGATGGAGGTTGCCAGGGAAAGGTGGCACTGAGTAGGAAAGCAGGGACGCTCACCGCCGTTCATATTAAGGCAATGGATACGTTGCATGATGCAGCAAGAAGGGTACAGGATATGTGCAACATAGAACGTTTAATAATAAGATTGGTGCGACTATTTATCACAAATCCAGCTCATAGATACGGAGGATGTCCCGACAGAAGGCTGGCAAACGAATGGTATCTGTGGCACATGTATTCGGATTTAGGATTGCCAAGCAACAAGCTAAAAAGCATCATGAATGTGTTCCCGCTGGCTAGAACAAGAAACCAGTAGCATAGATATATCGCCCACGTGCTAATACGTCGGTTGTTATGTAATATTTTGTCGTTAGAAGTGGAGGAGAAACGAGTGGCATATGAACGGTGTGATAGGACGATTCTTTATCAATATATAAGTGGCTTGACTTTCATCCCAGCAGATCAGATTCATGCAATTTGGACCTGCTTAACATTAAGGAGCTGTGTCCAAGCGCATGGGCGAGAGTGGAGGTAAGTGCATTCACTTATGGGTAGTGAGAAGGTGTTTGTGTCAGGAGATGGGTTGGGATACAGTGTAAAGCTGACTAGTGACGGGAGCATTGGATACTCATTATCGAAGGCAATGTCTAGACCTATAACTCGGGGAGAGAGGGCAGAGGTTATAAAGGTAATTAGATTGGCGCGATTGTACATGCAGAAAGCGCACCTGAGGTTTAGAGGAGCTAGAAGGAGAATTGAGATGGAATCACATTTAAGGGATATTTGGTGGGAAGCTTCTCGGTTCTTGGCTAAAGAAATGCCGGATAGAATGGCAAGAAGAGCCATTAATCATATGTGCTGGAAAAATCGATCACGGAAGCAGCAATACATATACCTTTCAATGATGAAGAGCTATTTCGTTGGGACGATGCTAAAAATGAGCCCTTGCAACTACCATAGGGATATTATAATTAAGTTGTTGGCATGTAATACAGGAATGACAGTTATTGAATTGGGAAGATTGACGTGTGAACGATGGAGTTGGGCTAAGAAAACCCTGGAGGAGTGGATACCGGTTTCAAAGGGTAGGTGAGATACCATACTATGATTGAATAAAAGTGCAGAGGTTCTAAAGGGTATAGTGAACAATCATTATGGGGGTATAAATGTATGTACAGTCTGAGCGTTTCCAAAACAAGGAGGTGTTTATAATCAGGAAGAAAAGAAAGAGGAAGAATCGACTTACCAGTGAGGCAGGAGAGGTTGTGTGGATCAGGTGCAGGGTAAGAAGGTGCATAGGAACGAAGGTAGGGGTCTAGGGTAAATATGGGTATTTCTTGAATAGATAAGTTTACTACTAAAAAGGAATATATTATTAATAAACTACAAAACTACTGGAACTAGAATTAACTATGAACTAAAAACATGCTGCCCACTAGGCTCTACAGGGCCCACCAACGCCGGTAAGCCCTGGTGACCAAGCCAAACGCCCTGCGACATAGCCAGCGAGCTGCCTTCAGGACCAGCCCGTGAGCTAAAAGGTGAGCCAGGTCACCCAGCGACCAAAAGTCGCGCTCGACCACGATCACCTCGTCGTCTATGAGCAGGTGTAGCTCACGGCCTGGCATGGTTTCCAAATAGTATGTATATATGAGAAAGTAAAAGAAATGAAAGCTGGGGTCAAAAGGCGAAGGAGGAGGTGTAGCGGTGGTTAGAGTTGATCAAGTGAGGGATCTAGCTAATAATAGCCGCCCCCTAATATGGTTATAAGGAGACGCCAATTGGCTAGAAAGAATTGATTGACGTAATAAATGAATGAGTGGGAGGAACTGGGGTCGAGTCATTGCCGGGTCATGGGATCAGAAAACACGTGACATTTTATAAGATAAGAGGCGAGCGGGTGATGAGAAAATTTTTTTTAGAATACATAAATTGGAAAACCATATAATTGGAGGAGATTATAGTAGGGGATAGTTGATGAGTCATTGATAAGACATAGTGGAAGGGGGTGAAATGTGGATTGAAAGCAGAAAATTCCTATCAAAAGGTGACAGGTTGACAAAAAACGCTGAGAAATTGAAATCGGTGTCAGCTTAATAAGTGTTATAAAAGATATGGATACGTGGGAACGTGTGTGGTTCGTGGCCGGCGGTATGTACAATACTGTTCGTCTGCTGATTTGAGATCCTATGTTTGCGGGAAAAAAGATATCTCTACATATATCGCCGTGTCAGCAGGGATTGGGGAGACAAGATGACTATAGTTAGGACAAAGTGAATTGAGTATTAAAAGAGTCATGTCAGGGTTACAAGTTTCTGTGTCTAAGTTCTGTTTGAATATATGTGAATGACAAGGGTGATCCAGGGACAGGGTATATTAGTATAGATAACATGAAATAAATATAGCGGCGTCCCCGGTGATACACTGTACCATATAAGACAGGCATGCGAGGTGACTATGGCAACGCGGGACATAGACTGATCCAGGCAAATGGGGGGAGGAAGGGGCGGGAGCGACCAAGTATACTGATGCATAAATTTAGTAACTAAAACAAGAAGAGGGAGATGATCCACCTAGACCCTGGGCATAGGTTAAAAACAGATGATATTATCTGACGGGGGGCGCTGCCCGATGACTCCGGCTACCGTTTCTGAAACTTTGCTCGGTCTCTGAATTTGATAGCAATGCTGGAGCATAGTAAAATAAATATCAGGAACGCGTCGGTCCTGTGTATTAAATTATACTCGTTTTGGCTTTTGCCCCCTTGTGTCAGGTATCCAATGCAATTGCCTGATCATCACTTGGAAGTGGAATGGCATTTGCTGGCTATATATGAGAAATGTGATAGACTCCTACGGCCCCTGGGAGTTAAGCCAGGAAAATTATACTCTACCAGGCGTTTGCGGGTAATGAGTGATAAGGACAGAATGAATGCAATCATGCATCAGGTCTATAGGATTTTGTACGTACTGCTCAATTTATACTCAACAAACTATTTGAGAATGCGCTATTGCCAGAGAAAAAATCGCAGAGGTGCGGACATCAAGCGGTTCATGGCGTTGTCGGGTTTATCTAAAAGAAAGGTTCAAAAATGGCTGGAAGAATCGGTTCATGTTGGGAGAGCAGTCGATTGGATTGGTGGAAAATGGGTGTTATATATGCGGTAGGTAAGATTTTCTTTCTCTGGCTGTAGTGCCAATCTTCAAGGGATGGTAATGTGATACATTTGAATCAGATAGTGAGAGGGGTGACGTCACGGACTAGCCGGCAAATATGGTGTGTGGGAGGTAACGTATATTATTTGGAAATTCGAGAATTCTTATGATGGGGGTACAGTGTGAAAAGATGGAATGCAAATGATTGTTCTTGTAATCACCTAGACATTTAATGAAAGGGGACGCCTAACGATGATTGAGCGAGACAATGCATGATACTGCATGGTCTTATCACGTAAAGGTGACATGTTGTGAGTTGCGATGAATTTGACACGTACAGATAACGCTCTGAAAACATACATTTCAAATAGAATGTATGAAGGTGTGGTTTTCTATGCAAACACACTGTTTTGTGTCATTTCCCTTCCTATAAAACCCATGAACTACGAACTATGAATAGTTAAAAATAAATGAATGATTGTCTTTTGGGAAGTGGTTGTTTCAGAATAGAAACGAATGAATGAAGACACAAGTTTGGGAACATTAAAATTCAGTGATTGTATAAAAGGAACTTATTAAGAATGGGGTATTTGGAAGCTCAGGGCTAGTAATGAGTGGGCCATCAGGCAGTGGTATAAATCTGCGTCTCGGCCTCAAGCCATGCAGGATTAACAGCGCAGGTCGTAAGGATGTTTTAAATGATAAACCCAATCGCGATTGGATATTATAAAAAGGTAGTTGGCTGTCTTTTGGTACACTACTCCACCGGGAACCTCATAGAAATAATAATCTCTCTTGAATCGCATGGTGGGGAGTAATCTGGTTGGTTCATGACATTTGTATCGTCGGCGCGTGGGTGCATCACTGTGGAGTATTTATGTCATGTTTTCTGGCTTGGGGCTTGGAAATGAGTAATTGAGCGTCGGGGCAAAACTGAGAAATACATGTCTGGCAGGGCGGGTGTTACAGCGTACGTCACGTGCCCAGAAAGTGGGGTCTGGAAAAATGACAACTCATAACAATAATTATGAGGGAGTGCCAGAAGTTGGTAAATATGGGTAATAAAGCTTGGCGGAAGAAGTTGGAAGGTGATAAAAGATAATGAGAAAAAGAAATAACAAAAACACGTAGATCTTGGAGGGGGGTCTGAAGTTTAGTGTCTGAAGTTTAGTGTCTGGAGTTTAGTGTCTGAGGTTTGGTGTCCAAAAGTGGTGGTAGATCTCAACTTTGAATGCGATGGAGTTGGAACGGAGAGAGATGTGCCGTTTGGAAAAAACTAGTTTAGGAGCAGATGAGTTGAAGATTTTGAAAAATCAAAAGAAAAACATGGGAATCTTGCTGGTAAGGGCTACTAAATATTTTCTCATGAGCCCCGTGAACAGGGGTGGACCCACACGTATATCTACTAGAGAGCGACTGGAAAGGGACACGTATATTTATATTTTAAAGGAGCGTTGCAGAATCTATGTTGAAAGCAGGGGTTTTCGGCCAATTGAGAGGCTCACAACGAAAGGAGGACGCATGAGGAGTGTTTTCGAGGCCCAAAAAGCAGTGACTGTGTCCGATAAAATAATACATTTAACAAAGGCGGTGGGTGAAATGCTATTGAACATCCTAGCTGTCTACTGTGCTGAGGAGTTCAGATTGGAATGTGTAGAAGACAGAAAACGGCACAGATTGATTCCTTATCTGCAGGAGCGCACAGGCCTGGCGAGGAAACTTGTGGTCGCTAATTTGGACTTGGATTTTAATTCTGCAAAAATTGGCGACATATTGCCAGAAGAATATTTGCCAAACATGTCGATGAGAAAGGTGAGTTATAGGGGTCTCACAAATCAATGGATGGAAGGGACATCCCCGTGTAACATATACTGTTTATATTTGTCATGGTCGATTGGTAAACATCTCCAGTTGCTAGGGAATTGGAAAAACAGGACTAGAATGGATAGGTGAGGATGGACCTAGGGTATATAAAGAATGGGGGGTGGGAGGGGGGGGGACTAGGGGTATATAGTGTGTTGTCACAGGAAGTAGACCTGGTATAGCAGGGTTCGCACCACTGTAGTGAAAAAATGGATACGAGAAGAGGGAGTGAGATGATTAATGCGGAAATTATTAGAAGAACAGATAGGGCCGCCAGGATGGCAGCAATCCTTAATCAACAGGTCAAGGCCAATTGGTTATTACTCGAAATTCTCCGGTTCTATATGTTGCCTCCGTATCAAAGATATCCGGAGTTTGAGCCCATTAGAAGGTTGCAAAAGGAGACGCATATCGTTCGCTTAAGAAAAGCGGGATTTGATTTTTTAAGAGGCCTACGTTATGAGCCTATTCGGTCCTTGACGATTGATATCTCGCAGAGACATACTCTTACGCCATTAAGAAGGCTACAGGATACGGTGTGCATTATTTCGGACTTACTCTATGAAATATTAAACATGTTTCGTCCAAAAATAAGAGGGATATTCCCTGAAAATATGGAGCAAGCGGTGAAATTCCTGGACAAGCTAACGGAAATGTCTGAGGCAACTATTAGACATCACCTGTCTTTGCCGGTAGATGTATATCAAATCGAGCTAAAAATGCCTTTGTGTTGGATGCCCGTGGGCTTGAAGGTAAGTTTCATGCAGTTGATCCCATATGTATCCCATAGATATTTAGAATATGCTAGGACTATGTTATAAATGAATATATGACACTTTAGGATAGGATTGGAACTCTGCTAGATCCCCTGTGACAATCTGTGTATATGAAAAATATTGAGGTGTGGGTAATGGCTACGTGTGGAACAATGAGAACAGGGGTGTCAGGGTTGTATAGGGATCGGGGAAGATTGTAGTGTTGTCATAGTTTTAATGCAAATTAAAAGCGAATTAATCATGCGGCGGGGATGAAAAACGAAACCTTGTGATATGCTAGATTGAGGTTGGATTAGATGCTTGGAGCCAGGGACTTAAAAATGGTGTGGCGTCATAAAGGATAATATTGTAGTGTTCTTCACTACAACCCAGTTCTTTTAGCAAAGAATAAGACAAAAGAATGATTTCCTACACCGTTCTCTGTTTATTCAGACTCAAGAGGTAAGCATGACCTGTCCGAAGCTGGTTCTCGGACCTGTACACCAATCCAGGTACACAGTACCACATGGTGTCTCGGAGTACATGAACATCAGTACTAATTAATAAAAGATTTGAAATACTTTACAGTCACACGGGCACTAAGGCCACAGTCCTTTATACATTAAGGTTAGACAATAATACTGTAAAATGCTGCCAGAGAGCAATAGGAGATAGAAATACGCGTGACTTCTAATCTCAGTAATATGACACAGAGAAATAGCACACAGTGGTAGCTCCAGCTGGTGCTTCGGAGAGGAAGTAAACCAATACCACTACAATACCCCTTTCCCTTTTTTAGGATTTTTAACAAAATTGAAAAATCCGAACAGGAGAAAAATTTCAAAAAGGGTAATAAAGATAGCAGTTTCAATGGTAAAAACTGATAAAAGTACAAACATCCGAACTTCGGAAATAATAAAATACAGTTACAGATAGGTGCATATAGTGACCTCTCTACATACAAAACATGGAAACGTTAAGAATCGTATAAAAAGGAGCTTATAGAGTCCTCACTACATACGAAAACATGTCCGAAGTTAAAGGCAGTGTACAAGTAGGAGCATATGGTGTCCTATCTATATATGAGAACAAATCCGAAGTTATAAAATATATGTTAAACTCTTGTAGAAAACCTTATTTCGTTTAGAAAGGTAAAGTGCAGCAGACCTTCTGTCCAACAACACATCAAAAATCACAAGAGTAGAAAAATATAAAAATCTGAAACCTCAAGACACAGTATGACATAACGAGGTATATACAATGTAGAAAAATAAATTCTCTGCTGAGAAACATTCCTATTCGGAAAAATCTGAAAAGGTCCGAGGGAGGAATTGAAAAAGTGTTCGTATATACAGGTAACCCTCACAGTTTAAACAATGTCCGCAGGCACACTAGGAATCGAAGTCCATGGGCATTGATGGCTTGTCGGGTAGTGCATTCTCGGGTTCCTCCTCGAAAAGACGACGGCCAGCGCCATCCATAGCGTCCTCAGGTGACGTCACAGCCTGTGTCGGGGGCACAGCTTGGGTTGCAGGAGCTTGGGCCATTCTGTTAAGGAGATCAGCTAACATCATGGCTTGGGCAGGATCAATCTCCAAAGGAGCACCGCCCACCGTCAGCGAGCCAGAAGAAGGGGTAGTAGGCATCGGAGTAGAGCCAACATCAGACTGATGCTGCTGCCGGGACGAGGACGTCGACTGCTGGTGGCTAGAGCCCTCGGAAGGACATCCCTCGCTTCTATCCGAGTCGTCCAGCAGGCCTTGGAGAACAGCATTCGCCTCGATCAAGTCTCGGATACGTTTATCCTTCGACTCAGCCTCCTTCCGGAGCTGTTTAATCAGCTGCTCCTGCGTTTTCGTCAGCTCCTGCAGACGAGCAGATTCAGCGACCTGACGCTTCACAAGCTCCACTTGCCTCAGAGGAGCAGACAGGGAAGCCATGGAGGCCAACACCTGCTTGTTCACAGTCTCGGAGGCAGCCGTCAGGTCCTTCAGGGCCTTCTTAATGATGGCCTCCTGGGCAGCTACTAAGGTCTTAGTGTCTTCGGGTAGCTGACCAACGAGTTCATCCTCCCAAATCCTAGCCTTCTTGGATTGACGCTTGGAGGCTGGTGAGGGAGTATGACTATCCGACGCAGGGCGTTTCCGACTCTGCGTTTTCTGGGAACTGCTTGTCTCCTTCGAGGTAGAAGGAGCAGTTCCCTTCTGGTCACGGGAATCCGGGCGACCGTTCGTGTTTCGCCTCATGGCTGACATATGCTGGCCCGATAGGTAAACCATCCGCAAAAAAGATGAGTTGGACCTAATCTCGGACTCAGCTCTGCCCGCCTTAGAAACAGAATCCTTTCTAGACTGGTTGTGGAGAGTTTCTCCACCAGTCATGAGGTGAGGAATCAACTCACCGCGTCTGTCACAAGCCTGAGTGCAGTTCTTGTAAGGACACTTCCAGACTTGGATGAGAGGCGCGTGTTCCTCACAGAGGTGGCGGAAGAACCGCTCCCTGGTCCGGTAGGATCTGATGCCAGTAGCATTGATGCCTACATGGCGACATACCAGGAAGGGGCACCTCCAGCCAGCCTGCCAAAGCTTGGACACACCCTTCAGCTTTGTGTGGTTTCCCACGGTCATGTCCTTCTTCTGGCAGAGCTTGGGCCAGACCTCGGTCTCATAAGTTGACATGAGATCGCCCGAGAACTCAGTGTCCTCATCGTCAGATTCCTCTGCTAGGGGAATCTCACCTTCCTTCGGATCTTTAGATGGGTCCAGGGGAGCAATCTCGGACACTCTATCTAGTTCCAGCCGAAGGGTATCCAGTGAGCCACGGCCTGATAGCTGGATCCTGCGGGCTTCAGCTCTGTGTACATGGCTCTTGGTAGCTTTCTTCGTTCTCCTCGGAATCTTTTTGAGGGAAGAAGAAGGTGGAGGCATTCTACCACTGGAATCATACCTAGTAGTGGAAGGTCGTCTGGAGACAACCGCCTTACTAGGTTCAACAGAGGGCAAGCTAGGTTTGCAGCTAGCGGCCCTGACCTCGGAGGTGCTCTTCTCGGATTGAGAAGAACGTTTCTCCCGAGTTCTTCCTCTTTCCTGCGACCTGGAACTCCGGGCAGGAGAAAGAGAAAAGGAGCGAGTGGTGGGTACACCCCTTGGAGAGAGGGAGGCAGCAGTCCGATCTCGTGGAGACAACTTCCCCGGCTAACAGCCTTCCGAGGAGACCTCCTACGAGGAAGAGCTTCCTTCACCTCTGGTGGAGGGGGCGGTGGAGGAACTTTGGCAGGGGTACCCGAAGCCTCAGCCTCGGACAGTGCCTCGTCCGGGACTTCCTCAAAGTCCATCTCTTCTTCCGAGGTTACCCCCGGACTACTGGGCTTGTCCTCTTTGGACAATCCAATCAGGTCCTCTGCACCTTGCAGGACCTCAGCGGCCACCTGGTCCGAAACCGCCTCACCCTCCGAGTCGGACAGTCCGAGCTGCGGCTCGGATTCGCGTTGTTCGTCCTCAGACATCTTCTACAAGCTGGCAACTGCAATAAAAATCCACATTATAAATCACAATGTCCAGAAAAGAGTATCCGAGAAGCTACTGGTGTAGCCCGAGAATTCTCGGACACCGGACCAGCCTGTAGTGCTACGCCTACACAGGGAGGTGCGGCACCCGAACGAGCTCCCGAACCGACCAAGAAGCTCTGTCACAGGTATTACGAACATAACATTCTTACCAACCTTCGTCAAGGTGTGGCTTATACCCATAGCAAAACTCCCCACGGTACGTTTAGGTACACACAGGTTGAGAAAGGCTTATACAGAGGTGCATTCCGACTCATAACAACACTCTGCTTGTCTAGCCGTCATGGCCGTTGCATTTCACATACCGGAGGCCTAGCCCACCTTCAACTATGTTTTATAGAAAAACTACAATAAATGCAGGGCTCATGCTTCCCACAACCTTAAGTTAGAACGGTATTCACATTTCAATAGACTTTTCAAGCAGTTCTGGGATCAAGGGAACTTACTCTAGAGTTTTCTTTCTCGTTGTATGACCGTTCTCTCTCGAGTCAGGAAGTCAAGTGAAAAGGGTGCAACACGCGGTGTCTACCCGATGAGACAGCTAGTGTGTAAGCACGCCACCGCTGCGTGCAGCGCCACCCGAGTTCCCGCGCTCCGCTGGTGACTAGAAACCAGTTTGGTATCGGAGCCTACTACAGCTCGGATCATGCTTGACCGGCTGTTCTGATCCTCTGTATGAGACATGTACAGAGCTAGCTAATTTTAGATTCAAGTGATCATCGTACCAGGCTTTTGTGCAACACTCTATTTACTTTCTAAATAGATTCTGACCCTCCAGCTGGCCCCAAGTTACCATAACTTAAAACAGGCCAACCTAGATACGAGCACTCCTCGCAGTCAAATCAGATGTTTCCAAAATCTCAGATCGTCCTCTCGGGCAATAATAGAAATAAATCTATATTGTCGAATGGGCTTCAGAGTGGATAAATTCGGTCTTCCACTCCTCGACTTCTCGTTGTGTACTTTTATTGTGTTTGAGGCAAACCAGCTCGAAAATTTCCCTCAATGATACCAATTCGGGTCCATCTTACACTCGAACTTGAACAGTGCGAGAACGCAAAGTTCGTGTAGCAGTTGGAATAGGGTTTTTACCAGCCTGAGGAATTTTCCTCAACCCCCTCCCCCTCTTCTTTCCAGGGCCTGAATCGTCCGAAATTGTCTTAACAACTAATTTCTTAGGACGGCCAGGTTTCCTTTTCACAGGGTCAGGTACCTGGGGTGTAGCAGCAACAACTGACACACCTTTTGGTCTACCTGGCCCCCTCTTGCCTACAGGCAGGACAACATTATCAGCTTGAGCTGGTAATTTCTTTGGCCTGCCAGGTTTTCGCCTCACAATAGGGGAATCAATAATTGGAGGAACAGCTGGGCGCTTAGCATTTTTCTTTTTCTTACCAGCTATACCCTTAGGTCTACCTCTAGGCTTCACACCTATGGTAACCTTGTCTCTTTCCTTCTGCACTGGGCATTCTTTCCCAGCCAGGACCTTACCATCTTTCAGTCTCAAAATATCACGGCCTGCTTTCTCTTGCTTACGAAATTCATCAGCCCGATGCAAGTTAATGACTTGCCTCGGACCATTTTCGTCAAAAGCAGCCTTGAGATAATCAACATGATATCTCAAAAGACCTTCGATGTCTCTAGTTCATAAGTGGTACCCCCTATGAACCGTCTGACCTTGTAAGGGCCGTCCCATTTTGGACCAACCTTCTTACCGGCCTTGAGAGGACAAAATCGGTAAACAATGTCTCCCACCTTAAATGATTTCGGATTACTTCGTTTGTCAAAATCTCTTTTCTGATGCACAGCAGAAACTCCGAGATTCTTTCTAACGAATTGGTGACCCTTCCTCATCCATTGCTTGAGATTTTCAACAAAAGCCACCCTACAGGGAAAATCCAAACCACCAGGTGACACACCATGAACAATGTCCAATGGAGTCACCAGTTCAGTTCCAAATACAACTGCATTCGGAGTGCACAAGGTACTGGCCTGTACCGTCCCTCTGTATGCATGAGCAATACAGGGAACCAACAAATCCCAGTCATCGCCATCGTAGTCAGTCAAGCAAGAGAGCTGCTCCACAAGGACGCGATTAAATCTCTCTGATTGGCCATTTGATTGGGGTCTGTAGGGAAGGGTGATTAATTTCTCAATCCCCAACATCTCCAGCAAACTCTTTACTAGTGCAGAACGGAATTCGGGTGCGCCATCAGTTTGCAAAGAAACAGGGCAGCCAAACCGCAAAATCCACTCTTTAAAGAGCACCTCAGCACAACGCTCAGCTGTGTGATCTGGCATGGGATAGGCTTCAGACCACTTAGAAAAATGATCTGCTACTACCATGACATAATTGTTTCCTCTAGGGGTCGCCCGAAACGGCCCTAGAATATCCAAAGATATCCGGTTCCACCTCTCACCATGTTTCTCCTTCTTGAGAAGAGAGATTCCTCCCCCTCCTCGGGTCTTTCGCATTGCACATTCAGGACAAGCCTTAATCCACCTAGTCAGGTCGTATTTCATCCCGGGCCAATAATACTTCATCTTGGCCGACCAGGACACCTTAAATACACCAAAATGACCTGAGGTCTTCGGACCATGCAAGCCTGCAAATATCTCACTCCTCAATGATGTAGGAATTACCTTCCGAACATACAACTTCTTGGTACCCCGCCTGGTCCATTCCAGACACAGAATACCATCTACCATTGACAGACTCCCTAGGTGATGTACATAGTTCCTGAACTCATCACATTCACCAGCAAGATTTTCCTTGCTAGGAACAGATTCCGTACCATTAACCAATGCAATCACCCGAGAAATGATTGGGTCGTCTTGTTGTGCTTTCTGAATGGTATTTTCTAAAGCTCCGAGGGAAACAATCTGCTGTGCATCTATTTCTGCAATGACAGCATCATGAGACCCACAATCCGGACAATCTAGCCTAGCACATTTTCTAGTGGGCAACCTCGAAAGGGCGTCAGCATTTTCATGCTTTTTCCCTGCACGATGCAAAATCATAGACTGATCTAACCCATACTCCTGGATGGTAGTTAGCCATCGGGCGAGCATGTCAGTAGGATCTCTAAAATTCAGCAACCATCTCAAAGAGGCATGGTCTGTTCTGACACAAAAATTCCTATTACCAAGCAGATAATGTCGGAATTTATTCAGATACGTAAGTACTGCGAGCAGCTCCCGTTTAGTAGCACAATAGTTCCTCTGCGGACGAGTGAAACCATTGCTAGCATATCCAAGAACTACTTCCTTCCCATCCTGTATCTGCGACAGGATTCCGGCCATGCCAAAACCACTGGCATCAGTATCAAGAATAAAATCCCCTTTTGTTCTCGGATAACCCAACACTGGTGCAGTAGTCAGTAAATCTTTCACCTTTGAGAAAGCTTTATCACAGTCAGAGTTCCACACTATAGGTTTAGTATAGCGCTTCTCCCTCCCTGCCTCGGTCACCACCTTCTGCAAAGGAATTACGATCGAACCAAAATCCGGCTGAAATTCCCGATAATAGGAAGCAAAACCTAGGAATTGCCGAATCTCCTTTGCGTTTTTCGGGATTGGCCAATCTCGGACTTTCTGCACCTTCTCTGGGTTAGCACAGATTCCTTCATTGGACACAATCCTGCCCAAGTATTCCACATGTCGGCGGAAAAGTTCACACTTCTTGGGCTTAAGCTTAAGGCCATACTCTCGGATTCTTTCCAGGACTAATCGGAGGTTATTCAGACACTCATCAAAAGTTTTTCCGAAAACCACCACATCGTCCAAGTATACCAAGCACGACTTCCAGCGGAGACCATCCAACATCTGGTCCATCATACGCTGGAATGTGGCAGGGGCATTACACAATCCAAAGCTCATCACTTTGAACTGAAATAATCCCACGCTAGACAAGAAAGCAGTTTTCTCTTTGCTGTCCTCGTCCATAGCAACCTGCCAATACCCACTTTCCAGATCAAGAGTACAGAACCATTGGTTGCCACCCAATGCCTCTAAACACTCATCGATCCTCGGGAGTGGAAAGCTGTCCTTAATCGTCACAGAATTCAGCTGACGATAGTCGACACAAAACCTCTGAGTGCCATCTTTTTTTGCGACCATAACAATAGGTGCTCCCCAAGGGCTACTGCTATGTTCGATTCTACCTTCTCTGTACATCTTCCAGATCTCTTCTTCAGCCTTGTCCCGTTTGAACACAGGTATTCGTCTATAAGGGAGCTTGATCGGATTAGCATCCCCTGTGTTTATCACATGACGAACCTTATGTGTGCATCCGAGTTTATTCCCTGGCAAGGAAAAACAAGTCTCAAAATCCTGCAGAAGTGTCAGAGCTTTTTCTTTATCACGGGCCTCAGTTAGGTGTGAATCACCTATCAACTTAGTCAGCGGACATACTGGACTTGGTGGTACAGGAATCTCGGGACAAATCAAATCATCATCAGCAATTGGGGACTCCAATACCTGAATAGAGTTAATTATCGCCTCCCGGATCCTCGGATCCTCCTCCTGTTCGGGATCATCTGAATGTGGTGTCAATAAAGTCACTTTATTCACTTTCCCTACCACCATACCCTTCTTCAACCTCACTGGGTTTTCGGACGGATTGCAAAAGGCTACCAAGGCCGGTTTCCCGTCACCTGACACATAAGTGTTCAAGCTCCCCAAAGAATAGTCCTTCAGCAATCCCTGGTCTGGCTCGAACATCAAACCAGTTGATGCGTCTGAGTCACTGCAAACATCTAATTCAGCAAGAGTAACGGATTTCGGGAGGATGACAACTGCTTTCCGAAGTTTCACCGCCCGTTCCCCATCGTTCTCACTTACATCTATAGTGTTCACAGAGGATTCTTTCACGTTGTACTCAGGGGGTCTTTTCCATAACCTACATTCCACTGAATGTCCTCGGTTTTCTAAGTAGAACAATCCTGACCAGTCAAGACTACATCGATGGACCCAATAAAAATCAGCTCCAAGAATGCCGTCCTCGGGTCCTTTAAGACCACTCACGACCAAACATGTAATCATGTATGTCCGTCCACCCATTACCATGGGGCAAAGCACACTTCCATAAGTGAATATAGGTGTACCCGTTCCAGTTGAACACACCATATGTACCGAAACCAAAGGTGGTGCATTTGGAAGGGAATCATAGAAACCCTTAGTGACCAGGGAAGTTGTAGCACCTGGGTCTACCAAGAAATGTCCATGACCTCCACCTAATCCTACTGGGGCGTACCATCTCTCCCGAACCAATATTTCATTAGTTGGAATCTCCAAAGTTTTATGCAAGTGCACGGAAACTTTCTGAATCTGGGCAGAAGTTCTAGGAATCTGATTTCCCACCAGTAAAATCTGACCTTCCTCAGCATGAAATCCAGACTGACCCCATCTCACATCTGAATCCTCCAGGGGACCTTCAGTCCCTGGAGAGGCTTTACCGTCCGGCAACGATGCGCAATCTCTGGCTTTCTGAAGGCTTTGCTCTACTGAGAGCGCGTCCGACATACTTCCCAGTGCCTGGGCCTGACCCTCAGTCCCTATGCTACTCACAGACTCCCTTCGGACTGCAGTACTTGAAAGCGACTTATTCCCGACCCCCACCTCGCTCTTTACGAGGGTCCGTCGGCATTTCCCGAAGCCGGCTTGCCTATTGAGGCCTCAGCCTGCTTCAAGAGTCCGAGCAACTCCAACTTCCTAGGGCATTTCGCCAAGAAATGTCCGTCTTGGTCGCACAAGTGACACATCTTTGGCATGGTTCTGACAAATTTCCTAGGCCCAGGAGCCTTGGATTTATCAGTACCAGTTGCACCCGAGGAAGGTTTCTTCCTACCATCACCCCAGGCCTGGACTGCCTGCACAAAAACTTCCTGCAGTTCCTCGGACCCAGAGTCCTCCGGAATGCTTTCAGCTTGAGCTACATCTGTAGCCTGAGTGACGGCCTTAATCCTAGCCCTTGGAAGGCTACTAAGTGCTGGCAACGCTGGCTGCACTGAACCGGCCTGAATGGAAACAAGAGAATTTGTTTCCAACGTACAACTCTCCCACACCTCGGAGTAGTGAGCTGCTTCCAACAGATCAAAGGGCTGCTTAAAACGTACCCAGGTAGCCTCCTCTTGGTTACTTAGGCCACCCAGATATATCCTCAGCGACAGGGTTCTCAAGGTGTTATCAATACCTGTGCCAAAGGCATACCTTCCCCGCCTAGCAACTTCATTGGCAAACTGTCTGCTAGTTTGCCTGGGTGTCTGACGACAAGAGTAAAACTCGGATTGTCGTTTCACCCGAGAGTGATCTCCAAAATTTGCGTCCATGTGGGCCACAAATTGAGTGAGGGTAATACCCGTAGGTAGACCACCCATATCAGCTAGTTGCTTTCTAGCCCCACATCTAAGTTGCCTTAGAAATTGAGCCTCAGACCAGTTGTGCGCCTCAGCCACAACTTGCATTTCTCCCAAGTACACTCTCCAAGGATCTTTCCCATCCCACAATCTCATGACTGGGGGTTTAGGACCGATTGTTTCCACCTCCTCGAAGTGAGTGTACTCAAAAACATCCAAATCACAATCATCCGATCCTTCATAGTGCAAACCTTGCACCAAGGATCTGTCCTTTATATTTAAAGGCTTTCTAGTGTATTTGACTAGAGTTTGTGAAGCAGCCATGGTAGGGCCTTCTGTCCACACGCCTGGCTTAGCCGTATAAGTACTGTCGGACACCTTACCCCTAGCATAAATACTCTCCCCTTTAGGGCGTTTAATACTAGAAGGCGCGCCAGCACCAGCTAAACCCGTAGGAGGGGTATGGCTTAGCAAACCCACTCCTTCTGACTGCGGAGACGAGGTTGGAATCCGAGGTACAGGGTCTCGGATCGTCACCTTCTTTTCAGGCTCCAAAGGTTTAGGAGTTCCTAACACATAAGACGCACCAGCATCTTGTGATTCTCCGGCCTTTTCCGCCCCTACTACCGCAGCACGTGCAGCATCAAACATCCCTTGGACCTGGGGAATGAGATCCTCACTAGTAATGCTAGTAGCCCGTTGACTATCAACATCCGAGCCGAGGTTTGCCATCTGAACTCTGTTATAATCGGCCGACAAATCATCCACTCTAGCTACTTCATTACGTAGCTTTTCATTTTCTATCATCAAATTTTTAGTGGTATCTGCCGCTGATTTAGACACAGTGTCCAAACAATCATGCAACTCGCGATTTTGAATCACAAGTTGCCTCATCTCAGTTGCAAACTCATGACAACGAGTCTGTTCATCAGAATAAGAAGCCTTCAAATTCTGATTTTTGAGTTTCAAAGCTCGAATCTCATTAACCAGATCCATAGGATCTGCATCCAACAAGCTCGCATCGCCACCTCTATATTGTCCCCAGGTGGGGTTATCCAACGAGAATCCAGGCCTAGGATTCGCTGGTCGGATACCAATTCTAGGATCAGGAAGCCTAGGTGGAGCAAAGACTTTCGGGCTCGGAGGCCTCAGTGGAGCAGCGCCTCTCGGGCTCGGAAGCCTCGGAGAGGTAATACCTCCAGGGTTTGGAAACCTCGGAGGGGCAACATTATCAAGCCCAGGACCAGCCTGGGCAGTGGCATCAATACCGTCCGCCATAGCACTTCCGAGGAAGGCTTCCAATTCCCAATAAAGGGACAACAGGGTTATTCCGAAGAAAAACCACCAAAAACTTTCCAATTGAGGCTAAAACTGGATCACGGCACCAATTGTAGTGTTCTTCACTACAACCCAGTTCTTTTAGCAAAGAATAAGACAAAAGAATGATTTCCTACACCGTTCTCTGTTTATTCAGACTCAGGAGGTAAGCATGACCTGTCCGAAGCTGGTTCTCGGACCTGTACACCAATCCAGGTACACAGTACCACATGGTGTCTCGGAGTACATGAACATCAGTACTAATTAATAAAAGATTTGAAATACTTTACAGTCACACGGGCACTAAGGCCACAGTCCTTTATACATTAAGGTTAGACAATAATACTGTAAAATGCTGCCAGAGAGCAATAGGAGATAGAAATACGCGTGGCTTCTAATCTCAGTAATATGACACAGAGAAATAGCACACAGTGGTAGCTCCAGCTGGTGCTTCGGAGAGGAAGTAAACCAATACCACTACAATATGATATTGATGAGAAAATCGGAATATTATGGCGGGGCTGGAACGTCTGAGAAGTGGAGCTTATGAGACAAGGCAGTTAAATTAGACACAGCAATTGGGCTCAAGCAGTCAACACCCATAAGGAACTTGCAAGCGGTTGGGGGGGTTGTTCTATAAATTGCAAGGCAGGCCTCGAACGCGATTTGTGGCTGTCATTATGCAGTATTTCATCTAGTCGAGGCAGGTCATGAGCTGGGACATTCGTACCCTGACTTAATATGGGGATGTGTCGTATGCTTGAGAGGGAGGGGGGAAGGAGCAAGCCCAAATGGTCTTGGACTGGTCTGGTCTCAGATATAAGCTCAACACAGCCAGAGGGGGAGCATCACTTCGCTTTTGTACAGGGATCAGGAACGTACTTGCATATAGATAGGAAAGAGACTAACTAAAAATTGCAAGATGTTCGGACTCATAATAGGGTGAGTTTACTTTAGAACTATATCACTTTTACATAGGCCAGTAAAAGGCCAGTGTGGATTTCTCAGCGTTAAGCCTTTTTCAATTTGGGCTAACTTCTTGTTTTTAGGATCATCCTGTGCATGCCATATAGTTGCATGGCTACGACGGTCCTGAGGCATAATTATGGAGTGGTATTCGCTGATCGTGGTACACTTATAGCAGGGGTGGAAACTATAAGTTTGGGCTTCCGTTCTGAGCTGAATATTAGACCTCCAGAGCCTGTCCAGATAATTAAGGAGGATTGGCCAGAAGGTTATCAGGTGGTAGGGGAGTCTCTAGCAGGGTATATTAGGGAGCTGCATTCGCGGGCGAAAAGGGAGTATGAGCGTGCAAATCACTTGAAAAATATTTTGCAACGCCCTAAACGATTGAGAAGGAATCCTTTCGCGCCGTTTGGGAAAATCGTGGGAAGTGTCTTAGATTTGCCAACTAACTCTGATTTAAGAAATGTAGAAAGACACATTATTCATAGGCTTGCACCAGGGATAATAAGAAACCCACACCTAAGAGACGAGGCTCTCATGAAATTGGTGGCCAATTCTAATATTATATTTAGGTTCCTGAGATCGCATGTAAACGAATCAATAAGCGCCATGGATGAATTAGAAGATAAATGGCTACGCTTTGCAAATAAGATGGCTCAATTATCGGACATAATGCACGGGGAGGTAGAGTCGCAGGGAAAAATTCAACAACAGCTCCAGGGCTCCATTTTGGAATGCCTTGCGATAAGAAATTACATTGAAGATATAACGGTAGTGGGTGATATCTTAGAAACATTACGAGAGGGAAAAATACATGAGTCACTTGCCAAGGTATTTATGGAAAGTCAGTGGGAAGAAAGAGTGAGACAGGTACTGGGGGATAACAGCACTTTGAGAATTTTGGAGGATTATATCGACTGGAATACTAACGTTGGGGTGCAAATCGGGTCTAATAACACAATCAACATATTGGTGCCCATTTCCCTAGCAAATGACTTGGAGCCCCTTCAGTTATATGAAATGGAGGTGTTTGATACGCCATTGCATGTGCACAGGGAATCACAAGATGGTTGCACACGATTGAGATCGGCCACACAACGCATGTTGGCCCAACGCAGGTCAGGGGAATTAATGGAGGTAGACGCCATTGAAGTAATGCAATGTACTAAAAGGGGAAGCTATATATGTCCGTTCACCTTCATAGATAATTCAGGAAAGGACGAGGACTGCATGATTGCTTTATTTAATGACCATAGTGCCCATATTCTTAGGTATTGCATGTTTGACATATACTTGAAGAAAAGGGTGCCAGACGTTGTCAAAAACGTGGCGGGATCAACGTACTTGCTTATAAACAAGGGACCCAAGGGGTTAATGACATGCAAAAATGGTACAAGACAGGTCAGTATCGTGGGGATCTCTGTGTTCGAGGTGTCTTGCGGATGCACCCTGCAGATTGACCACCATAGATTGGCACCAAAGGAACTAACGTGTAGGCAATTGAGTGGGGTGGAGGTTTCAGTAGCGCATGGGTTTAATCTGGCATTCGCAAAAAGTTTTGGTATACCGGTGGGGAACTTTTCGGGAGAAAGCCTCACTAACTTCTTAGTACATTTAAATCTACCAACGGGTAAGGAGTTGGGGCAAATGCTAACAGCAATGTCCCCTCAACAGTTTGCGAAAGGAATGGAGGTTAATAAGGTTGCGAGAGAAATTAAGAATAACATGGAGCAAGAGGGAGCATGGCAGTACAAGGCATGGCAAGATCTAACAGATCTAACTGTAACGCCGCAGGTACCACTGGTATTCTGGCTAATAGAGATGTTACATGTTTTAGTGACCATTTATCTTTGTTATAGAATTTTCAGAATGCTCGCGATCATTGGATCTTTGAAAGGGGCGTTGGCAGGGAAGATCGGCTCAACCCTGGAACTATTTCCAGAGGATAGTTGGGGCAAGATCGATTGGGGAACACAAGGCCCCGCCCTGGACTCAGATTCACTTGCAGCAGGCAAGTCTGGGGAATGGCCATCATATGGTACGATGCTGACAGGACTAGTGGTAGTATACGTGTTGGGACAGCTGATACGATGGGCCTGTAATAGGTGTGGATGTAATAAAGCCCGAGGCCATAACACGGCAGGACACACAATACTTAGCCTCCTTGTACAGGAGGGAGAGAAGCGGTATGCTCTTTTCCTGTGTAAATTGGTATATCCAGTGGAGGTGCTCAGATCGGCCACGCCACCTGTCGTCACGGGAATGGTAGCAAAAAAGGTTTGCTGCTCGTTCCGAACCATTGTTCGACTCAGGTGGCTTGGGGGCCTAGAGGTGGAAAATGCTGGGTCAGCGGAGACTGTCGAGTTGCCAGAAGAAATAGTATTCTGGTCACTAAGACCTGCAGAAAAGATCGAGCTTCTTAACTCCACTTCCAACAGCCGACTCCTGGTAGCCACTAATCTCCATGGAAATGAAGCAGCTGTTGGTCCAAAACTATAAAACGTAAGTAGGTAGGGTGTTGCGCATGCAGAGGGACCTGCAGCTTCTCCAAGTTGGTATCATACAGATTTTATTTGATTAGATAGAAATATCAACATTTAGTGGAGAAATATGAGATATTGATTGATTTGGTGTTTATTGCATAATGCATGGCTGCCATAAGCGAAACAAAGACCCTTCTAAGAATTAACAAGAAGTAGAGATAATGCATGTGAATGGGTATAAATCCATGTAAAAACCCAGCGATTATAAAAACCCAAAATCAATAATTGTGACCTCTCCCCGATGATTACCATATGTATGACTGTAAGAGAGTGAATGAAAGGGTACTTGAATCAGTATTAATAATAAAAAAAATGTGTATGACCTGTCTAGGGATATAGACGGTGGCTAACTTTCCCATTCATGAATCATTACAGGAGGAGAACGACCAAGGCCCGTCGGACCATATGGCCAGTGACACTCCTAGCGTGAGTCGGTGAAAGACAAATAACATTGAACTTCTTACAAGCAGACACCACGTGACGATATCCGGACGACAAGATATGCCATGTTGTCCGTTCGCCCCCACGTGGGCTCTCTCCATCCGGCAAACGGGGCGGTCCGTTTGGATAAAGGGAACTTTCCTTGTGATTAGTGATTATACCACAACGCGTTTGGCATACACACCCGGCTAAGCAGACCTCGCGCCACTACTTCACCTTGCCTGATGCTGTACCCAAGTCTACATGTACTACTATATTCCCCTCGACATGGCTTGCATTATAGCCTAATGTGATGATGTGACTGGGTTTGGCTTAAAATAACTTATCGGGTCCTCATGTTATATATTTATGCAATTGGTATCGCCTCGTGTTATATATTTGTGTAATTGGGATTATCATTGCTATTCTGTTGTTGTTTCTTTGATTTGCTTGTGATGTTTTGATCCTCGAGCGTTTGTGTATAGAGCCTCCTGAGACGGTCATGGTGGGGCACTTACATATATGGGGCTTCATGTCATGTTTCTTCTTGTATTAGATCTTTTAGGCTACCTGGATATCACCTAAAATTCCTAATTTCAGTGCCTTGTGCCTTATCAGAAGTGGAGGTATCCTACCCCACAGTCTGAGCAGGAACTTAAGCCGGCACATTTTCCATACATCAATATTATTCACCCTGGCGGCCATGTTCCAATGATTTTTTTTTGGAAGAGAGCTATTTCTTTCTGCTGTTTCTTTGTTTTTGGCACCATTTTTCTCCAACATTTCTCCCTTAATATTCCACCCTATCCCACGTCAGGTTTAGGCTACCTGGATGTCACCTCAGAGGTGATAAAATGGACACCATGTAAATATATATGTATATTGCACATGTGTCCAGCCCTACCCAGTCCCTTTTTCTTACATATTCAAGTTGTTATGTTTTCTCATCCACTGCAAGCATGACTATGGAGTATTACTAATGTGACCTATCAGTTCCAGCCCATGGTGCTACTATATATACCTCATTCATGGCTATTCATGCTGGGTTGGGAGGGGGGGGGGGAGAGAGGGGATAGCACACGCTTCACTTTTGCCGTGACAGTCACGTTCAGAAGGCAGTTGTGGTCACCTAAGTTTTAAGGGTGTCATTGACACCTTAGCCTTAGTCTTAGCCTTGTGGTCAGGCTTATCGCTGGATGTGGAATTGAGGGATTGAGGGATTGAGGGATGACTGACCCACGATTGGGTGTAGTTCTTTATTATAATAATCTTACAGGATGTGCAGGCCCATCTTAGGATGAAGTCTGCCATCTAGCCCGGCTGCGGGACTGCTGCCTGTTCATGTAATCACGCATTCTGGCGTCCAGCACTGTTGTTTGTCTGACGGCCCTCATGATGCTAAGACACATTCCTGCAATCATCGTCTCCCAGCTGCAGCACCACTGGTAGAGTCGTATGGCTGCATTGATCTCGGCACTGTTTGTGTCAGGCGATTGGGAGGGGGCTATGGGGTTGGTATAAATCAGTAATTAACTAAAAACGCATGAAATCTGGAACTGACTGGCAACGCCAGTACATTCCAGGGAATCCCGCTCCTATGCTACCCGGCCGGAATGGGCTTCGTCAGTGTCACTACAGGGTGTCCCTTATGATACGGTACTCCTTATGCGATACAGTGTAACATGAGTAATTGGGGGGGGACCAAGGACTACACACCCACCAAATCACCCCGAAATGAGATAACAATAAATATTATAGATATATAATGATCACACATCCGCAAAACCACCCACGCAAATTGAGGATCCCAAAGATAAATGTTTATGAAATTTGGAGGTCAAATAGGGCGGCCGACGCCGTCCACAGTGTTTGTTCACATGTGTTCCAGGGGGCTAAAGTGACCAACATGAGCAGTTTTCATACATGTATGTTGTAAAACAAAAGAAAATGATACAGCATACAGGTTGGAAGCTATTGCAAAATAGGTACATTACGCCCAATTTTACCCGCACCCCATAGTTACCACCACCTAGTTGCCAAGTTTGTAGATTCTACAATTCTCAATCACAATGTAATTGATGCTCCGGTATGGTAAACCCCTCTTTCCTTCATCAAGTAATTAGCTTGATGTGGCCAGTTTTATACACGAGCGCGTAGGCGATTTTATTGTTAAGATGACGAGAAACATGTACCACAAGAGGCAAGAGAATGTATTGTATTTATGAGCTACCATGTATCCTGGATTTTGCGTGCGCGTAAGCGATTCTAATTGTTAAAGGAAGAAAGTGTGTACCTCCTGGAATTAGTATGTGTATTCATTATTTATGACTATATTTATCGAGTGTCGGGATGGATAAAGGAAGAATAAGGTGGGAAAAATTTTTTTGGGGGGGGATTTTCTTGCTTATCGAGTAAAAGGGTAGTGTAGTAACCGTGGTTAACACGAGAGGGCAGTAGGGTGGGTAGTAGGGTAGGATATGTAACTTTTACTAAGGCATGCGCTAAGGGAATGGGAGGGGCCAGAGGGAGGGAAGATATCATAGGATAAGGGGTCCACCAATGGGGATACCCGACACTCACCACCTGGGTATATATACGGGGAACACATAGGTATTACAAGCATTATATGCACTAGAACCATTATATTATATTCATTATCATCATCTTAAGAAGTAGTAGAGAGATGAGTAACATCCACTCTGGAGTCTAGGGAAGGAGTTCCATAAGATCTCATATGACTCGATATCTACACTAACATGGGAAGGGATTATCAACCTAGCATCTATGTACAGGATAAGATACAATACACAAGTAGTGGCGTACTAAAACTCATCGTGTTGTGTTGTTCATACTGGAAACCTACAGCTACTATATATCACCATGACTCTCTATTCAATATCGCCTACCGTCTCTTAAAATACTGTACTGTATTAAACATCATGAGAAGCAATACCCCGAAGTCCGAGTATATTCGAATGCATACAAATACTAGCTAGATATATTCACCCTGGCCCGACGCATCGCTTAATAGCATAAAGATCCGAAGCTACGCGCACAACAATAGCCTCGACCCGACCCAGCCACCCCACACGCCTGCCCTTGTGTTCTCTGCTCCCACAATGATATATGGGTCAGATTTTCAGAAAATGTACAATTGGCAGCTGTACACATTTATATTTCAAAATTATTCAACCCTCCTGGTTTTTTTTATTCAGTTTGGGAGAATTTTTTTTTTTTTACGGGTTTAGGTGAATACTGCCACGTCTACCTACTATAAAGCTGTACACATTGAGTAAATTCTGCTAAATTAGGAAGCAATTCGGTCAATATTAGGTAAATTCGAGTATATTCGGCATTGCATTGATTCTAGCAATCTGTTTGGTTAGGTTGAACTGTATTTTGAACTTTATTTTCGTCTGAAATTCGGGTTATTTGAGAGGACTGGGGAAGGTGAATTGTACATTTTCTGAAAATCTGACCCATATAAGGGATCTGTGTCAGTGTGTAGTGTGAAGGGACAGGGGAGGGAGGGGGCGTGTGTTAACATGCGTTTTTATTGTGTTGGCTTAATTCTTTCCATAATATCCACTCACTAGTGAGTGTGGGTCCGGGTATGGACTAACATCAGCAGTGCGAGCCTACTCTACGAGATGCGATCACTAGCTGCGCGGTGCCATAGGTTGCCTGAAGTAACCCATCGACGCACAGATTATACTGTCCTACCCTCTGTACGTAACATACAGGTATTATCGCTGCCAACAAGAACCACACCAATCTCTGCAACGATAACATCATCTTAGGTAAGAATTCAGCTTCCACAGCTAACCTCCCCCCCCCCCCCCACACACACACCCTCCCACTCTCCCTCTAGCTGGCCTATAACGTTTCCTATACTAACTTTCCCGATCCTATGTAATACACTCCATCCTACAAGTAGGACAATTCTATAGGATCCTGCCGCGGTTCCTACACAATCCTGTTCTAAATTCTTGTTGTATGACGTTAGTAATACGCCCCGAATGCACATGCCTTATGGGGCCATATCACCAGAAAATGTACAAAATCGCCATCACCAATCCTCTCAAATAACTCACATTTAAGACAAAATCGTGCTTCAAAATGCAGTAATAGTATAACATAACAGAACTGATACTTATATCTTATTATATCTGTATCTTATTAAAGAAAAGAAAAGAAAAGTACTCCAGTACTCCAGTCACAAAAATTGTAAAACCAGTATAGGTTAGAATCCGTCCAAACTGTATGAAAATTGTTGTTGTTATAACATGATATGTATATGTAGTGGTTAATCACTGCTTGCTGAGAGAAAGTGTTGTTTGTTGTATATAATGAACGAGCACGTCAGTGCGAGGTCATTATAATCAACACATCAACACTTTCACGAACCAGCAAGCATTGATTAACTACTTTATCACACGCCACCAAAGCCATCCATACAGCCACAGAAGCATACAAGTGATATCAACACTTAAGTTCATTATAATCCTACTGAAATCCTATAATGAACACTTTGGGCCAAACAGTATATCAATGAGGGAGTCCAATAATCAATTCATTTACTTCAGGGAATGAGTCCAATAATCAATTCATTTACTTCAGTGTCACATCACCACCCACCATCCCCCAATCTATCTATCTCCCAACCGCAAAATGCCATTGAAACACTCCAAACTGCAAATGTCATTAAAATCCCTTTAGGACAGAATTTTTATTTTGTCATTTTTTTTTCATCTACATTGTCTAGGGCCTTGCTCCTAACTGCAAAATGCCATTGAAATGCTCCAAACCGCAAATGTCATTAAAATCCCATTAAAATCTCATTAGGACAGAATATTTTTTTTCATCATTTTTTTTATCTACCTTGTCTAGGGTCTTGCTCCTAACTGCAAAATGCCATTGAAATGCTCCAAACCGCAATGTCATTAAAATCCCATTAGGACAAATTTTTTGGGCCTTGCTCCTAACTGCAAAATGCCATTGAAATGCTCCAAACCGCAAATGTCATTAAAATCCCATTAGAATCTCATTAGGACAGAATAATTTTTTTCATCATTTTTTTTATCTACCTTGTCTAGGGTCTTGCTCCTAACTGCAAAATGCCATTGAAATGCTCCAAACCGCAATGTCATTAAAATCCCATTAGGACAAATTTTTTTTATCATTTTTTTTTCATGTACCTTGTCTAGGTGCTCCTAACAACAAAATGCCATTGAAACGCTCCAAACTGCAAATGTCATTAAAATCCCATTAAAATCTCATTAGGTCAGAATTTTTTTTTTATCATTTTTTTTTAATCTACCTTGTCTAAGGTCTTGCTCCCAACCTCAAAATGCCATTGAAACGCTCCAAACCGCAAATGTCATTAAAATCCCATTAGGACAGAATTTGTTTTTTATCATTTTTTTTCATCTACCTTGTCTTTAAAACTGAAGCAGACCCCCTGTTGAAATGAGATACGGCCCACTGGATAAGATAGGTAAAAGTGCCCAGCTGTGATAACATGTAGCATTCTATTCAGCAGTGCCAGCCACTGTCATAAAGCATCCGCATAGGAATGAGAGTCAATAATCAACTCATTTACTTCAGTTTCCTTTATATTGTGTTGTATAACATATTCATTTATAGCAGAAGGGAGTATAACATGTTGTATAATGTATCGTTTTCAGAGCTGTCTATCAGCCATAGCAGTGTACAAGTGATATCAACTCTTAAGTGTTCATTATTATCCTACTAAAATCCAATAATGAACACTTTTGGCCCAACGGTATATCAGAGCCTTCTTTTGCTTTCACTTTATAGCAAATAATTAATGGCAATTTTGCATGATAAGTCCCTAAAAGTGTGATAATCATCAATGTCTAAACACTGTGTAAATCAAAAAATACATGCATGTCGACTATTAATTGTTATATGATGTAAAATGTCCATCAAATCTTGTATAAGTATTATTAACATAATACATCTGAATCAAATATCTGTCAAATATTAACAATTTAAATTTTCCACTAAGTATAATATTGTCAAAATATATAGTAAACTTATGGTTGTACAACTGCATATATATATCAAACTGTAGTGGGTTTGGGTATCATATAAGAAGGTCTGGGACATTTAGTGTCCAGTTTTACTGTTGTGTGGTGCTGTCCGCTGAGGTTGGTACGCTTGTACTAACCCAGTGGGCAGTAACGGCTTATATTATCAGTTTTACCTTTCTAGGAAGAAGTTTTCCTATTATTCTTATATCACCTTTTATGTATGCCATTCGTTATGTTTCTATTACAAACCTCTTGTACCATGCTGTTGTATGTAACATCCGTGAGAAAGGTTATTATTCCTTTGGTTATGTTCATCGACCCGCGGATAAGACCATAGCTGTGTTGGTGTAGGATTAACGAGGTGGCTGGACCATCTCGACTGGTCAAGTCGTTGGGGAGATTGCCCCGTGAAAGCTAATAAAAGCTGTGCAGAAGGTTTATCCTAGTTTGAGTCTTTTATCGGCGTAGTAGAGCGGATCGGATCCGAAAGATCACTACAATTGGTGCCGTGACCAAAGCTCACCGCGGGGCAAATCTTCTGTAGGTGAACTAGATTCATTTCTGAGTTCCAAGATATATTTTCCGAGTAAAATAAAAGTATGGCAGCCGCTAAACCTTTGGTAGACGTTGCTACTCAGATTCAGGACAACCTGGCTAGATCTCGGATTGCTTCCCCGGAGGGAGGTGATCTAGTTGGCATTGGAGCAAGGCGGAAAACCGCTCCGCCAAGTGTGAAATCGCCTGATTCTGTTCCGAAAGGACCAGGAACTCAAGGTGATGCTGGGCTTGACCTATGGGGTTACCGTGATCCGCCTAAAAATACGGATTCAGAAGACGAGATAGAAATATCTACGTTGCGAGCTCAGGTGTTGAGTTGGAAAAGAGCCTACTCCAACTCTCATCAGCAGCTTGTTATGATGCGTCAGTCTGTTGATCAGTTGACTGATCAGAACGCGGGTTTACAGGGAACCCTAGATGAAATTTCGAAGGATGCTTCTGCTACCACTAGGGAGCTAAGAACGGAGAATGAGAAATTAAGAGCAGAGGCATCACGGGTAGACGATTTGTCAAGGCTGCACAACCATCTGCTAGATTCCGAAGCGGATTTAGCAGAGAAGCTTGCTCTGTCTATGACACCTCTTAAGATAATCCAGCCAGCAACCTCGACGTTTCATGATGCGGGTGCTGGCCCGGGTTACCAGGAAGGAGACTCCTACAAACTCTTGACTCCGAGACATTTCGGAGCTCAAAGGCAGGTTACGATAAGAGAGCCTGCAGCTGTAGCCGAGTCCTCTCCTAAAGATGAGGGGGAGAAGATAGTTGAGCTAGGTGGTATGTCTAGCATTAAGAGGCCTGCTACACCTAAAAGCAACTCTTATGTGCGCGGGCATGTGGTTAACGAAACCTATGTTCGAAAAGATCCGGTGGGTACTACACCTCCAGTGGTTGTTACGCCCAGAGCATCGGTTCACTCCACTACAGGGGCTGATCCGGATGGTCTACGTATTACTACTGTGTGTGTACCAACTGGTATGCACTCTCAGTCGTTGACCTTGCTTCCGGCGGGTCCCCAGAAATCTGCGTATGGAAATAAGTCATTGGTGCAAGGCCTGACTTATGCAGGACCGGACCCAGCTGATACCCATTTCTCGTACACGTTCTATACTGACGAAGAACATATCAGCCCACGACTGGGAACAATCAGATTGTGGGATTCCACTAAAGACACTTGGCTTCACCATTTGGCTGAGATGAAGGTTGTGGCCGAAGCTCACAACTGGACGGACGCTATGTTCGTGAGGCAGCTAAAGAGTAGTTGCAGGCGTCAGATTGCGGAGTTAGGAGAATTACCCCAGGGGGTTACTCTCCCTGAACTTGTGGCGCATATGGACGCCAACTATGGTGAACACTCTAGGGAGAAGAGGGAGGCGGAATTATTTAAATGTCGCCAAACTCCTCGCCAGAACGGTCGCGCATTTGCTAATGAGGTAGCAAAGAGGGCTAGGTATGCCTTTGGTACGGTGATGGATAGCACCTCACGTACCATGGGTATCCGAACCTTTTTGAAGGGACTTTCTGACCCGAAGCAGGCACTTTGGATTAGGTTCAAGCAGCCTAATGATCTAAATGATTGCGCTCATTGGTCAGAAGTCTATGAGAGCTGCACTCAGGATGTGGATTCTGTGACTCTTCAAGAAATTAGTGTAGAGTCCCATAACTCTAGGACCTCACCTGCGTCCGCTGCTCCTAGCGGACTTGGTGAGAAGAAAGTTAATGCCAGAGCCATAGCCCAGGTAACGGAACTATTGGAGAAGTCCTCACTGGTTGAGTCCGGACCAATTTCGGATGATGTCAGTGAAGTGATTGTGCAGGCGTTGCAGGCTTGGCAACAACGAAAAACGGCCGCGCCGGGTGCTGATTCGGCCCCTCCCTCCTACGGAGGTGGACGTGGTAGGTTCAGGCGCTGGAAACCGCCAAGTCGAGAATGCTGGTTCTGTAGTGAGGAGGGGCATTTTAATTCAGCTTGCCCCAGAAGACTAGCTCTTCTTGGATTGGTCCCGAAGGAAGATGGTGTTGCTTCCAAGCCTTCGGGAAACGCGGCGAGACCCTCATAAGGAGCGAGGTGGGGGTCGGGAAAAGGGCGCTTCACAGTACCACAGTCCGAAGTGAAGCTGTGAGTAGTGCAGAAATTGGCGGGCGGGCCCAGGCACCAGCTATTACGTTGGAGGCTTCACAACAAGGTGAACCCCTTCCGAAAACTGGAGATTCACGATCGTTGCCGGACGGTAAAGCCTTGTCACAAGGCCATGTGCTTTGTGATGACTCGGATTCTACCTCGGATGTGAGGTGGGGGCAGTCCGGGTTCCAAGCTGAACAAGATCAGATTGTGTTGGTCAAGGGCGGAGCAACTAAATCAGCTCAAGTTCAGAAGGTTTCTGTACACGACCAGGGAACTTTGGAGATCCCTACCAAATTGTTGGTACGGGAGAGATGGTATGCCCCTGTAACAATGGATGGGGAAACTGGCAGCTTTCTGGTTGATCCTGGTGCTACTACTAGTTTGATCACCAGAAGGTTCTATGAATCCCTTCCAAATCCACCACCAATGACGGCGGTACGAATGGTGTGTGCGATGGGAGATGGAACACCCATTGTTACATATGGGAGCGTGCTTTGTCCGTTGCTAGTTGGCGACCGGACATATATGATTACTTGTCTCGTGGTCAGTGGTCTGAAAGGCCCTGAAAGCGGGATATTAGGTGCGGATTTCTAGATGTAATCTAGATGTAATCTAGATTGGTCAGGAACTTTCTTCTTGGACAATTATGGGTCTTCCGTAACTTGTAAGTTATGGAAAAAACCCGTTAGCAGAATTGAAAGTTCCTCTGTTAATGCGGTTCAAGTTGAGGATGAAATTGTGGGGAGAGAGGTGAAGCTGCTTAAGACAGTTATCCTCAAACCCAAAGCAGTTACGTTGGCCAAACTTGACATTGACAGTGGCTCAGTCGCAGTTGAAGGAATGATGTTCGAGCCAGACCAACGATTGTTGAAAGATCTAGCCTTGGGCAGCCTGAATACCTATGTACCAGGTGACGGTTCTCCGGCCGTGGTGGCTTTCTCCAATCCGACCGGTCGCACGTTGAAAATTAAGAGAAATAGGGTGGTTGGCAGAGTATTTGAAGTTGCTTTGGTAGCTCAAGATTCTCTGTCTGACGATGGGGAGAATGAGGAGATGATTAGGGAAGCAATCATTAATTCAATACAGGTGCTGGAGTCTCCTGTTGCGGATGATGACCTGATCGCTCCTACTCTTCCTATTCCGGCCACTCCGGAGTGTCCACTGACAAAGATGGTTGACGATTCTGACTTGTCCGAAGTCCAAGAAAAACGAAATGCTCTAGATCTCTTGGAGGAATTCCGTTGCTGCTTCTCCCTGCCGGGGGATAAAGCTTTGGGATGTACTCATAAGGTCCGTCATGTTATTGATACCGGCGATGCTTGCCCGATCAAACAAGCATATAGACGGATTCCAGTTGCTAAACGTGATAAAGCGGAGGCAGAAATCTGGAAGATGTATAGAGAAGGCCGAATTGAGCATAGCAGTAGCCCTTGGGGAGCTCCTATTGTTATGGTGGCCAAGAAGGACGGGACACAGCGTTTCTGTGTAGATTATCGTCAGTTGAACTCCATCACGATCAAAGACAGTTTTCCTCTGCCTAGGATTGATGAGTGTGTCGAGGCTCTTGGTGGAAACCAATGGTTTTGCACACTTGATCTTGAAAGCGGATATTGGCAGGTGGCTATGGATGAGGCTAGCAAGGAAAAGACTGCTTTCCTCTCCAGTGTGGGCTTGTTCCAGTTCAAAGTTATGGCTTTCGGACTGTGCAATGCTCCGGCTACCTTCCAACGTATGATGGACACCATGTTGGACGGACTCAAATGGAAGGCATGTTTGGTTTACCTGGATGACATTGTGGTTTTTGGAAAGACACTTGATGAGTGTCTCCATAACCTCAGGCTTGTTCTTGAAAGAATCAAAGACTATGGCTTGAGATTGAAGCCGAAGAAGTGTGAATTCTTCCGTCGGCGAGTTGAATACCTGGGCCGGATTGTTTCTGGTAAAGGTATTCAAGCCAATCTGAAGCAAATTGAGAAAGTCCAGAATTGGCCAGTCCCCACAAATGCCAAGGAAGTTAGACAGTTTATTGGGTTTGCTTCCTACTATAGGGAGTTCCAGCCCAATTTTGGTGAAATTGTCTCTCCTTTGCAGGACATTGTGACGGCTGCATGTAAGGATAAGCGCTATACCAGACCTATAGTGTGGACTCCGCAGTGTCAGGCTGCATTTAGCAAGGTCAAGGAATTGCTGACCACAGCTCCAGTGCTTGGATACCCCCGGAAGGTGGGAGATTTCATTTTAGACACTGATGCAAGTGGTTTTGGAATGGCCGGAATCCTCTCACAGATACAGGATGGGCGTGAAGTTGTCTTGGGTTATGCCAGTAATAGTTTTTCTAAGGCTCAGAAGAACTACTGTGCTACGAAACGTGAGCTACTTGCTGTCCTGACGTATTTAAAGAAATTCAGACATTACCTTCTGGGTAATAGGAATTTCTATGTGAGGACGGATCATGCCTCTCTCCGCTGGTTGCTAAATTTTAAGGATCCGACAGATATGCTTGCTAGATGGCTAACTACCATGCAGGAGTATGGGTTGGATCAGGCCATGATCCTGCACCGGGCGGGCCGCAGACATGAAAATGCTGATGCGCTCTCTCGCCTGCCAACACGGAAATGTGGAAGACTGGATTGTCTAGATTGCGGACTGCATGACGCTGTGTTAGCTGTTACCGAAGTCACCCCTGTAGTGGAGGCTAAAGGCAATAAGCTACAAGAAGCTCAACAGTCTGATCCGATGATCAAGAGATTAATCGCGATGTTGGATGGCTCTGAAGAGATTCCTAGTAGGGAAGATCTGGCTGGAGAATCCGATGAATTTCGGACTTGCATTCAACATCTTGGCAGTATGGAGATGAAGGACGGTGTGCTATGCTTGGGCTGGGTCCGGCTAGCCACTGGTAGGAAGTATTGGCGTAAGGTGGTTCCTGCTTCAATGAGGAGGGAGGTATTTTTGGGCATGCATGGTCCGAAGACCTCAGGTCATTTTGGTGTTTTTAAGAATACATGGTCAGCCAAGATGAGGTATTATTGGCCCGGCCAACGTTATGATCTGAAACGCTGGATCAGGGCTTGCCCTGAATGTAGTACAAGGAAATCTCGGATAGGAGGTGGGAAATCTCTCCTAAAGAAAGAGAAGCATGGTGATAGGTGGAACCGTATATCTTTGGATATTCTAGGGCCGTTTAGAGAAACTCCTAGAGGAAACAATTATATAATGGTTGTGACGGATCATTTTTCCAAATGGGCCGAAGCCTATCCCATGAGAGACCACACTGCAGAGAGCTGTGCGGAAGTCCTTTTCAAGGAATGGATTCTGCGCTTCGGATGCCCGGTAGCTTTACAGACTGATGGAGCTCCGGAATTCCGATCACAGCTGCTGAGAAGTCTTTTAGACATGCTTGGGATCGAGAAGCTCATAACTCTTCCGTATAGACCTCAGTCCAATGGACAGAGCGAACGGCTAAATAGGGTTCTTGTAGAGCAGCTCTCCTGTCTGACGGACTATCACGAAGATAACTGGGATATGCTAGCTCCGTGTATAGCTCATGCTTACCGGGCGACTGTACATGCCAGTACTTTGTGTACACCAAACTCTGTGGTTTTTGGTGCAGAACTGGTTGCTCCTATGGATATCGTTCATGGGGTGGAGCCGGGTGGGTTGGATTTTCCTTGTAAGGTTTCCTTTGTCGAGAATTTGAAGCAGTGGATGCGTGATGGCCACAAGTACGTACGTACTAATCTCGGAATTTCTGCTGTCAACCAGAAACGAGATTATAATAAACGTACACGACCACCAAAGTTTGCTGTGGGGGATGTTGTCTACAGATATTGCCCCCCAAAGGCAAGCAAGAAAATTGGACAAAAATGGGATGGCCCATTTAAGATACACAAGTTCATAGGCGGTACCACTTGTGAACTTGAGACCACTGAAGGCTTGCTGAGGTATCATATTGATTATCTCAAACCCGCTTTTGATGAGAATGGTCCTATCCAGGCTAGCAACCTTCATAGGGCTCCAGAGTTTAGGAAACTGGAGAAAGCAGGTAGAGATATACTCAGGCTGGAAGCTGGTAAAGTGATAGCGGGAGTGGAATGTCCTTCCAAGTCCGAGAAGAAGAAGATCACTATAGGCGTGAAGCCTAGGGGTAGGCCGAGGAAGAAGGTAACTTCTACCTCGCCCGCTAGTGTTCCCCCTCGGACTAAGAAGAAGAAAAAGGATGCTGTTAAGGCGGGTGATCATGCATTGCCTGCCACAAAGCAGGTTCCTAAAGGTGTTAAACGTAGGCCTGGGAGACCTAAGAAGAGGGGGACGGGGGTCGGAACAGCATTGGCTGATCCCCCTGTCCTACCTAGTACTGGTGTTCTCCCAAGGAAAAAGCGGGGTAGGCCGAAAAAACAGATTTCGGATCAACCAGCTGTTCCTTCGTTGCCTGTTAAAAGGAAAGTGGGTCGGCCTAGGAAGTTACCAGCTCCAGTGGTCACCTTGCCAACCCCTTTGCCTAAGAGGAGGGTACGGAGAAATCCGTTTCCTAATTTGGGGGACTCCTCCCCACCACTGGTGAGGGCTCAGCGCACGCGCAAGGCCCCAGTTCGGTTGAATCAGTAAGAAAAATGGTATCCGGGAGGGAAATTTCTGAACTGGTTTTCCTCCCCCTAAAAAAGTACACAACGAGAAGTCAAGCAGACAGTTTATTTGTACCGAATGTTAATTGTTTGCTCCCATTTCGGCAGATTGGATTGCTTTCCAACATGACGGGGAAACGAATATGGTCTCGGAGAGTACTTGTTTTGAACGACAGGAAAAAGCTAGGCCCAGGCCTGCCCTGCGAGTGATGGTAGCTCGGAACTTGCTGTAAGGCCGGAATCTATTTATAGTGAATAGATGGTTGCTCGAACCTGTCCAGATAGGCAAGGAAATTTGAGGAAACACCCTGTATAGTCTCAGCAGGGGAGAACAGGTTAGCCAGACTGGTCAAACACGTCTGCGCTAAGGCTCAGTGTGAGCGCGGGAGCCGGGTGGCGCTGCTAACAGCGGCGGCGGTTGGAAACATCGGGTGTGACCACTGGTTCCGCCGGTGTGTTTTACCATTTGCACTCTGCTTCCGATTTTCAAGAGAGTAACAAGCTACGACCGAAAGAAGTTCAAACTGTAAGTCTTTCAAATGGATGAACTTATTGCTTTGTACCCTGAAATGTTTGTAGCATGTTGCAAGAAGGTGACAAGAACTTTGGTGACTTTGTGTACGATATTTATTGCAATATCAGTGTTGAAAGTAACTTAGCGGTCTGGCGCTAAAACACGTAGCCGCCATGTTGGTTGTTTTGTCTAGCGAATGAATGACTGTAGTGTTCCTAGACTAAAGGCACGCCATTTCTTGTCAAGTCCCGGTATTTTATGTGGGTGGAACTCGAAGTAACATACTAGTGCACATGGTGTGTTATTAGAGCTAGAAACCAAGTTATAATTACGCCGGTATTAGGTCTCGGACTCGCCGAATCTAAGATTGGTAGTGAAAGACCAGGCTTTTTCTTTAAGTCCGAGACGTTGTCCGGAAGGGGTGTTGAGTTGGGTGTGACCAGTTGTACTCTGTTATACTCTATGTTTGATTGTTTCTCTCCTTAATTGTTGCAGAGTAAGTGTATCGTTCATTCACTATGTCCGACCGCGAATTCGAGCAGGAAGAGCTCGGACTGTCCGAGTCCGAGGGAGAGCCTCTGACGGAGGAGGAGGCGGCCGCAGTGCTAGACGGCCTACTCCACTCAGGATCCGCACCCGAGGTGCAACCTCCGGCCCCGTTTCCGGACGGTGAGGCGGAGATGATGGAAGTTGAGACGGAAAAGGAGACAGGTGAAAATCCTGCAGTGGGCCTTGAGTCCGAGACCTTTAAGGACAAACAGTCCAAGGTCGAGAAAATTTGCAAGGTGGTGGCTGACAAGGTAGCCAAAGAGTCCGCAACGTCCAAGGACAAGCCGTCCAAGGACAAGTCCGCCACCAAGCGGTCCGGCAAGCAGTCCGGCAAGCCCTCGGATTCAGACCCTAGCTCTAAGGTGGAAGTGCCACCATTGCGCCGGAGTCCGAGAAAGCAGTCTGTCCCGAGGAAGAGTGATGAGAGTAGGTCTTCCTCAACCAGGAAGTCCCGCTCCCGTTCTCGCTCTCCCTCTCCCAGGCCAGACCCTCCTCCGGCGAGTGAGACAAGAGGCCGCAGCTCGACAAGGGCGTCAAAAACCAAGGTCGCTGACTCCCAAGCTGCTGGCACTAGTCGGACTAGTGTCTCACGAAGTAGGGGTCAAGCCCCTCAAGGTATCTCCCAGCTTCCTCGGATCAGGAAGCTGAAGTGTGAACACGAGCACCGCTCGGAGGCCCGCCGGATCCAGCTGTCTTCCTTGGGATCCTTCCCGAAGTTCAAGGCAGACATGGACCTGGCAGAGCTGGTGCCAATGAACCCTGCACTGGATCAACCTGGATCCAGTAACCAGGCGCCAGCGGAGTCCGATTCCGAGGAAAAGGACTTCACTGACAAGCAAATGGCCAGGTATGAGGAGGTGTTGTGGCCGGAACTCGTCCGCGAGGACAGTCTAGACTCCGGAACCTACGGGAAGTTGTCTAGCGTGCACAAACTGTGGCAGCCGGGCTTCCGTTGCCCCTTCATGGTTTGTAGGTACCCTCGCTTGAACGAGAAGGGTGTAAGGGCCTATTCCACCCGGGCCCGATTCTTCCGCCACCTCTGTGAGGTCCATGCCCCCTCCTCTCAGGCATGGATATGTCCCTACCCCAACTGCTCCCAGGTGCTTGATCGGAGGGTCGAGTTGGTAAAACACCTGATGAATGGCGAGTCGGTCATTCACAACCAGTCCCGGGAGAAGGCAGTGGGTAGGGTGATGAGCGTCATCCCCACTATTGTGAACAACAGTGCGTTCTTGAGGATGACGTACTGTTCGGCGCAGCACCTTCGGGTCATGCGCCGGATGAAGTCCGTCACCAAGACTGCCACTAAGTCGGCTTCAGCCAAGGAGAAGGAAACGTCTTCTTCCCCTACTGCCGGAACCAGCGCTCCCGGAAGCTCTGGTGGAAGTAAGGGCAAGGCCGGAGGTAGAGGTGGACGCGTGAAGGGCTCCAGTAGCAGCTCTGGCCGGAGTGCTCCAAAAGGTGGAGCAGGTGATGCACAGAAGCGCGGGCGCTCAGCATCCGCGGAACTGGTGTCCCCTGCCCCACCCGCTGCCAAGAGAGGCCGTAAGGCTCAAAAAGAGACAGAAGATCTGGTCTCTAAGTTGCCGGAAGCAGTCGACACTGACAAACTGGTGAAGACTGCTACGGAAGAAGTGCAGCGCTGTTTGCTGACCCTCCGGGCAGCTTCAGACGCAGCACAGCAGCAGGTGCAGACCTCCTTGGCGACTCTGACCACTCCGTTGCGTCAGCTGCAAGGAGTCCAGCAACAGATCGGAGAGGTGGCCTCTCTCCGTGAGACAATAAGGACACAGGCCAAGTTGATTCAAGTCCTCCGCACTTCTGCTGAGAAGAAGGATGGCGTAATCCGCAGCTTGACTGAGGAGAACGCCAGTCTCAAGGGCGAATTGGCAGAGTGCGGGAGATCTAGTACTCCAGAGGACTTGGATCAAGAGGTGAGAAGCGTGGAGGTGGAGCAGACCACCCAGTCCGGCGGAGCTGTTGCCAGCACGTCAGTTGTGTCTGCGTCCGGCGGTGCGGCAGTGAGTGTTGACGCTGCTCAATACGAGCTGCTGACCAGGCTGCTGGCGCAGATTAAGCCCGCTTCTGTCCCTGCTCCACGGTCTTCTCCACCTTTGGTAAGCAGGACAGTTGCTGAGGATACGGCGGATGGTCCCTATTTCCTAGGGAGCATCTTCGGAACTCCGGAGGCTGCTGTCACGCCCCTCAAGACCAAGGAGCCAGCTGCTGAGCCAACAGCCCCCGCGGATCCTTCCAAGGAAGCCGAGGACCCGGACCAGGCCGACGACAACGCCATGGACGTCGCCTAAGCCAACTCCCTCTCCGCAGTTGTAAGCCTCCGCTGACGCAGCGTCGAGCATTTCAAGACATCCCTCCGCTGTGTCAGCGTCGAGCTACGCTTCTCTGACATACTGCTTTGCCCACGGACATCCCTCCGGACTTGTTACCACCAAAAAGAGAGTGAGAAGTTGATATATATTTTTGAACAGTGACTTTATTCTGATTCTCTCAGAAGGAGAGATCTGAATCCGTTCTGCGGACTATATTTTATATTTAACTACTTTCACTGGATTCTGTAGAATAGTGAGGACACAAATGCTCCTTTATGTATTTGAAAATTTTTTCTTCACTTCTGCGGATGTGTGTGAGTGGTTCGGACGTACCTTTTATTTTGTCCGAAGTCTACTGTTTTCAACGGATTTGTCTCTGGTGTGTTTATGCTGTTTATTACTGCCTTGTTGCCGAGTTTATATTGATGTTAAACTCTTTTTATTAAAGGGGGAGTATTGTAGTGGGTTTGGGTATCATATAAGAAGGTCTGGGACATTTAGTGTCCAGTTTTACTGTTGTGTGGTGCTGTCCGCTGAGGTTGGTACGCTTGTACTAACCCAGTGGGCAGTACCGGCTTATATTATCAGTTTTACCTTTCTAGGAAGAAGTTTTCCTATTATTCTTATATCACCTTTTATGTATGCCATTCGTTATGTTTCTATTACAAACCTCTTGTACCATGCTGTTGTATGTAACATCCGTGAGAAAGGTTATTATTCCTTTGGTTATGTTCATCGACCCGCGGATAAGACACCATAGCTGTGTTGGTGTAGGATTAACGAGGTGGCTGGACCATCTCGACTGGTCAAGTCGTTGGGGAGATTGCCCCGTGAAAGCTAATAAAAGCTGTGCAGAAGGTTTATCCTAGTTTGAGTCTTTTATCGGGGTAGTAGAGCGGATCGGATCCGAAAGATCACTACAAAACAATCGTTAAATTTTCCACAAATGTATAACAATAAATCTAAAACAATGTCATAGTCTAAATTATCAGGAAATCTGGGAAGATCAACATGCCAATTAGCGTGTGATGACAGACTACATATTGTATATTGTATATTATATACATTCCCTTTTTCTCCTTTATGTAACGGTACTATTGATGATGAGAAATAAAAATTCTATAATAATAATAAAACTGTAAATCAACACAGTCCCAAAGACACTCAGATATACGCAGTATTCTTCATGTTTCAGCCTAATTTAGCAACATTTACGAAATGTCCTGCTGACCTGACCCTTATACACGTTATACACACACACAGGGACCGAAAGATCTAGGGACAGAGAGAGAGATACATGGGGAGGGCAGGGAGAGACCTTATTGGACAGAGAGAAGGACAGAGAGAGGGATATGCAAAGGGACAGAGAGAGGGACAGAGAGAAGGACAGAGAGAGGGATATGCAAAGGGACAGAGAGAGGGACAGAGAGAAGGACAGGGAGAGGGACATGGGGAGGGCAGAGAGAGACCTTATTGGACAGAGAGAAGGACAGGGAGAGGGACATGGGGAGGGCAGGGAGAGACCTTATTGGACAGAGAGAAGGACAGAGAGAGGGACAGGCAAAGGGACAGAGAGAAGGACAGAGAGAAGGACAGGGAGAGGGACATGGGGAGGGCAGGGAGAGACCTTATTGGACAGAGAGAAGGACAGAGAGAGGGACAGGCAAAGGGACAGAGAGAAGGACAGAGAGAAGGACAGGGAGAGGGACATGGGGAGGGCAGGGAGAGACCTTATTGGACAGAGAGAAGGACAGAGAGAGGGACAGGCAAAGGGACAGAGAGAAGGACAGAGAGAAGGACAGGGAGAGGGACATGGGGAGGGCAGGGAGAGACCTTATTGGACAGAGAGAAGGACAGAGAGAGGGACAGGCAAAGGGACAGAGAGAAGGACAGAGAGAAGGACAGGGAGAGGGACATGGGGAGGGCAGGGAGAGACCTTATTGGACAGAGAGAAGGACAGAGAGAGGGATATGCAAAGGGACAGAGAGAAGGACAGAGAGAAGGACAGAGAGAGGGATATGCAAAGGGACAGAGAGAGGGACAGAGAGACAGAAACGGGGACAGAGTGAGTGCAGGCTTCTCAGATAACCACTCAATGACAGGGAGCGGAACAAGAATATCAGAATATCACGCAGTTCAGAAACCACTAAAAGCAGGGGCGGATCCAGGACTAGACTCGGGGGGGGGGGGGGGCACAAGCAGTCCTCATTCAGGTCATTTATATGTGGTGGGAGGAGGCTAATTAGCCAGTCAGGGTTCTCCTCAGAAATATATGAGAGTGTAGTGGGTCCAAGCTACCATCAAGGGACCTGCAGGGGAAAAGATCCCCAGGATTTTTGTTTGTACATTGAGTATTGTTTTAATGCATTCTGCTGGTTTTCAGGCCCATCAGGACAATCCTATAATTGGATAAATGTCTTTCCATCACTTTTTTTTTTTTTTTCATTTTTCTCGACACTTTTTAATACAGGGGCGTCGGATGCTAATTTGAAGTGGAGGGGACAAGTTATAAGTTTGACCACTTTTAATCAAAAGCCAAAACATTACGATCCAAAAATGCATTCTTATAGGATACACATTGTGTCATATTAAGTGAAAGGAATATTGATAAAGTCAAATTATTATTACAATAATGTTATAAGTTAAACTTATCAACATCATCAATTTCATAAAGTGGTCCCAAATTATATTATCTAGGATGGCTTGTACATTTTCTCAATTAAATCTAGTCATGGATCTGTAGTGAACCGCAGATTCGTGGGCGCGAGGTTACGAAATTCCGTAAAGAATCACGAATACGAGGAGATTCGTTTGAACCTGGTTTATTTCCCAAAGGTATACAGTTACAAAGGTTTTGTTACTGAAGCAAGGGTGCTTAATTTGAACAACAGAAGTATCTCGGTCCGCGGCGCGGCTCGAGTCCGTAGTGTTAAGCGAAGCCTGGATCCCCTTGCGGAGGTAGTAGTATCCTCCGCCTACCGTCCGTCGGAGGGTGTCTGCAGTGTCGTCTGCACGGTGGTCGTATGTCGCCCCCTGACGGAACTGGCCGGAACTGGTGGTAGTCGTCTCCGGCGCTGGTAGAAGTGCCCCCGCTGTCGTAGCCTGGATAGTGATTGGCGATAGTCGACAGCCTCGCTGTATTCCGGGTGGCGGACCCACTACACTGCCCCCTCACTAGTTGGAGTTGAAGGGGTCCACGATAACTAGTTATGTAGGGTCCGCCGTGGCACTAAGGAGATCCTCGTGGCTCCAGATCCTCGTGTGCAGCGGGGCAAATGTTATGCCACTCCGCCGCACGGATCCTAGAGCCAGGCTTGCACTCGCCCCCAAGGTTCGTAGCCTTCATAGGCCTAAAGAGGCCACCGGACATGCCTGTCCGTCCCAGTCTCGCAGCGCGGTACAACTGGAAGCGTACATTCGAAGCAATAAAAAATTTTCGTGCACGAGCTTTATTAATAAAAGCGAGGCTAGTGAGCCATACTAGCCTTGCGGATAAAAACCACCACCTGCGAGGAGGAGAGCCCCCCCCTCGCTGTGAGATGAACCCACACGAGACAGCCGCCTCGGGGGATCGCAGTGCTGATCCCAATCCCTATGGGGGGGGGGGGGGGAGTTCTAGACGAACTCCCCTGCCTCCTTCGCCTCAGCGTCCCCCTCCGTTTTGGAGATGCCGTGAAGCGAGAGATTCCCAATAAGGGCTTCATCGAACGGGTCGAAACGCGAATCTGGGACGACAACTACGTTGTCTTCTTGTCCCAAATCGTCGTATATTAACGCCGTTTCGGAGTCCGACTCCTGCAGCAGCTCGTGCTCTTCCCCGTCCGATATTTCTACCGACTTGTCAGAGCCCGAGCCTGCTGCCGCCAGATGGTCCACGGGAGTGGTACCTTCGTCCGTGCGAGGCCATGGTAGCGCGATCGCATCACCATTTCCCTCGACCCCTTCCACACTCGTACCCGTGGGCGCGGTGACGGGAAGACTGAACGTATCCAACGAAGGTAGCGCCTCGTCCAACTTTGGGGAGGCCTCACCGCTCGGAGGCGGTGCCGGCCGTGCCACCAAAGTTTTGTCCTCTATAAAGGAGAGGCGCTTGGTCGCCGAGGAGACGTCCCCTCGGGGTGGTCTGTACGAACGGGGCGTGGAGGAAGCAGCCGGAGTTACCTCGACCGAATCCTCTGCTTCCGCGGATTGGCTAGCCGAGGGCATGTTAGGCCCCCACTTAGCTGCTGACATCCGCGGAGCTAATCCCGTGCCCGTACACACGCTCTGATTCTCACGTTGCCGAGTTAAGTCAGTAACGCCGATGAGCGTGCCACCCGTATCCATAGGGATCCCCGCGGGGTCCACTACCTGGATGGAGGGAGGTTCTATCCCATGGGATAGTGGAAAGGCCGGCCGGCGCGAATTGAGAGCCTCAACTCGCAGCCGACTCTCTGTCTCACGGAGCTCTTGAATCTCCTGATTCAGCTTGACCTGCTGCCGTTCAGCTTCCTCCTTCTCCTCTTCCTCGCGGAAGAATGCCATGTCGTGGGCCGACTGCTCCTTGTCTAGCAGACGTTGTCGCTCGAAAGCTTCCCGCTTGGCCGTCTCAGCTAGACGAACGGCTTCCTCCTGTTGGAGCCGTTGCTGTTCTGCTTGCCGCAGAGCAGCCTCCTCCTGCCGGAGTCGCTGCTCTTCGGCCTCCCGTAGAGCAGCCTCCTCCCGTTGGAGTCGTAGGTCTTCCGCCTGTCGCAGAGTTTCCTCTTCCCGGAGTTTCCTCTCCAAGGCCTCTTTGACCAGGCGTGTCTCGGCTAGAGTCGTCTCCCGTTGGACACGGAGCCGCTCTGCCTCAACCCGACCCTGCTCGAAACGACGCTGTGCCGCCGCCTTCTCCTCCTTTCGAGCAGTTGACCCCTCGTGCGGGTCTACCTCCATCTCTGTCTCCGTACCACAGAGAGGGGTCGCGTTAGCGAGCGTTGATGCCCCCGCGGTAGAGGACACCTTCGTATTCGCGATGCGGGTGGGCGCGCGGGCTTGAGCATGGGTGGGAGTGCCCCGACCTACACCTCCGAAAAGAGGTTTGGCGGTCTGACGATCACCCGGACCGAAACCCGGAGGAATGGTCGGCTCCGCGCGCAAAGCTCGATTGAACTTTTCGCGGACCTCCAACTTCCTCTGTTCCAGGCGCAGAATCGGATTCTGCACCGGAGGAGCCGTCTCTACCCTTGGTGGTGGGGGAGACGCGGGTTGCATAGCCCGTTGCGCGGCCTGTGCCCGCAGCAGAGTGACCTCCGCATGCAGCTCCTGGTTCTCCCGGCGAAGTCCGTTGACTTGCGTATCGAGAAGGTTTACCCTCTCGACCAGGAGTTCCTGCTCGTTGAGGGACCTGTTAAGGTCCTCCATGAGCTGCGCGATTTCCGCTTGGCTATCAACCAAACGGTCCACGTTATCGAGAGGCCTGTAGGTCTCTGCGATATCGACACAGAAGCCTTCCAGCGACTCTTGTAGAGCCAGCCGGAGGACCGCTGCGCGATCGGCCACCACCTTTCGGGTACGGGCGATGCCCGCCCGGTCGACTTCGGGTGGGGGTGCCCTTGCGGCAGCCGTAGGTCGTGACGGACCCGGCTGAGGGTCCGGCACGGTGGCACTAGGTGCTCTACCTTCCGCGGCTGCGGGTGCGGGACGACGCGACTTCTGTAGGACCGTAAGTCCTGTAGGCGCGGGCAAGTTGGGGAATTCCTTCTCCTTTGTGGACGGAATTTTATATCCGTCCAGCCAAGCGTTCCTGTCGGGAATCGGCGCGTCCACGAGTTTCGGACGTTTCTCGGGCCGCTTTTCCGTGTCGGAACGGTCCGATTTGTCCGACTTATCGGAACCCTTCTTCTTCCTCTTCGCCTTCCCCGTTCGTTTAGGCTTGGTAATGTCCTTTTCCAACGGGTACTTGGAGGTGAAGTTTTGTTCCTTTGCGTTCCTCAGAATGGCTTCCGAGGTTGCAGAGGCAAGGTGGAGCGTGCTTTTGTATCCCCACTGTGGGAGATACGAAACGCCCACGCGCTCAAGAACCGGCATAATTTTATCGACAGCCTTTTTACGGGCCATCTTATGCGGCTCCTTTGACCCGTGGGCCACGATGTCGGAGCGACGGTCCCCGGTTACGGGACAATACCCAATCGGACACCGCCAAACCGGTGTCACGGGGTATGCACTTCACACAGGTGTCTGGTGAAGAGAAGCCGCGACTTAAATATCTGCGGCTTACCGACAAGCGCCTCCGTTCTGCAGAGCAGGAACGGGCACCGCGAACCCTCTTCGTAGAGGAGCATAGCCATTTGAAGCTTACGGTCGGCTTCAAACGAGTACGCTAGATCTGCCGTTCGCAAGACCTTACGGGGGTTAGTACAGGTTTCAAAGAACCGTTTGTACTCCTCCACGGAGACCGCTTTGTGGTACTCCGGGTAGTCGGGGAAACGATCGACCTCCGATGGGTCACGGACCGCCTCCTTACGCTCTCGCTCGTTCGCGGGGAGTAGAGAAAGAACCGGCTTCTTTCCATCCCCCCACTTGAGCTTCTTCGCCGCGGCGTTGAGAGCTTTGTGCCGGCGGTACTTGCCGGCAGCCGCATCGGGGTCTTTTAGGCCATCCGACGGGCTCGCGTCTGAGTCATCCGAGTGACTTGCCGGACCTTCCACCTCACGTTTGAGGCGGCGGTCGCGCTCACGACGAACACGCCGTTTGCGATTGGCTGCAGTCTCCTCGAAGGATTCTGCGGCCGAGTGTCCGCTGTCATCGCTCATGATGAGCGTGACTGCGGAATGCTACCCTACGGTAGAAGGGGGCTCGTCTCAGAGACAGTCCCCACTCGTTTCTTTTCCGTCCGCCTCGTCTCGTCCCCGAACACGAAGTCCGTACCCTGTAATACAAAGTGGAACACTCAATTCACGGGTCACAATGAAATCTCGCACCCGAACGACCTAACCAGTAGTCCGCCGAGATAGAGGGGTACGGCAAACCACGAGTGTTTGCCGAAGTTAATTACCTCTCTCTTAGACTCGGGGCTCTTATATAGGGGGTCCTCCGAATGAAACAACTCAATCGCACCCGAGGTGTTGACATCGCTCGCGAACTCCCAGGAGCCGTGTCCAACCGTTCCGGTTGCGTAGTTGACACCACTCGCGAAAGTTCGCGCGCTAGGGCGGCCCCACGAGCCACCTGCGCCATAGGGAGCGACACTACTCACGAAAAGCGTTATCCGGCAGCATTCGTGTATTCATCCGTGCCCAGCATTTTATTAACAATGTAGCCGGTACCCGTACGAAAACACGAAACTGAACCAGACACGCCCCACCTGGCGACAGAAAAGTCAGCAACCGAAACCACCGGCAGTGCAGAAAGGTCACCTTCACGCACATGGCAGCCTTCGAGTTGACAATTGAAACCCTCAGATTTAAACAACGAAACAGCTTTCCCCCGGGAATCAAAAGTTCCCATCTACTATTTCATCGCTTTACCACGGCAACATTTAGCGAACATCAAGGATAGTTCTCAACGATCCAATTCCATATCGGAAAGAGTTTCATTGAGATGGTCGGCATTGGCACCAGCCTCCTCTTGTTCTCACGATGCACATGGCGTAATGTCTTAGCACGCTATATGGAAGCGGCCAGAACTCAACAATCGTAATTCATCAATGGTAACATAATGACATGTTTTCATTTTCAATATCACAATGATCCAACAATGAAAGTTAACGTTTGCTGCTACTTACAGTGAACTGGATTTCTCCTTGCTCTGTGTAAAAAGCCAAAAATGCGGTTGATGTGAGCCACTTACGTGTGGCCACCAACTCGCTTCTCGCTTGACTGACTGTCTTGGAGGCAGATGCTCTAAGATCAGTCATGTGATCAACAGATCGCCTGAAGGTGGCGCCCTGGTCGGGTCCAGCCTCCACGAACATTGCTACCCGTAAACCGGATAACTTCCGTATAGTTGATCTATACAAATGTTGTACGTATGTAAATACGTGGTCTTTAACCACGGTTAGTAACACCTTCGTGTTAAATATGTTAATCTGTAGCCCTAGACGGGCCGCTCCAAGGTACTATGGCAGTTTTTTTTATGATCAGGGAAACATACTTGGCTTCAGGTTTCTTACTGTTAGCGAACATGGTTGATTTCAGCCCGATATCGGCACTGTCCACATCATGGATCCATACTAGCAGTTTCCACCCATCCGCCTCGTACAGCTATTGCCGTATAGGGTTGATCGTTACAGAGGCGTCCACTCTCCTAGCGTATTGACCAAAATGACTTCTCGTTGTGTACTTTTTTCTTAACCCATGTCTTCGACAGACACGACCGGGTTAACAGACCTTTTGTGTTCGTCATTTGAAATAGAGGCTCTAACGGCCGCTCCGAGCTATCCGATCCCAAGCCTGACCGGACGCTTGGAGACTCGTTTGCCAATGCCTCGCGTCGCGACATCGGGCGGCCTCGTGGGATTCGGCACCTCCGAGTCCCGTTGTACAAGCTTATCGGGCTTGTCTGCCTTAGGTACCGAGGGTTTCCTACCCTTGTTCTGCTGGTTCGGTAGAGGAGTTAGTCGCTTTGGAGGGGACACGGTCTCCTTCGTACACCCCTTTTTGTGTTTTGGTGGGCGGCCACGCCTGTTCGCGAGACTAACTTTCCGGAGAAGTGTTTTCTCTAACGACTTAGCGAGCTCTTGGCCGGCCACGGCCTTGCCCTTCTCCAGCGACACCACATCTCTACCAGCAGCCACAAGCCTTCTATACTCAGGAGCTTGTTCCAACCCGGTCGTTTTGCGGAGCTCTCCCCTCTTATCAGGGTCAAGAACGGATTTCATCAGATCTCCACTCCACTTGACACCACCGGCCGCGGTATCTACGACATAGGAGTTGCCTCCTAATGCACGGGTTATTTTAAACGGACCATCCCACTTCGCACCATATTTGTTCGCCGCCTTTGGTGGGTAATATCTATATATCCAGTCCCCCACTTCAAATGACCGGTTTGTTGCGGACAAATCAAAATGGCGTTTCTGAGCGATGGCCGTTTTCTTCAACGTACGACGCACATATTCGTGCGACTTCCGTAAATTTTTACGAAGATCCTCGATGAAACCTGAGCCGGAGGGGAAGTCCAGGCCATTTCGAGGTACACCATGAATTAGATCCGCAGGTGTATATGCCTCTGTGCCGAAAACCACGGAATGAGGAGTGCAGCCCGTACTTGCGTTAATCGTATGATTATATGCCGCCGCGATGCATGGGATATAAGTGTCCCAATCATCCGCGCCATAATCCGCATAACACGAGAGCTGTTCCACGAGAACACGATTAAACCTTTCTGCCTGCCCGTTTGCCTGTGGCCTATACGGGAGAGTTGTCTGTTTCTTCGTGTCGTAGAGATTGCAGAGTTCCCGGAATAATTCTCCATCAAACTCTGGGCCCCCATCAGTTTGTATCGCTCGGGGCGCGCCAAACCGCAGGATCCAATTGCGAAATACTGTCCAGGCGACTGTCGCCGCCTTATGGTTCGGTAAGCAGTATGCTTCCGACCACTTTGAAAAGTAATCCACGATGACCAATACACAAGTATTTCCTCTCGTGCTAGTCTTAAAGCCACTAAGGATATCCATCGAGATTCTACTGAACCTCTCTCCCGTGAGCTCTTTTTGCAATGGCGATTTATTGACACCTTTTCGTGTTTTTCGCACATTACATTCGGGGCATAACTGAATCCATCTTTTTATGTCCCCGGACTGAGCCGGCCAGAAGAACCTTCTTCGTAAAGCATCTTTTGTTCTGGCGTGCCCAAAGTGTCCCGCTGAGGCCGGGCCGTGATATCGCCTGAACATAGATAGGCGTTGGTCAAACGGCAACACGATCCTTGCGAAAACATGTCCAGTCGAAGGTTTTCTCCACTTGAAAGTGAGTACCCCTTCTTCTAGACACAAATCCGTCTTGTGACTCCAGATTGTTCTGAATTCATCACTTTCACTAGTCAGATTTGCGGGTTCCCGGTTCTTTTCCAGGAAACCCATGATACGATTGATAGTATCGTCCGTGCGCTGTTGCTCACGGATAGTCTGGTTTACAGATACGAGATTGTCGTCCGTGCCTTTCCCCTCCCCCACGAAACCAGCTATAGCGGCTTCGTGTGCCCCACAATCATCGCAATCTGTACGTTTACAACGACTGTAGGGTCTACGAGAGAGGCCGTCCGCATTTTCATGCTTCTTGCCCGGACGGTGTTGAATAACCCCTTTGTTAGTAACCCCGTACTGCTGTAAGTCCAGCAACCAACGAGCCAGCATATTTTCTGGTTCCTTGAAGGTCATAAGCCACGTAAGAGACGAGTGGTCCGTACGGACTATGAAGTCTGCGCCGTATAAATAATGTTTGAATTTCCGCACATAATATACGACCGCTAGCAGCTCCCTGTACGTAGTACAGTAGTTTTTCTGCGATTTCGAGAGCGAATTACTGGCGTATGCGATCACCCGCTCTTGCTCGTCCTGAACCTGCGATAGGACCGCCCCCATGGCCGTACCACTCGCATCCGTATCCAGAATAAACTGGCCAGACGCTCGTGGATACGCCAAGACGGACGTGGACAGCAAGGCTTTCTTCGTAGCCTCGAATGCATCATCGAGCTCACTATTCCAAGTAAGCTTATACCGTAGTACCTTTTGCCCGGCTGTTGCAGTTTCCTGCAATGGCCGCACGAGATCATTAAAACTCGGAATGAACTGACGGTAATATGAAGCGAAGCCCAGAAATGATCTGATGTCCTTCACTGTCAACGGAATAGGCCAAGTGACAACCGCTCGCGTCTTCTCCGGATCCGCCCGTATCCCCTCCTTAGATACGATGCGACCCAAGTACTGTACCTCTTTACGAAAGAGGCGACACTTTTTCGGCTTCAACTTAAGGCCGTACGCCATCAACCTATCAAACACTAACCCCGTGTTCGTAATCGCATCATGGATAGTTGCACCATAAATGATCACATCGTCTAGATAGACGACGCAGATCTTGCCATTAAGCCCCCGGAGGACCTCCGTCATCATTTTCTGAAACGTGGCCGGGGCGTTGCAAAGACCAAACGGCATCACCTTAAACTGGTACAACCCCGTGGAAGTAGTGAAAGCCGTTTTCTCTTTACTGTCCGGATCCATGGCTATTTGCCAATAGCCACTCTCCAGATCTAGGGTACAAAACCACGCATTGCCACCTAGCGCTTCTAGACAGTCGTCTATCCGCGGTAGTGGGTACGAGTCTTTTCGTGTCACATTGTTCAATCTCCTGAAATCAACGCAAACCCTAGTTGAACCATCCGGTTTCGGAACAAGAACCGTGGGGAAGGCCCACGGGCCGTTTCCCTCCTCGATCTTATCCTCCGCTAGCATTTTACTGACCTGGGAGTCCAGAGCCTCCTGTTTTGCCAAGGGAACTCGACGAAAAGGTAACTTTATAGGCTTAGTGTCACCCGTGTCGATGGAGTGTAGAACCCTGTTCGTAAACCCCAATTGTTCCCCTTGCAATCTGAACACCCGCTTTTTCGCGTATACCAACTCGCGCACCTTTTTCAAGGTTTCAGTATCCGCTACTTCAGCGCCCTCTATGATAGATTCCAGTTCAGGGATGCTAGTAATTGAACAGCTATCGGAGGTCAGCTTTCGCTTACCCCCCGTGCTGGACCCGTTCACGGATTCTGCTCTTGCATCCGCCAGATGCGAATAGTCACCCGTGAAGTTTGCCGCTACCTCATAAGCGGATGCCACGGGCGTCCCGCGTGGCATGACTATTGCAAGTCCCGTTGGATTCATAATAGGAAGCTCGTGGCAGTGAGCAGACGATACATATGTATCGCAACCCTCCACGAGACCGTCTACTTGTAACCCTACATCTGACTCCATGATATAGCCCACGTCGTTCTCGGGTAGGGACACGTCCACAGACGCGACCTTTACCTCGAACGCGGCCAACCGCACATCCTCTCGTAGGAATGCAGTCGATATCGCTCCTTTCCGTCGACAGAATACGTGATTCTTGCCTCCTTCCAAGAGCATCTTCCCAGGCCCCGTCATGCTAGTATCATAGCGCCACATGAAGTCTTGGCCCAGTACGGCCTCCTCCCCGCCGCCTAGACCATCGACTACGAGACAGGCATTCGGATACGAACGCCCTGCGATCTCAAAGTCAAAGACCGCATACCCCATCGTCACTGGAGTACCACCCGCAAGTGGTTTTACCCGAACCCGCGAAGCGAGCAGGTCGGGCTTGCGAGCTAGCGATTCATAGAATTGTTTAGACACTAGTGAGGTAGTTGCACCCGTGTCGTATAAAAATTCTCCTCGCCTAGTACCCACTGTGACGGGTACGTACCATCTATCCACTATCGCTACCACGTCGATAGGAATAGAGAGATCCCGGCTGGCCGCAGAACTAGTCAAATTCTTGACACAGCGTTCCCCACCCACGGTAGAGCTAACCGGGAGCAGCGCCGTGCCAGCGTCAGTATAGCGGCCGTCCAAACACATTCCACGATCGCGTGGAATGGCTCGAACGCTACTAACCGACTCCTTAGACCAAGGTTTCGTGTCTGCGGGCTTTGTCGGGTCCTCACCCTCCATCACCCCAGTTTCCTCCTTGTTTCGTTCTGCCTGCCTACCTGACCTCCCCAGATTGTACGACCCTTCTGGAGGTGTTTTGCCCGAGCGGGCTACGGAAGGGTTCCCCCTCCCGTCACGAGTTCCGTCGAACTTGCGGGTCTCGTCACCGCTTCCTTGCGAGACCCACGTCAATTTCCCTTAGTTGATTTATCTTCCCGGGAATTTGAGTCGTCACCATTTTCTTTCGCGACGAATGCGCGAAACTTTTTCAGGTATTGACAACTGGCTTGCAGGTGGGTAGTTTTCCCACAAAGCCAACAAGCTGGCTCTGGACGAGTCGCTTTCGTGTCCTTCTTCCTGTAGTCAGTTTTCGTGACTATCTTCTTGGAAGATTTGGACAAAGTCTTGGTTTTATCCCAAGCCTTTTTGGTGCTACTGTCTGACTTTTTACTGTCATCCTTTCGCACGTCCTTCCGCATAGCCTGGAAGGCCGCGAAATCGGCTATTAACTCCGATTCCGAATCAGAATCCGGGACTTCGGTCCCTGTAGACGCCCCCGAAGTCTCGTCCGCTGACGAGTCAGAGTCGGACTGCGCTTCTGCTTCCGCAGCCGCGTAAGAAGCCTTCCGCTCCTTGTCCTTTCTCTGTCCGTAGAACTTATATCCCCTAGCTTTAAATTTAGAGGACTGTCCCGGCGTGGAACCCAAGACGCGCTGATATGCTTCTGGGCCACCTGCTCGCACGAAATCTGTTGCGAGATCTACGCAATCTTGCATAGACTTTGGGCGATTAGTTTGCACCCACATGCCCAGAAATTTGTCTTCTAAGCCCGTGCAGAAGATTCGGATAGACTCCTTCTTCATATGTTCAAGGTATTGTCCCTCGTACGCACGTTTGCACAAGGTCAGCAGAGCCTCACCATAGTGTTGAAGTGATTCGCCAGGTTGTTGAACACGCTTGCGGTATTCCTCCTGGCGTTGTTCTTCGGTCTTTGTGTCCAATATGACACGAAGCCTCGTCACAACGTCACTTAACGTTAGGGACCTAGAATTTCCCCAAGTAGACTGGTTCACATGTCGTGAAGTCGCCATAATGAGTTCGCGCATCAGCGTTTCCTCCTGCCAACCGCAAAGTTCGGCATAGTTTATCGCAGATGCGAGATACTCTTCCCAATCCTCCCCATTGCGAAAAGGTTTGAGATTTTTAGGTTTAGGATTTTCTCCCTTGCCCGTTGATCCGTATAAACGAACTTCCGCAGGGCGGTCTTCGTTATACACAACACTAGCTTCCATTTCGGGCATCATCGAACGCCTACACTTAGTAGTGGCCGTTGGTCCCGTCGAACGGTAGTCTGGTTCGTGACCAGTTGACAAACCCTGTTTGGCCTGTACATCGTTGTCCAACAATGGAATCGAAACATTAGTCAACGAGTAGTTGAGGCCATTGTCCGAAGGAGACGACTCTACGAAGTCGACTCTTCTTCCTGCAGTCTTAAAACCTGCCGGAGTGCTAGGCAAGCCCTGGGCTCGCATTTCCGTGCTGTCCGTATTCTGCGAAGGCTGTTGCACTCGCGGATCCGGGCTACCTTGAGGCAGAATCGCAGGATATCTCCGATCCAACATATCGATCAGATATTGAGGGCAAACCGCATGTTCGTGTAGACCACGATACAGCCGCTGCACACGCTTCAACGGAAGTTGTTCGTGCATTACCCACAGTAAGTCGAGTGTTCCTCGAATTTCACCTTCAACGATTTCGCCTGGTGGTTCTCCCGTCTTGTCGTAAGAACAAAGAACGGTAGTCAACTGGTCCATCATGACCTTCGCGTCATCGCTCTGTCCCAGCGGGACTGCTGTATTGACGGTTTCCGGCGGCTTAACATCGGAAAGCTCCGACCCATCCGCCTCGCCTGTTTCGACGCTGAAACCCGCACGCTCTACGAGCTTGCGAAGATTGTCCTCGTTGTAACACGAGCGCAACCCTAAAACAATAGCTATTAGTTTCTCAACCAAGCTTTGTGTGTCCGGATTAACAATCAATCCGTCGGCACGCATATTGTCTATGTGTGCAACTACTTGCTCTAGTTGAGCAAATGAGTCGTTCGCAAAATCTTGCGCATCGCCCTGACGTCTCGTTAACATCTGAGCGAGAGCCTCGCATGCTCGCTGCTCGGCTTCAGCCTTGGCCACGGCCTTGGCTGCTTCCTCGTCGCCAGGAGTCATCGTCTGACTCTCAGCATCGGGGATCCTTTCGGGAACTTCCCTACTCGGCCCTAGGCTCACGGCACCAATGTAGTGAACCGCAGATTCGTGGGCGCGAGGTTACGAAATTCCGTAAAGAATCACGAATACGAGGAGATTCGTTTGAACCTGGTTTATTTCCCAAAGGTATACAGTTACAAAGGTTTTGTTACTGAAGCAAGGGTGCTTAATTTGAACAACAGAAGTATCTCGGTCCGCGGCGCGGCTCGAGTCCGTAGTGTTAAGCGAAGCCTGGATCCCCTTGCGGAGGTAGTAGTATCCTCCGCCTACCGTCCGTCGGAGGGTGTCTGCAGTGTCGTCTGCACGGTGGTCGTATGTCGCCCCCTGACGGAACTGGCCGGAACTGGTGGTAGTCGTCTCCGGCGCTGGTAGAAGTGCCCCCGCTGTCGTAGCCTGGATAGTGATTGGCGATAGTCGACAGCCTCGCTGTATTCCGGGTGGCGGACCCACTACAGATCTAATTTTTAGTACCTGGATCTTTTTTGATACGCTTATGCTTAAGTACTAGGTATATTGCCTGGTGGTCAGAGATATTGTAATTTATCGTTCCAACAGTAGCTGATTTATTCGATTTGAACATGAAGTAGTCTAAGATACTGTCTTTCTGAAGACCAAATCTTGTGGTAAATTTAGAATTAATATTTAAGTTAAATTCTTTTTGGAAGTCTTGGACCATTTTGTACTTCGGATTTTGTTTATCCTTTAAGTCAATATTGAAGTCGCCCACCAATACCATTGAGCCTGGATATCTAAGGTTATCATAGTTATTCAATATATCTCGTAGTTTATTGAAACATAGACTGACATTGGCTTGGGGGGGGGGCCTATAACTTAATCCAAGGTGAATCGGTTTCATATATTCTTTACTGATGGTAATATATAGCAATTCAATATTTTGGGAGTTCCCAGTCTACTTAATTTATCGATAGCAGTTTCTTATGTAGAGGCATAATCCGCCAATATGTTTGTTCGCAGCTCGGTTACGATTGACCAGATTATAGTCTGAATGGCTTAATAGGTTTAAACAGGCATCATTTTTTATCCAGGTTTCAGAGAAACAAATGATATCTATATTTGAGTCTAGTATATCTCCTTACTTGGTCCAGTTAGGAACTAGTGATCGAATATTCAAATGTACTATTTTGCATCCATTCATTTTTCTTTGCCAGTTTTCAAGATATTTGTGAGCGTTCCTGGCAGGAAGCGAGAATACAGAACATATAATACAGTATATGTGATGTGTTACAGGGAAATGAGTCATAAGTCGCAAAAAACAGATTTTGAGATATCATTATATTTGAAAAGATGAGATGAAGCCGATTCCAATGATAGTAAACAGTCTGATAAAATAATAAGTATTTCTAGATTTTAAGTTTGATATTTTCGTTTTTGAAAAAAAAAGTTGCCAATATTTCTGGTGGTGAATAAACAGTAAAGTAACTAAATTTAGTCCATATGAGGACCTTTAAAACTAAAGGATATATTACATAGATTGTCCTGAAATTTAATACATCGATTGATATAGGTATAAGTGATAAACTCTTCTAAAATCGGAACGTTCCAATAATGTGATCTTGTGAAAAAAACACTTTGAAAAATATCAATTTTGCGACTTGTGACTCATTTACCTGAAACACATCACATATAATATAATTTTCGTGGTAAGTATGGCATATACGTTGTAAAACGGCATGAAATCAAAAATTCTAAATCCGTGAAATATCTAGGATTAAAAGTTGATGACAATCTGTCCCTCAGAGAACATTTCGTAAAAATGAAGGCTTCAGCCATCTCAAAGCTGTTCCAGTTGCAACGAATACGACAGTACCTATCCATTCCTATGGCTAAAACAATCGTAAAAAGCCATATCCTCTCGTTATTTGAATATGGTAGTCTCTTCTCTCCGTTAGTTTCAGTGGAAATAAGAAACAAACTGCAAAGGGTTTTGTATCGTGCAGTCAGAATTATTTACCCGAATGACGTAAGAAGTAAAGAGGATTTATGTGACGATTGTGGGATTGCGACTCTGGAAAAGAGGTACAAAACAGCGATCCTGGGAATTATGTATAAAATGCAGTTAAAGCAAGAGAATTTGAAAGAAGTGCCAGTCGCAACACGTGTTAACGAAGGGCCAGTCCTAAAGGTAATCACCCCAAAGCTAGAAAAGGTGAAAAAAACACCACATTACATTGGGGCAATCTTATGGAATAAGCTTCCCTCGGAAATCCGTAAAAAATCTTGGTCTGACATAAAGAAACATCTCAGAAATAATAATGACTGGTACTTGTAGGGTAGACGATACCACGCATATGAGTATGGTTATCGCATCAAAATGTATATTGATTGACATGTTAGCTATGTGTATTTTATTATTCGAGTAGCCAAACTCCCTGTTGTTTAGAGGAAAAAAGCACAAAAAAATTTGAAGCGTTTATCATGTATATAATTATATCTAGGTTGTAGAAACAAACAGAACAACCAAAATCATGTTCAACGATGGATAATCAGACTTAAAAGGATTAAAATCTTTATGAGGTAACATAACTCTGTACAAATAATATTTACTTAGATGCTGCGAGATTATCATTGTATGAAAAAAGATCCAATAAAATTTCTTTAAAAAAACAAAACAGGTCAACTTACGATTTGAAGTCGTAATAATTGGTGATACAAAATACAAAATACAAATACAAGCGATGATTATCATCGTCCTGATAATATGCAATAGGATCATTAAATTAGTCTATTTTATTTAATTTCAAGACGTGGAGTCTCATGGAAAAGTTTGATCTGCTTGGCCCAATTTGTTAAGACGAGATCGTCGAGGTGGAAGCCATCGGGTAGCCGAGTATAAGTATGTCTTGTTTTTCGTATTTGTGTACTTTTGTTATCAGGTGTTGATGGTTTAGATTCCTATTGAAGTTCATCATTCTTAAGTCTTGGTTCATGGTCAATATGGCATTTGATATCATCTTCTGGTATTTGAAGAAACCTGCTAGATTGGCTTTGTTAAGCTCGACGCTGATTAGTCCCCCCAATGCTATGTTACATATGCTTTGCTCGTAATGCAGAGTGTCAAGGGATGCCTCGTATAAGGATATCATAAAACGCACTAGCTCTCCTTCATGATACGATGCCAGTGTTATTTTGTTTGTGGACCTATCTTTCACACAAAAGTCACATATACCACCAATCAAGATGGCATTTGTGGAGTGGTGTAGATGGGTTTTCTTTTTTAGCTCAACTGTTAGTCGTTCCAACCCTGCGCCACTATATGGATATACGATTATATCATTGGGATTTATGAAATGTTGAAGATTTTTTCCCCTAGAGTCTGTCACTATTATAGTCGATGGATTCATTATTTCTGCAATAAATAGATTGGAGAAATAAGTGTTAAGTAGTGCGTGACCAGTTGAGTCAATTTTACACATTTTGTTCAATGATAATTTACCGTCTATTTCACTTTTGGCATCAGAATCGATGGATGCACTAGGAATGGTATTCTGTTCGGTTACCTGAGAAGTAGTTTTCTTTTGCTGTCTGCTTCTTGTCTGATTTTGCGGTTTGCTCTGAGATTTGTCCTCGTCTGGGTTATTCTCATGATCCCTAGAAGTTGATCCTTCGGTACCAGACGTTGAACATGATCGCAAATATGTAGATGAAAGCCTCTCAGCGTATGATGGCATTTGCATCTGAACCATCCCAGTTGTTTTTCTCGATATTTGGTTTGATATTGCCAGCCGGGCCTAGGATTGCTGTATCGGTCCTCTCAGCGCTTTCCAATCGAGGCATCGGTTTGCTCAATGGCATGGGTTGGTGGCCATAGTCGGGTATGTCTAACTGACGATCCATAGTCCAGATGTTGTAGATTTCGACCACCTGTTACTTGATTGGTTTTGTTTGCCTCAGATCGGTTTTCCCTCAGTTTAAGAGCAATTTTGGGGGAGCTACTGTTCGTTGGTTTGGGTTTTTCCCCATCATGGCCTTTGAATTTAAGATTAATCCTTTCATCAACCGGAGTATAGAGGTTTATGAAAGATCTGATATCTTCCAATATCTGCCCCATAATGTTGTCTCCGAGATAGTTGTCTCTTATGCATACATAAATTATTAGGTCTTTGGACATGTCTAAGTCATCATTGTGAAACCTACACACTACTGCCATCTGCAGGCAGATATTCTAATGATGTGTGCCTAAGATGATGGTGTTGACCCAACCAGGGAGGTATATACAGAGGGAGTAGAAGCCAAGGTTGGACTCCACAGGACTATGCCTGTCTGGGTGGTGTTTTCACTATTGTATACCAGGTGGCGTTGCGGTGCTGTTTTTTGTACCCTGAAATTAGACCCACTTTTAGCTATATCATATAATCATAAATCAGTAAACAACAGCTAAGTTGTTCCATCAGCATACATAATATTTGACACATTGGTAGCCCAGTTAAATTTGATTGCCTTTTCCAAGCAACACCATAACAGTCACATACTTAAAAATAGCTATACAATTGCTGGCTATTGGGTATATATGGGTGGGAGTGGGTTGACCTGATTCACTGTAGCATAGAAATAGACACATGTGTCTATTTCTATTACTGTAGTTAGCGCCACAAGCTCTAGTGGCATTACTCTTAACTAGGTTAAGACAAAGGTGGCTATGTAATCATACTTGTATAACCTTGATATTAAGAGTGTGATCGACGATGGCGCATGATGGCTGCAACCATGACCACTTGTAAAAACTCAAAATTATTGCTTTCCACTAGGTAGCTCATAGCTCCCTCGAAATGCTTCCAATCTGAAAATAAAAGTTTGCCCAGAACCCCCTTAATGTCAGGAAGACAGCCCTGCTTCCGAATTTATAATTGGACAGTTAGTTCCTCCGTAATAAATTATTTTCTTTGGCCGCATCAAGGCGTTCGAATCGATATAAAGCACCCAATTCTGTGCCCACATATTTTTTTTAATTTCAAAGTTTTTCAAAGTGATTTATTCACAAGATTTCTTTGTTAGAATGTTCCTATTTTTGGAGAGTTTATAGCTTCTAGTCATATAAATATGTGTACCAAATCCCAAGACATTGCATTGCTGTACCAGATCTCAGTTAAATGTGAGGAGGTAGGCAAACTACCAAGAAACTAGATCGTCATGGCACTGGCTTGCCCAACCTATTATTGTTTATTGTATCTGCTTGTTTATGTTATGTTATTATTACTTCCATAAAAGTTTTATCATATTAATGTAGCCGCCGCATCTATCTATCTATCTATCAACTACTACTGTATAAATTTAATAACGTAACTCCATTTTTTTCCAAAGGGGGCCCTCAGGAAGATTTATGGTTTCATAGAGGAGACCCACCCTTGACGTCGGTATCAAAATTTGTTATATTATTGAAGATGTACACTTCCAGGAAATAAAAACCTATGCATACATACATACTCATAAAATCCCTTAAGGAGAATTGGGTGTGTGTTTTGCCCGTTTTTGTTGTGAAATTGGACTGATATTTTGACCATGGCAAGCAATGACGGTGCTTTTGCACCTACGGGGAGACAAATCAGGAGGATTATCCGGCCTATTAGGACCCCGGCGAGCGCCAGCCAGATCAAAAGAATTGACTTACGCAATCTTCCAACATTGAACCAAAATGCTGCCGAAACTCCCACACTAGAGGGAACTGTCGCTTCTCTAAACATGGCCCACTCAGCAATTGATGTGTTAACGACACAAATGAACGCACAGCGTCAAACAGAAGGATTACCCAACTGGAAACAGCCCTTGAAAATGAACATACCTTATTTGGGAATTTAGAGGATTATGTGGTGAAGTTGGAAACAATTCTTTATGAGAAAAGAATTACGGTTGACTGGCTACCGGAGAACGACGAGGAAACGAAAGAAATTCTGATGGTTCAGGCATACGATAAATTAAGCCAGGCTGTCCCTGAACTTTCCCTTAATGATATTGGTAATGCATACCGTCTAGGGGTGCAAAGGGGTCCCCGCCCCAGAACTGTCCGAGTCATACTCACGAAGGAATGGATGAAGGACGCCTTGATTCAAAATCGTGGTGTCCTGGCCGACAAAGAGCGTGGGGATGAGAGAGTTTATGTTAACAATGATATGCCTGAAATCTCTCGGAAACATAGGTCAGATATGGTTGCCATCACTAAAGCGGCCAAAGACCAAAGTAGAAACGATGTGAGGATTAAGGGGGAAAAACTCATTGTAGATGGGGTTCCATACGCACATCGTGAACTAGATCTTCTTGACAATGGATTATTATTACAGAACGTTAAGACGAAGGTGTATCAAAATAAGGTACTATTCCAGAGCGAGTATTCGCCACTGTCTAACTTTAAGGAATGTAACATAAACCTCCACGACCAAGACTTCAAGTCCGCTGAACACGCATTTCAGTATGCCAAAGCGACCTATTGTAAGCCTAAGCTGTGTGATCTCATATTTCGTGCACCCACTGCTAGGGATGCCCAATTCATCTCTAAATCCATCACCAACATTACCCCTGAGTGGGAGAGGGATAAGATAGAGAAAATGAGAGTTATATCATATGCAAAGTTTCAGCAGAACAAGACACTGCGCGAATTTCTTGTAAATACTGGGGACAAACGGTTGATCGAAGCGACCAGAGACCCATTCTGGGGTGCAAATGCCACCTTGGATTCGGATTATCTTCAAAGGGGTTACTACACTGGACAGAACCATCTTGGCCAAATATTGGAGAATGTCCGTACTGCCATTACCTCGGGTCAAAACTGGCAGAATGTATTGTACACTCCGATCAAGCCACCCGGACTTCCACCACGCGATACCATGCGTCCAAGTGCCACGCCCATTTGGCCGGGACAACAACAGAACCATCAACAACAAAGCTATGATTTCAACCACGCGACAAGCCAATCCTCCCAACCGATGCCCCCCCAGTATCAACACGCACCAATGGACTACCACAATGCAAGGCCACAGTATAATCCCAACAACTACCCACCACAAGTGCGCTTCCCAGGGGCGAGTATTCCTGGAAATAATTTCCAGTACCAACAAGGTGGACAGGTGCGTCCTACTTACAACTACCCACCCCCGTCAGCTGTGAGTAGTGGTAGCGCCAGTGGGTCTTAGACCATAATATATTACCTCCATATTGACACCAGACGTATCCACCATGCAAACGCTAATCGTTATGGATTCCAGAGGTGAGGGCCTATGTAAATACCTAAATAGTTCCAATATCACAGTGAGTTTTCGGAGAGGAGCACGCCTTGTAAATATATTCAGGGAATTAGATGATATCCTGGCCTCCAGCCATCGATTTGGTTCAGTTATTATCTCCGCTGGTATAAACGATTGTACTACCCTTAACAGAAAGACTTGGACGGTCTCGCCTGCTGCTAAGACTGCCGAATCTCTGAGTCAGCTGATCACCGATCGCATTGACTTTGGTATTAAATACCTAACATCAAAATACCCAGGTGTCTACATAACCATGGAGGGAATAATCCCAATCGTGCTTGCAAAGTACAACCGCAACCCGAGTGCGAATGAAACACAGCAGCAAATTATATTTGAAGCTATCTCTACCATTAACCAGCATATATATACGCTGAATAATGAACGACTGACTACTTCTCCACGTATTGTATCATCCGCCTGGAAGAAAGTGCGCTCCAATCTGATCTTAAAATCCCACCTACTAACTGATGGCCTACACTATGGTGATGAACTCAAAATGAAAATAGCGAAAAAAATGGAAAGGTTCCATATACTTCGTAACCGACCATGCCCAAGAACACTCCCACACACTTTGGTGCGAGGATCTGATCCTCCGCCAACCACAAATGTCACTGAATCTGATATGGTTAATGCTGGGTTGCGTGGAACTGATCCACCTGCCAATCATGCGAATTTCCTTGATGATTTCTCTGACGATGTGGGGTACGCCTAGTATTGCTTCTGTCATATATCACAGCATTTCTTATGGTACCATATTTATCATAACATTCCTAACGAACTGTATACGTGGTCTTATATTCTTCAATGTGTATTGAGATTGAGCAGATATCAAATCTAAAGGGCTTCAAAATTGCCCAGTTAAATGTTAGATCACTTTTCAATAAAATAGATGAAATTAGAGACTTATTGCATGACACCAAAACTGACATTCTATGTATTTCTGAAACGTGGTTAAAACCTGCACTACCGGATCATCTGTTTGAGGAAATAGGTTATAAATTGCTGCGGTTAGACCGCAGACTCAATGGTAATGGAGGAGGAATTATGATTTATTCACTTAAGGATATAATTGTTGAGGAAATGACCAACCTGTATATATCTGATGCTAATATCGAATCTATGAGTGTGGTAATCAGACCAAAAGGCCCAGCCAAATTTGGGTTAACCCTTACATACCGCCCCCCGACAGGGAGGGTACAGGCATTCACCGATCATCTTTTGTCTATTTTTAACGATATTAGGGATATTGGTTTGTTAGAACAATTATTCTTAGGCGATTTTAATATAAACATGCTTACCCGCACCCCCAACTCTACACATCTGAATGATTTTATAAGAAATGCAGGCCTCTTCTCACATATCACTGAACCCACTAGATACACTCCAAACCACTCCTCTTGTATAGACCTAATGCTATCTAATCTACGTTTCGCTGCTTTCTCAGCATCAATCAACATAAACGTAAGTGACCACATGGGCACAATTCTGGTTTTAAAGAAGAAGAGGGAAAATACAAGTGTAGTGGGTCCGCCACCCGGAATACAGCGAGGCTGTCGAC